>CM035839.1:51056436-51397839 GCA_020510985.1 Pholidichthys leucotaenia | reverse complement strand
AATCAAATCAAATCTCTCTCTCTCTCTCTCTCTCTCCTCTCTCTCTCTCTCTCTCTCTCTCTCTCACTCACTCACTCACTCACTCACTCACTCACTCACTCACTCACTCACTCACTCACTCTCTCTCCCTTCCTGGTTGCTGTTCCTCAGCAGCAGCTCAGTGCCGTTGCCCCCTTCCCCTCACATGTAGCTGCCCACCAAGAAGTCTGCTGCAAGTAGAGATAAAAAGCAGAATAACAGAATAAAAGTAGGTCCGTTTTAAGCATACGAAACAGGAGCCAGATAAAGATCTACATTTCCAGTCTGAACTCTGCAGGTATGAAAATCAAGTTCTCTCCGTGAGCGAACTTTCAAAATAAGAGCTTTTATCCAGTCTGGCAAACCTTCAAAATCAGACCAAATGGCTGGCCAAATGAAGAACTGATGAAATAGACACAAAAAAAGCAACAAGTTATACTTCTGTCACTAATTAGACTGCCAAGTCTTAATGTGTAGTATACTGAAACACTTCTACCTATGTGGATAAACTTGATTACTTGATAATGTGAGTTTCACTCAGGGAAAAGACACTTTTATCAGTTGCATATTATAAAGAACTTTCTCTGAGGTGAGCTTTCATTTTATTATGCAGCTATTTCATTATTGAAATGAAACTCTACCCCTCTAGTGTGTGTGCACAACAAATGATTTTTTTTATTTTTTCCTGATAAAAATATAAATAAAGCAAAATTTTAAAGGACATTCAGTGCATGGAATACATATCGTGATATATGTAACCCACGTGAAAAATGGGGTTACTAGATCTGTGTATGTTATTTAGACTTGTAGTGCACTGTCCATCCCTTTGGGGGGGGGAGGCGCTGTGGCCATTGATTATAAAAATGGGGCAGCGAGCGTCTGACCTCCTTTTTTCTCAGCTGCTGCAACCAGGATCAGACACACTTGACTAAACTGGTATGAAAACAGCATAAAATAGCCTTTTAGTGCAAATACCTTGATGTTTCTGTGATTATAAGGTATTTTTGTTATTAGAGGCCAAACTGTGAGCACCGGGAGATGATAACTGTTGAACAGTTTGTTGTTGGATACTACGGTGAGTCAAATCACTATGGTTCTACTGACATGTGACAGCTTCTGTGAACAAAGAAAGTATGTTTAGCTTCCATGTTTAGATTCTTTTCACACAACCAGTTGGAGTTATGAAAATGTTGTTCAGCATTACTGAACCCTGGTGTGTATTATGAAATGCTCCAAAAATGTTGAAAACCGCCACTTGCTTATGGCTAAAGCTAACCTCGATTAGCATAAGCTAGTAGCTAATGCTAAACCGTGGTTGGGATAAGCTAACGGTTTATGCTAGTGGTGATTGTTACAAGCTAACCGCTAACTCATTAGTCTGTATTAGCTGGACTGTGACAGGATCACTGTTCTTCAGTGGTTTATATCCCAATGGTTTTATTTGGATTTTTTCTTTTTTTTTTTTGATCGAGTCTCCTCGGGAACAAGTGTTCCTTTCTATAGCTTATACAGGACAGAGGTCGCCATTCCTCTCTGCCTCTCTGGATAATTTAACACATTGCTGAATGTTTGAAGTTGCAGTTTCATAACTGTTTTGCAAAGGTTGGTTGGGTGTTTTTTTGGGGGGGGTCCAGTGCACTATATCAGGGGTATCCGACTTTCAAGCGCTCTCTCTTTTTCTGTAATTTGCAGATGTCGGTTTCGTTTTTATAATATGCAAGGGAACATAAAAGAGTTTCAGACTTGCATTGCAATTTTAAAAAAAAATCATTGATTTTGCCGTTAGAATCGAAACTATTGGTCGTGTCCCCTCGTTTTTCCCAGTTTTTGTGTGACATGAAAATCGCATCAATTTCAAAGTACTGTAAAGTGATCTCTGAGTAACTCTTTCTACTCATTTATGCAAGAGATAACAGAGTTGTAATGCAAATTCAAAATAAAACATTCCCCAATGTGATCGGATCTATGGTTTTTGTACGGCGACCCCTGCAAATTTACTCATACGACGTAAATTTCCGTGTCCCCGAATTTACGCAGCAACATGCAAGTTATTTGGTAAAGTAACAAGAAAAAAAGAAGTGCTGATGCTTTTCACTTTGCACCTTTCAAATCCCAAACCATACACGTAAAAAGGAGATCAGTCTTTGTGAAGCTCAGATGTAGAATATTTCAATAAAATCTCAAACATTTATGACACATCGAATATGGTGTCCTTTAAAAAATTTACGTCTTCGGTCTTGGTCGGCCGCGCACAGCCCCGTCTGGCGAGGTGACCGCCCTGGGAAAGCACTTTTATTTTCTCTACCCCAGATGTGCTTAACTCATGTGGAGAGGATTAACCGTGGTCACTTTATATTGAAGTTATCGAAGGTCCAAACTTCCGTGTCCCGCATTTACGCCTTTTGTGATTTTATGTCTTATCCAACAAACAGGGAGAATTTGAAGGTATGTATACATGTTATCACATCTTAATATGTCATGAAAATGTAGCTGTTGATGTGTTTTGATGCATAAAAAATACTGGAAGTGTTGAAGTTGTTTCGTGTAAAACGTGTGCCATTGCAAAGTGCATTTCACACTGGGAAACAAAAGCCCGAGTGTCCCGTTTACGTCTCCATTTACAAGTAGTTGAAGTGAGCGCTCATCCTCAAGAGTTCCTGAACGCGAATGCCGTTACGAAAATAGTTAATAGTTTCATAAACCTGACACAGTTGGATAGTGATTAGTCAATTTCATGTGCAGATTTGATCAATTTTAAATTTTGCCACCAATGTCACACATTGGACCCCTAATAAATAAAAACACCCTGTTATGAAATACTTGTTGGTTAAATGAAAGCAATTTAAATTCATTGTGATGGTAAAATGTATTCATGCAAGAAGTAAATTTATAATGAAGTTCATTTAATGATAAAAACACTCATTTTTGAGATGATTCATAACAAAGACGTCTAATTATGTTATGGCAAATTGTAATTCATGATAATTGAATACACACAATGTTAAAGAAAGAGGGTTTCCAATATACTTGGTAACTTAAATACAAAGCAAACTAAAAACATTAGTTTGAATGTAAGAAACTGAACTGAAGAAATTGATGAGTACTCATGAGTTGAACAGAAAAGAGAACAGACTATTCATTGTTTGTACTACCTGTGTAGACTGGTTTGTTAGATACCCTGAGAGGACCTGGATTCTGGGATGGCGAGCCCGGCCCAGCCAAATGTTAGATACCTTGAGAGAACTTGGATTCCAAGATAGCCAGCCCAGCTCAACAAGCCTGTGGACGGTCATGGATGCGGTCTGGCCAGATGTAGGACCTACCCACAAGAGGATTCCGGATCATCTGATTCCCCATTCACTCAAAACCAGACAAGCTCTGAAATTGCCCATAGTTGTAGAAATTCCCACACATAAAACATTTCCCCCAAGACTCAGAACACCAGACAGAGCTGTTACGTATGGCACTGAACTCTTTTCTTTGGTTCCTTGATTATGCAATCTTGCCTGTCTCTTGGGGAGGACAGCCGGGTGCAGCTGCCTGCTGCATTCGAGCTTGCCTCGCCGGGCTCTGCCGCTGCTGGTGACCCTGACCCCTTTTGTCTCCCTACTGTGCTCGAGCCTTCTTCCAGGGTCACCGGAGATGTTCTAGCTTCGTCGGACGTCCCCGAGGGTCTGGGTTCGTCTCTGGAGGTCGTTCAGGTCGCTGCTTTTTCCCTGCCCGAGGCCATCATTTAGGTCCCTCCTCAGGTTGGGTCCACCGTGGGTGCAGCGTTGACCTGGGTTGGGTCCACTGTGGGTGCTGTACTGGCCCGGTCAGGGTCCATCGTGGGTGCAGCGCTGGCCCGGTCGGGGTCCCTCGTGGGTGCAGCGTTGGCCTGTTCGGGGTCTGCCGCGGATGCTTCTGAGCTCCAGCCGGGAGCTGCCGTGGATGATACATTGGCTCAGCTGGGCTCCACCACGGGTGCTGCTAGGCCCCAGCCTGACGCTGTCGTGGTCCCCCTCCTCTCTCCACCACCAGATGCTGTTGGGATTACTCACCCCTGGCCCGGCTTCCTGTCAGTGAGCCTCCCAATGGGTAAGCCGCTTCCCGGTTTCCCCTCTGGTTCTGGTGGCTGAAGAATGTTGGCCGGCTGTCTGAAAGACTAGGCTGCCGGGTCAGGTGGTCTCAATTCTCAGGCAGACCACACGACTCATTTCATCACACTGTTCGGCATGTCTTGGATTTCGGTTGGCCCCCCCGAACTCTTTTCTGGTAGTCAGGGTCTCTGGGGTGTTGGTTGGCCGCCCGGCCTTTTTCCACTGGTTGGTCGGGTGGACCCAGGAAGCTGGGAGGCCGCCAGAACTATTTCTCTGTTATTTATGACACAGTTTCCTTTTTATTGTCTTTGATGTTGGTTATTGGGTTTTGTGTGGTGTTCTGTGTCTCTCCGTCCGGGCCTGGATTCCCCCACCCCCCTCCCCCCCAGGGTCAGTTTTTGTAGTTGTTGTCGTTTGGGGGGGGGGGGGGTATTCTCTTCTCTTTTTGATGTTACTATGGGTGTCTGGGGATCCACCCCTTGAGGGAAGGGTACTGTGGTGATCCCGAGTTTGGCTCCGCACCAGGCTCGGGTCTCCCGTTTATTTCCCCTTCTTCCATATGTGTATTTAATTACGTTTTTGTTATTATGTCTGTGCTTTTACTTTGACAGCACCGTGGCAGGACTTCCTGCTGTCAGATCTGTTCATGACCTGTCACGGCTGTCTGCACTTTGTAATTACGTTTACTCCACACCTGTTTGTAGTTTGAGTTCTGTTGCCTATTTAAGATCGCCAGCTAGATGCAGTCGGGGCTGCGATCTCGTCAACCTTAGACTGGAGTCCTTATGTCCGGCTTCAGTCTTGCTTCAGTGTCAGGTTTTGCCCTTGCTACAATCATTTGTAAGTGTTTATTTTATAGCGTCAGATTTTGCCCTTGCTATTCTCTTATGTAGGTGTTTGTGCTCTTTATTGTGTTTCACGTTTAGTGTATGTGTTTTGCCCCACGTGGCTCATTATTTTGTGTTTTCTGTTAATAAACAAGCAAACTCACTATCGGCATTTGGTGCCTCATTCATGCCCCGAAAGGGGCAAACATGACAGAAATGTGTTTGTTTACACCGTAATAGTGTCTTTTACCAGAAATAACTGTAACTTTAGTCATTTGCTTAATTTATTGTATTTCCTTGAATAACAGTCAAATCATTAATCTTCTACTCTGGCTCAGGAACTTTTTGATTTATTACTGTTTCTTTATATGACATAATTTTGATTACATTAGTTGGTACTTATGTCTGGTTTGAATTCACTTTATAATTGGCTCCTTATTAGAATGGATAAACATGGCCACAGTTACTCACTATCTGAGATACTCCCGACTACCTAATTTGTTGTGTGTATTCTTGGACTTGAGTAATTAATGCTAAGATAACAATACATACAATTTCTGCCTACTCTGCCCACTTTAAACCAGAGTGGTGGCCTAGTTGATAGAGCATCCGCAAGTCCCGGCCGGGTCATACCAAAGACCATATAAAAATGGTACTTCCTGCCTTCTAGCTCGGTGCTCAGCATAATAAAATAGGGGAAGAAAAAGTTGTTTGTGGCAGCACCTTGCATGGCAGCGACCAATTGTAGATAGGAGAAACATAATTTTGTTCAACTGTACATGATTGGCTGCATGGCTTGAATGACAATAAAGTTGGCTTCTTCTTCTTATAACATCTGTACGAGTGCTCATGTTATAACTTAAAATCTGAGTTACTAGACGAGAAGCTGTTTTGATGACCCAGTGGATGCTGATACAATATAAATGGCATTCACTTATATAGCGTTTTTATATACTTATATAGCGCTTTTTTCCTTCCGGTTCCGGCGCCACACGAGTTGGCTGCCTTTTGCAACAGCGGCTCAATTCTGAGTCTTTTTATCTTCCTTCTTCTTTCTGATCTGGTGATAACTTTCTGATCCGGCACACCTTTCACTCTATATATATCACAGACACACAGATCGCCCCAAAGGTCTCCCGAGTCGGCGGACGGAGCCACTGTTTACAGCAGGAGACAATACAGCAGGGAAGAGCTAGCTAGCACTCAACCGCCACCCGGTGCTAACGGAGAAACTCGACATACCGGGAGAACTGAAGTGAAAACGACGCGGGTGCCTGGCTGGAGCTTAGACGGCGTGCAAGAAATATAAGACAGAATAATAAAGAGCGATGGCAAGAACCAAGCAGACCACCCGTAAATCTACTGGAGGAAAAGCCCCCATGAAGCAGCTGGCCACCAAGGCTGCTCGGAAAAGCGCTCCGGCCACCGGCGGAGTGAAGAAGCCTCACCGTTACAGGCCCGGTACCGTGGCTCTGAGAGAGATCCGCTACTACCAGAAATCCACGGAGCTGCTCTTCCGTAAGCTGCCCTTCCAGCGCCTGGTGAGGGAGATCGCTCAGGACTTCAAGACCGACCTGCGCTTCCAGAGCTCCGCCGTCATGGCTCTGCAGGAGGCCAGCGAGGCCTACCTGGTGGGTCTCTTCGAGGACACCAACCTGTGCGCCATCCACGCCAAGAGGGTCACCATCATACCCAAAGACATCCAGTTGGCCCGCTGCATCCGCGGAGAGAGCGCTTAGACTTTCTGCTGCACATCCACCAACCACAATGCTCCGCACTGTGTGTCTACATATATATATATATATATATATATATAATATATATAAGGCTTATCTTTATTCTCATCTCTTGATGACCAAAGCGCTTTACAGATCCTGCTATCCACCCATTCACACACACATTCACACACTGACGGCGGCATGCTACCTAACATGGCGCTTCCCGACCCACCAGGAGCAATTGGGGGTGAAGTGTCTTGCCCAGGGACACAACGGCAGGATATCTGGGGAGAGCAGGATTCAAACCGCCAACCATGGGGTTATTGGATGACCTGCTCTACCTCCTGAGCCACTGCCGCCCCCATAAGTGGCATAAGCGAAGTCTGATTTCAAAATGCAATCACTTTACTTTTTATCAGTCATCACCATCTTCCAAAGAATATAGGAGAATTTGCAGAATTAAATTTTGAAATAAAAACTTGGAAAGGCATTTTAGTGGTCCAAGATGGCCGCCTACATGGAGAAGGACCCTCTTTTTGCCCATTGGAAAACATCTTTTATGGTACAGAAAAAGCAACAACTTTTACTTAAGAATGATTATATGGCACAATTCAGATTACCCCAAATGTTTCACACTGTATCTTTAATTCAAGCAGTAAACTGAACTTTTTAACTGTCTATACTGTTGCTGTGTTTAGAATATTTTCTTTAAATGCTGAGCTAAAATTGCTTTGTGTAAACTGTACAAACACTTTTAGATTTCAAAGATTGTTTTGGTTCACATAAGGAATTCTTATCAAGCTAATTTATTTTCACATCATTTTATTTGGTGCTACCACAGACAATTCTACAGTCTCTTGGGAGCCTGGGCAAACATTCACAGGGGGGCCCCTCCAACCAACATTCACCACCCTTGTTTAATAAATTATCTGACACATCAGGATCAGCAGAAGCAGGAGGACACACTAAACTGCTCTGAGCCAAATTAACTACTGCATTATTTGCACTACTTACCACTACAGCCATTTCTTCTATAGGGCAAAGTACACAAATGCTGTGGGCCCCCAGCTGCTGAGGGCCCCCCAAGTCATAAGGTGAAACTCCGTAACGGCATCAGTAAAGGAATTCATTGACTAAGCAAATTTTCTACATTAAGAATGCCTGTAATGTTCCACCAGGGGACAGTGTGTTTCTCAAACAGAGCAGCAGCGAAGGGTGATCTACCCCTGGCATCCCATGCACATAATGTTGGTGATGAAAGATTAAAGTTACACATATCCCAAGAGAAACAGCTCTGACAATATGCGCAGGACTAACACACATTAAACTGATAGTCTAACTAAAGAGAACATGATTATTTTCTAACATTTCTTATTTCCCATCAGCCCTTGAGGCTGTATTCACAAAGAAGGCTGCGATATTTCTGAGTGTATTAAAAGTAGCTGTCTTCATTTGTACAAGTTAAGATTAATTATGTTCAGTGAAACACTTAAAAACCAAATATAAAATATAAATAATACTAAACTGCAGCGACAATGAAGCTTTATCAACGTAATCAATTTGATATATGCCCAGAATTTAAACAAGGTCACTTTCCCTGGTGTTTTTTGCTGTTGTTTCTAACGGCCATTACATACTCTGCAAGAACAGAGAAGTTTGTTCTTTTTCTTAGCCCCAGGAGAGAGAACAAATTCTCTGTTCTTTCAGAGTATGTACAGGCCTTAAGTTCTCAGCATGTCACAGAAAAAGAAGTTCACATTTCACAAAGAAGTTCACATTTCACAAAAAACATGCTGTGGATAATTTGTGCACTGATAGGAAAGGTGATGATAAATAACCACGAAGGTAACAAAATTTTACTGTTTTTATTTTAGTTGACCTTGATTTAACCAGGAAAATCTCATTAAGATTAAAAATCTCTTTTCCAAGAGTGTCCTGGCCAATAAATATTTTGCTCTGGTTTTTAAAACAGTGTTGTTTTTTTTCATTAATATTTTAACAGGCAGTAGACCACACACACAATATCAATACAACAATACAAAAATTTAAAAATATAAACATACAAAAGTTACTGTCTTCTTTTATGAAATCTTGTATCTTAACATAAAACTATCCAAACCAAACTGAAGTTAAGTTTTATCAAGGAGATTATATGATTTTAAAACTCTTTTAAAGCTCCTTGGGTTTATCTAGGTGAAAAATGTAGCATTTAGGCTTCCTTACTTATGCTTTCCCCTTTCTGTCCTGGTGCCCCAAGCATTCGCCTGCCTTGCCTGCTGCCATGCAGAACCTCTGGGTGCTACAAGATGAGGCATGGTGCCGAGTGTGGCTGCTCCACCACCTTTTCTAAATATGATCCATTCTAGCTTAAAAAAAAGCATCAACCATAAAACTGGTTGATGTTTTATTACTTTATTATTGCTACACTTTATGCAGCCCATCAAAATTCAAAAATAAACACTTGGATTTTAGCAGTGAGAAAAACAGAGCAACTTTTCACCGTGACCCAAACAGAGGATGCAAGTAAAACTTAATCACGATATTCAAAATGTTATTATTCTGTCAGTGAAAGTGTACAATTACCTATGAATGATTACATGAGGCTGTTCTAATTACGACAATCATTAAACAGTGTTTATTTTGTTGGAGTCCAAAAAGAAAAGAACAGATTATTATTGTGCATGTTAATGTGCTCATTAACAGGGCTGTTTGTCAATATGAATTCATTTGTATTTATTTATTTATTTACGTGTACGTTGGTGTTGGTGTGGGAGTGTTTTTTTGTCTTTTGCACCTTATCTGTCCCATGCTGTATGACAGATTTCTCCCTTTTTTTATATAAAAACCAAGACAGATCCTGCTATTTTGTCATCATGGTAATAAAGCTATAATTTACATTTTTATCACACCAAACAACAGCTACAACAGTTAATTGGATGGCGCTCTTCCACTGATTGAGTTGCAGTTAACCACCAAGATAACCCCCCTCCTCTACATTTTGACAGAGACAGGCTTTTAGGATGAGGACTAAATAATGGGTTTAGTAAACTCAGAGCTATCTCAATGTAAAATTTCCCAAATTCGATAAAATGCAGCGGAGAAAAGACACCATCAGCCTGAACTCTGATATGTAATCATTAAATTCAAGAGTAGCTTACAGACTGTGTGGGAAAGTGCAAAGTCGGTGTTTATTTCAGCTTTGATGTAAGTGAGATATAAAGAGCAGAAGCCTGCTGTGGTTATTGGTGGGTTGAACAAAGAATTTCCAGATAGGCAACAATGTGTTAGATGACCAAGTGTTTAGCTACTGATTAATTTAGGCAATTCTCATTTATTTTTTTTTCTTTAAACACTGTAAAAATCAAAATAAATTGTGCAAACAGTTGATTCTAGTATACAGTGCTTGGCACAATTGTGCCAGTGCCACAATCAGGAATAAAGTGCAAGTCATCTGTCATGGACTGGCAAGGCAGGCAGGTGGGGGTGGACCCAGATCTGCAGAGTTCAGGAAAGGTGATGATTTGTTACACAATAACCAACAAAGGAGCGTGGTAAAAGCCAGGAAAAACTTAATTGAATGAAATGCTGAAATGACTAAGAAAATAAAGTGCAGCGGTGGCTGGAAAAAAACACAAACAAACTTAAACACCAGAAGGAAATAAACTAAGGATGACAAACCAAAGGTAAACTGAGGAGCTGGGGAAATATCCAGGGGATCATGGGAGGAACCACCACGGGGGGGGGGGGGGGCTGAATTCAAATGTTGCAGACACTCAAGTGAATGGACAACAGCTGAGGACATACAGGTGAAGGGTGTCAGGCTAACAAGGGAGACAGAGACACACACTCAAAACAATCAAGGAGGGAATACACACAGAGGGAGATAAGACAGAAAACACCCAGAACTAGTGATGGGACGGCTGGCTCTGGAGCTTCAGAGCGTGCGCCGAGCTTCTACAGGAAATACTTGGCGAAGCGCGTTTTGAGGCGTGTATTGCTGACATATGTGATCACATCGTTAGCCTTGCCGGCCGGTCGCACTACATAATTGGGTCAGGAAGCCGTTCATGATTTTGCATACAACAGGAAATAAAATAAGAAGCAATACACAACGGAAATCTCTGTCCCTCATGTTTTGTGTTGTCGATCTTTGACTGTGTATGGGATTTGTCACAGCCAATTTTCAGATGGAGCCAGCACCAAAAGCACGGACTTCTCCCATTTGGGAACATTTTGATCTCATTTCTCCCATTGGTGCATTTTTCACAAATAGTGGATATTTCTTGTAACTGGAATGGTAGCCTAGAGGTAAAGCATCTGCCCCACAACTGGGAGGCTGTGGTTCAAGTCCCAGCTGGGCAATTCTTGTAATTTATTTTTATTTGCAAGGTGACATGTCTGTTGTGTTTCAAAGAGCTTGGATACAGCAATAACATTTCATTATGCTGAGGCACTATTGTGTCCTGCATGAGAATAAGGACAGAGATGAATGTACTGGGAGAGACACAAATATGTCTACCCTACACTGTACAAACTTGCAGTAGCCTTCCTTTGCACACCTGCATCCTCTGTGCTCTGTGAGAGAGTATTCTCCAAATCTGGTGAAATAATCTAAAAAAAAAAAAAAAAAAGAAATCACCTTAGTCCAAAGACTGTTGAAAAGTTATTTCTTAATAAAAATGGATAAGTAGTACAAGCACACCAAGTAACACAAGCACATTCACTGTAGTCACATGAGTTTTATTATTTCTTTTTTCCCCTTATTATCATTGATATTTCTTAAAAGACAGTGCATATACTGAAATGGAAAAAATTAAACACTAAACCAATAATGCCCTTGTAAAAATCTGCATGTTGTATTTTTTTTGTCCAATAGATGGCCTAGTAGAGCAAATGAAGTTTCACATGAGGCTTCATCTATATCAGGGGTCATCAATTGGTGGACTCCGGTCCGGATCCGGACCTCGAGAGTCTTCCATCCGGACTCTAAAGCTTTTTAATATAATTTGGAGAAAAATTATACTGTTTTGTTTTAACCAAACAAAATATCGGAACTCAAGTGCTGTATCAGCTGCCGCTGCTTGGACATTTTATAGCGTGGGACCTTGGATGTTCTCCGTAGGATACAGCAGGCCGCTGATCTGTATAGAAAACAAGTTCTCTGTACAGATCAGTACAGCGGACGGACAGCCACGCTTCCTTCCCGGTGTAACCCACGGAGTGAAACGCTGCTGTAAAATTGTGTCCACCACCACTCTGGCTGCCTGCGACGGTACGGGTCCACCCGGGGATTTGTTGACGGAAGGTCCCCGCGGCTCCTCCACACCTTCCTAGGACAGCATCCCCATTGGGCTGCACAATGTTGTATATGGAGGTAATTTCCACGATGTTCTGATACCATGTCAAAACAATAATTTTCTGTGTTACTCAACATGAAAAGTTCCATACACATCCACCTCCTCTCTCCCTGTGAGAGTGTTACCCAGACAGACACAGACCAGGTTAAAAAGATAAAAACATTGTTGAAGTTGTAGATTTTACAGTTTTAGAGCTATTTATTTGGAGTCAAAAACACATTTAGTGGTCTCCTGTATTATTGTGATTAAATTACTACGTTTTATTTGAAATTGAGCAAAGAATTTATTTGACTGTTTTTCTTTAAAAATACAGAACTAAAAGCAGCTAAAACAAAATGCTTAATAAAATAATGTGTAAAAGCAAATGATATTGGCCTGCTGGAGACAGCTGTGGTCTTCTTAAAGAATGTCCATGAAAAGATGACAGTTCTTAAAAGCACATTTTCAAATAAACTTGTCCATGTGACTTGTCACATTTCTCTTCTATAAATTCAAGATCTCTGTCTGTCTGTGTGTGTGTGTGTGTGTGTGTGTGTGTGTGTGTGTGAGTGTTCCTCAGATATCTCCCAACCCGTTCGTCACACTGACCTAACATTTTAAACGTGCTTTGCAGAAGCTACGAGGGTGTGCATCCCCGAATATGGAGTCACTCTGTCAAAATATGTAATTTTTATCAATAAAAGTTTAGCCACCGTTGTGTGACCACTCTATGTCTTCATCCCCTGGCTTCAAGAAGTGTGGGCGGGGTTTCGAATTCACTCCGTGCTCATTGGAGAATATGCAGCATCACGGCCATGCTGATTGGATAACACAGCATCGCAACCTGTCAGTCATTGCAACTTGTCAGTCACCACAATGCTTCGCAAACAAAGATTTTAGAAGTGCTTTGCTGCTGAGGTGTGCATCCACGAGTATGGAGCCGCTCAATCAAAATATATACCATGAAGTTGCTGTGATTGTGTAGGTCTAATGGATATATTCGGCATAGAGAACATGAGGTGGTGGTGGGGGGGGGGGTGCTGCAAATGACATCACTGGCACACGGGTAAAGCAGCAGCCCATCCATGATCTCTCGCGTCTCCACGATCGTTCGCGGGGAGGCACACTCAGCCTGCCCAGTCAGTGGTACATGAAAGTCCTGACTGTTGCTTCATTGTGGAGCAGAATGACCAGATCAACTGCGTATTACATGTGGACACATGCTTTGACTAAACGACAACAAGATGCAAAAATGTCCAAATAACAAAATAAATCATTTTTATTTAATTTTATTTATTTATTTACAGACAAATGGGCAACACTGATGTAAAAGTTGCAGCCAAATGGCTCATTCTGCTGTGTGTGTGCATGCATGTGCGTGTGCGTGTGCGTGTGCGTGTGTGTGTGACTGGTGAAGGGATCGGCGCTGTACGTGGATGCCTTGAATTTCCCTCTGGGGCTAAATAAAGTATACAAGTTACAAATACAAAATAAATAATAATAATAATAATAATGTTTGGTGTTTTGTACTTATAATATTACTAAAATATAAAAGGATGCACTACAATGGGTCTCAAATATTTGTAAACGTGTCCTGTTATAGTACTGCATGACTTTATTGACGATAGACTATAAACTACACATAAACTAAATTATAATGGTGACTGAACAACTCCCATTCCTCAAAGTGCAAGAGACAACATTTATGACTATAACTCATAAAAGATCGCACAAATAAGTGATCTGACAAAAAAAAAAAAAATAAACAAGCGGTTCTTAGGCTAATATTGGATGTCCCATTCATTTTCAGCTATTCTGTAATCAATATTCACACAATCAATCTCAGTTCAGTTTCTTTCATATTTGTCAAAGTCTAACGTGTGATTACCTACATATAGGCTACACCTCTGTATTCCACTTTCAAACACAGCCCATGTTTGAGCCTGTAAAGCCTGATTGGGATACCTGTTTCAGACAGGAATACTTGCTTTCTATGGGCATGCACTACTATTAAAAGATGTTTGAAGCAAATTCATGGGTCATTGCAAACACTTGGCTTTAAAAGTACCAAGCTGTCACATAGTGAGAGGAATAAAATCCTTAAAAAAACAAAAAAAAGCATTGAGAATTGTTTTAGAATCAAATCGAAGACCCTGAATCGTAATTGTATCGTGAGGTACCTAAAGATCCCCAGCCCTAATTCGGACCTCAGCTGGGGAGGAGGACTGACTTATCAGACCTCTTGCACTTTTTGTTGGTGACCCCTGGTTTATATGAGCCATTCTGATGAAAAGCCTCAAGCCTTCAAGAAAGCCTCATCTGGCCATCACTACCCAGAACTACAGAAAACACACACACACACACACACACACACACACACACACACACACACACACACAAAACTAAACCTAACAGTCAACAGAGAAGATCAAGGACTGAACAGGAACATAATCTGAAACATACTAGAAAAACTCAGGCAGCAAATAAAGCCCAACTACAGAAAGAAACATAAATCCACTGAAAATCATAAACAAAGACTAACAGGAAATGCATTTCACAATAAGACAGGAAATCAAGTTACATTAGCCGAACCAAGAGCACAACAGGAAACACTTTCAAGATAAACGAAGCTCAAGGGAAACTAAAGTAGGCAAGACATACAGGAAATACCTTCAACATAAACCTGGAACTAAACAAAAGTAAATCATAATATCCCTACGTCCAAGTATGTGGCATCTTGACATGACTTTTTTTGTGATTAGACACAATATAAAGAAAGGTGAATTGAACTGAATTGAAATGATGTCACTGTTCAGAATATGTAAATACTGTATATGGCCATGGACTGAAAGGTTACTGTGCAAGAAAGAAGCTGTTGCTCAAGAAGTAGCACCTTAAGGTCTGGCTGAAGATTGTTGCTGATCACACAGACCGAGAAAATGCCTCCTGGAAGAAAGTTCTGCAGTTAGATGAAATAAAATTTGAGCTATAAAGCCACAATGACCAGAAATATGTTGGGAGGACAGAAGGTGAGGCTTTAAATCCCAAGAGCACCACACCTACTGTCAAGCATGGTGGTGGTAGCATCATGCTCTGGGGCTGCTTTGCTGCCAGTGGAAGTGGTGCTTTAAAGAAAAGAGATGGAATGATGAGTAAGGAGGATTACATTGAAAATTCTTCAGGAAAATCTCAACACATCAGCTGTGAAGTTGAGACTAAGATGTAGCTCCTAGATCGTAGATCTTATTGATCCTCCTGTCTCAGAAATATCAAGGCCATCACAGGAAACCCTTCATATCCTGCCCACCACCTGTTTGACCTGCTCGCCTCTGGATGACGGTTCAGATCAATCAGATACTACACCTCCAGACTAACAGTTTCTTCCCCTGGGCCATCCGAACTGCAGTCAGAGGCCCCACCACCATCCCTCTGAACGCTCACATGCACAGAACTGAGGACCTTTTTAATTATCACAATAACACACCTGTCTTTGCACTGTGCACTTTCATGTATATTGACCCATCCATGAAACCACTACTTGTGTATATTTTCCATAATCCTTCGGTCATTTTACTCAATTGTGTGTTCTGCACTCTGCACTCGTATGTACATTGTTCCATCTGTGAAGCCACTACCATACCTGTGTATATTATAATCCCGGACTATTTTTATTTCAGTCATGTGTTTAATCTTGTGTTCAGCTTTTATCTAATCCCTCTCTCTTACTTTACTGCACAGTAGTCTGGTGGAGCACCCACAATTTCATTGTACTGTACAACAGTACAAAGACAAGAAAGCCTATTCTATTCTCTTCTAGCTGGGTGTTACACTAAGACAATGCCTTTAAGCTCACATCAAAAGTGGTTAATTTATTTCCACTTCTATCATGATAATGTCCATTTCTATGATGGAGAAGTTTCTCTTTTAATCCCACTGTGTCATAAATTCTGGGGGAGACATGGGCGTGGAATTCAAATGACGCTCGGATCCATCCGTCAGATTTATCAATGAATGAATGATCAATCGTACGATGAGACTGACTAGGTATGTACAGTTTCATAAATACCACACAGACCTTTTCGTATGATCATATTTCCACCCAAATGTGCGCCAAAATTTTACGCACTTTTGATGAATGAGGGCCACTGTGATCCATGAATGCACAGCTGTCAGAACACCCAGGAGAGTTTACCCGAGGAGTTACGATCCAGCAGGTCAAATTACCTCCCAGACAGAGAGACACCAGACTATTGACAGAAGTTGACATTGAACTATTTTGTCTGCTGCTCCTCATCGGTATGCACACCACAGAGGAGGAACGCAAACAAATTTATCATGTTTATGAAGCCCGAAAAGAAAAATTGGAAAGGTGGCAGTTTAAAAGAACCAATAAACAGGCTGACGCCATGTGCACTTTGTTTACAAAATTCTTGTAAGCTACTCAGGTAGTATTAAAAAGAAAACAAAAAAAACCTAAAAAACAAATACACACTGTGGTTTTGAACTGGAGCAACCACCAAGCTCCTCAGTCATGAGCAAATAAATAACAGCTGCTTTCAAACCTCACAGACAGCATCATTAAACACTGAGCTCTGCTGTGAAGGCACAAAATTAATCTTCGACATTAGTTGTAGGTACAGTGCATTTAAAAAAAAAATCCATTTAATAAATAGATAAAATGTACACTAATAAATCCAGTCGATATATTTCCACTTCCTAGAAAATAATGTGCTTGTATGTCAGTCTGCCTGGGCTCAGAAGGATCCACCTACACACATCAATTACGCTTTCTTTGTCCTCCCGTTTCTTGTCTCTATCGCTCATTAACTCTGATAAAATGCTCGCATATTGTAATCGTAAGTCGCTCCACACTTAATTACTCGCTGACATTACTTAACTTGCACAATTTTCTTGTCTAAGTTTTCTTTTCTGAGTGATATTGATCCTTAATGGAGCTTTAATGCAAAGTGAAATAAAATAAGGCTGTCATGCCGTGGCTGAAAACAGAGTTTAGTGAAGGGAATCTAAGAAGCTATAATAGATTGATGAATGCAAACAGCGGCATCCACCATTCAAAAATCTGTCTGTGATTCTGGTATTTTTAAATGACATATATTCTTTACAAGTTAAAGCGTGTAATCAGAGAAGAAAACAAGCTGAAGTAAAGTGGCATCTACAAGGACAGCTATTAAGTGTGTGCAAGGTTCTTTAAAAGTTCTCTTTTTGAAATATAATAGAAGTCATTTTGCAGAGCGTGAAGAGCTGTTTACAACCCCAGACACAAAGTAACACAAGCACAGGGGGAAAAAAATGTCAAGATAACTATTTCAGAAATTAAAATTAAAGTAGATCTGCTAAACTGCAAGTGGCACCGAGGATTTCGACATCCCTCTGGTGTTTGTCAAGAGTGCATAGCTTTGGGAAAAGACTCAACAGCTTTCATATGTCAAAGTTGCAGATGCATCAAAATCACAGCGGCAACAACATGAAGTAAATAATTAAAAAGCTAAGGGGGGGGGGGGGTTAAAAAGAAATCCACAGCACTCCAGCTAAATTGAGCAAGAAGGGATGATCACAGGAAATATTTGGCTGCTATAAGAGCGAGGGAAACGAGTGACGAGAGTCAGGATTATGCATTCCTGGAAGTTACTGTTGGATCAAAGGTGTGCAGATGTACTGCTACACTCTTGAAAAATGAAGAATGCTCATTAGACCTAATCAATGCATATTCATCTTTATGGTGTTTTGCAGCCAAACAGACCCTCAGTCCCACACTGTTTCACTCATTGCACCGAGACAAATTCCTAGTTTGTGTACTACATGAACAATGGCAATAAATCTGACTCTGATTCTGATTCATGTCTCAAATGCAGCAGTTATGAGACGCCATGCAACTGTTTCAGTGCCCATGTGTAGGGTCTAAAGCTGGCAGAAAGGTAATGTTAGTACAATGCTAAGTTTTAGTTATGGCCCCAGCAAATACAATGTTTTAGCTTCATAAACAGGTCGCAGTACCAAGAAAGTTCCATCCATCCATCCATCCACCAGAAAAGCCGTGACTGACACACCTATGATAGCACCTGTGATCCCCATGATCCGTCCTGCAGGTGGTGAGCCCACTGAAGGGCAGACCCATGTGACTGGACTGGGCAGAAACCCAGTTACAAGGCGTGTTGCTGTTGAGCGCCTCCCTCCACACCTGGCCCCAGGCTGAGACCCTAGTAACTCCACGCTGGGTAGGTTACAGTAGATCTTTGTTGTTGTTGAGTCTTTCACGGGGATCCCCTCGACTGCTCTTGGTCTGGCCCTTCACCCAGGACCAGTTTGCCTGGATAGACCCTACTAGCAACAAGTTGCCCCCAACAACATAGCCCCTGGCGTCATTAGGGAACACAAACCCCTCAACCACATCAAGGTGGCAACCCATGGAGAGATTAAAGTAGTTCATTTCATATTGTTTTTTATTCCAAAACCCCTCTCAATAAATTATTTTTTTCAAGTTTTTTTTTTTTTTTTTAAATGTGAACGCTTTACAAAAACTGAGAAGCTGAAGTTTATACAAAATCAGTTAAACAGAATGGCAATTACAGTCTAAGGTTAAATCAAAACTCAGCTTCCTCCACAGAATGTGCTCCTCTGTCATTTTCTCTGCTAGGCCAACACTGGTTCAAATGACCATCCTTCCCATGTCTGATTATGGCGACGTCATTTACGGCTCGGCGTGCAAGGGCTCGCTCCCAAAGCTTGACATCCTCTACCGCTCCGCCGCCAGGTTTGTAACAGTGCTCCCTTCAGAACACACCACTGCACGCTGTATTCTTCTCTTAATTGGTCACCATTACACACCCACCATGAAATTGACAGGCTCATGTTAATATATAAAACTCTCCTTGGTCTGTAACCACCCCCCCACCCCCCCACCGCCACCACCACCTGTGTGAACTGTTGCACACCTCATCCTCTGCATATAAAAACTCGCTGTGCAAACTGAATTCTGTTGACGGTCCCTAAAACTACCTCTGCGTTAGTTTTGTTGTCCTTTCAGTCGGCTGGACGCTTTCATCTCCAACAGAGTTTTAAAGCTTTTATTATGGATCTTTTTAAAGAAAAATGCTGCTGTCACTTAGACTGCTCGCCCATCCCGTCTTCTTTGGCTGCTTGACGCTTTGCAAGAATTGCCGTGAGTGTATTTTAGTTGAGTCTTTGTATATGTCTCGTTAATATGTTTACTTCGTCTCTTGTTCATATTGTCTTGTTTTTACATTTAATTTTGTTTTGTTTTATAGCCCCTTCTTTCCATTTCCCCCCAAAGGCCCTCCTGCCTTTTGCCAGGCTGCAGTTGCCCAACCAGCATGTCCATGTGGGCCCCACCACAGGTTAAAACTGGGCTGCCTTATGGCTCCCATGTGGGGTTTCCCACATAAACTTCACTCGTTTACAGATTTTCAACTTATTTTCTCAAAAATTTGCTATTTTCTTTCAAATTTGTGCATTTGCCCCCTGATTTATTTTTTTCTTGAAAATTTGAAACTCTCATAAATTTGCAACTTTTTTTTTTTACTGTAAATTTGCAACTTTTTCTCATAAATTTGTTAGTTTTTCTTGTAAAATTGTGACTCTTTTCTTGCATATTTGCAAACCTTTTCTTGTAATTTTGGAACTTTCTCAAAAATTTTCCACTCTTTACTGTAATCTTGCAGCTTTTTCTCATAAATTTGTTTTTTCCTTGTAAATTAGTAATTTTCTTGTAAATTTGTGAGTTTTTTCAATAAAATTTGCAATAGTTTTCTTGTAAATTTGGAACTTTCCACTTTTTTTACTGTAAACTTACAGCTTATCCTCATAAATTTGAAACTTTTTTCCTCATAAATTTTCAATTTATTTACTCATATTTGATACTTTTTTGTTAATTTGCATTTTTTTTAATAATTTTTTTCCTCAAAAATTTATGATTTTCTTTTTGTAAATTTGCTAAAATTTTCCTGTAAGTTTGTAACTCTTTTCAAGTAATTTTTGTGAATTTTTTTTTTTATAAATTTTCACTTTTTTCTCATAAATTTGCCACTTTCTTTCCATTAAATTTGTGACTTTTTTCCTCATAAGTTTGCTACTGTTTTTTTGTAAATTTGTCACTTTTTTCATACAAATTTTCACATTTTTTACTCATAAATTTGCCACTTTCCATTAAATTTGTGACTTTTTTCTTCGTAAGTGTGCTATTATTTTTTTTTTGTAAATTTGCCACTTTTTTCTTATTAATTTTCACATTTTGTTCTCATAAATGTGTGACTTTTGTGCCTAATTGTGCCTGTGGCGCACGTGTGAGTGAAACCTGCTCACCCACCTGAACCCCTGTGAGGCCCAGCGGGGTTTAAAGTGGGAAAACAGGTTCCCTGCTCACCTGCACCACAGGTAAAGTCCATGTGGGCAAACACAGATGAGGCCAACATGGAACCCGCGGACAAACCCACATGGGACCCATAAGACAGCCCACCTTAATCCTATCACGGAGCCCACTTGGACATGCTGACTGGGCATAAATAAGAAATTGTTCTTAATCTGTCTTGCCTGGTTAAATTAAAAATAATAATTAATTTTTGGAATATTTACATTTAACGGTGCAGCTCATATTGTACAAAAGCACAGTTTTTGCTTCTTTATCTCCAGGGTTGATGAGAAAACCAAACAATGAGGAATTATAGTCAACTTCAGATTTAATTTGACCATTTCAGCTGAAAGAGTCCTCCAAATGGAAGAAAGGCTCCAGGAAGCGGTGATCTCCATACTGTTGGTTTGCCTTCTACCTTCATTTAGAAATCTCTGTCATACCTCCCCCACAGCCATTTCCCACTGTGCCTCAAATCCTCCGGTGTCTTATTTTAAAACCCAATTTCCTGTTGTTTACCATCACATCAACGCCACTCACACCATCAAACTCAGAACCAATTCTGTTTTAAATCCATCCCACTGTAATAATGCTTGAATTCAAAGATAATGTGACCGTGGCAAAGTGGAAAGATGTGAAATGAAAGAGGATGGAAAAAAAGGGGAAACAATAAAACTATATGCCGCAGGAGGCGGTTTAATGATGGATGAATGCTGAAAGTCTTTTTTTCATCGTCTAGAGGGGAAGACAGTTGTTTGGAAGTGACTTTTGAAAATACGTACCAATGATGAAGTGTGCCCAAGATCACAGGAACGTCAGTTTACCATAAATCTCTTTATTAAAGATTAAAGATGTTGTTTTCTACATTTGTTACATGGCTCTTTCCAAGCAAAATTAAAGACATCTCTTGTTACCAAAACTGAGATGTTATCAGAGAAGGTAAAATATAAGGACTCCAGTAAAATAGTCATATGACTCCAGTGAAAATATTAAATTCTCTCTTCTCTTCTAAATATTTAACACTTCCGTGTTAAAGTGCCCTTCATCACTGTGTTATTAGCTGTGATGATCAAGTTTCCACCCAGAGTTTCTAAGTCCAAAGATATCTTCAGACCAAACATGAAAGTGTGGCGCGAATACATGTAAAAATGTAAACAAGTAGAAAACATGTGAATGTGGGCATAGGCGCATCTGAGGGATTTGGTAGCATTAGCTAGTAATCGGCCTTGAGATTCTGCTATCACCAGAGTAAAAGTATCAACACTGGAGAGTAAGCTAATTTGAAAATGACACTGCCACTCACCTGCAAACAGATGGACCGGAGCTCTGGAGCTGAGTCGGCGTGTCGGAGTTATCCACCCATGGACTCCTGCCACGGATGTGCTAATGAGGGCTAGCAGGCTAGCAGTGTAATCAACTGTCATCCAGGGTTAAGTTTTGGAGGAAGCTGGGACAATTTTCCAGGTGAGAGCCCTGCCGGATAACATTGTAAACCTACACATGACAGCATTTTTAGGATTTCTACAGCAGGTAGAATGCAGCTGCAGAAGTTATAAAGGAAGCTCCGCCCCTCTGTAACTCGCTCAGACAGGGAATTTGCATGTTTTCATTGAGTTAACATGTAATCGCGCCGCACAAAAAATTCCTGCTTTTGCGTTTGGTCTGAACACACCTAAAGGTGTTAGCTTTAGAGTTAACGGTACTGCTCTGGAGTTAGCTTACTAAGTGCAGTTTCTGTTGTTATTTTCTTTAAATTAAAGTCACCCCACTAGACATCCCTGTTCTTACCTGGTTCACTAATCCACAGTTGATAATATACCTCATGTCATTCTGGCTTAATTTGTTATTTTCCCTGTGATACTACATTGAACATTATTATTTCCTCTATCCAAAACTCACAACAACTAAGATAAGATAAGATAAGATAAGCCTTTATTAGTCCCACAACGGGGAAATTCCAGGATTGCAACAGCACAGGGATAGCAACACTCAGAGCAACAATCAGAAGGCAAGAAAAAAAAAAACAAGCAAGCAAGAGCAGCTAATAAACATATGTACGTATTACTATAAAATATATATATATACACACACACACAGACACACAGTGCAGAGCATTGTAGCTGGATGGAATAATATATGAATATATGAACACACAGTGCAGAGCATTGTAGCTAGATGGAATAAATATGTAAATATATAAACACCCACAGTACGGAGCATTGCAGCTAGGTGGAATAAATATGCAAGTATATAAACACACACAGTGCGGAGCAATGTAGCTAGATGGAATAACATGTAGATATATAAATATATAAACACCCACAGTACGGAGCATTGCAGCTAGACGGAACAAATATGCAAATATATAAACACACACAGTGCAGAGCATTGCCGCTAGATGGAATGAAACAGCATAACCGTCTACCCAGCTATCCTGCATGGTATGATTATGTGCCCATACACACTCTCACCCTCCATAGCGACCGGCATGCTCCTAGTTGTATGCCGGAGAGGACCACTGTGTAAGTCTATTGCATCTTCTGCATTCAAAAAACTATTAGTTTGTTACGTCTTTTTTGCTATCTCTGCGAGCAGCCCTGCTTAGGTTGTACAGTCTGACAGCCGTTGGTAGGAAGGACCTACGAAACCTCTCGGTTGTGCACCTGGGATGATGTAGTCTGCTGCTAAATGAGCTCCTCAGTGCATTCAGTATGTCCTGCATAGGGTGGAACTCGGACTCCAGCAGAGATGACAGTTTAGCCACCGTCCTTCTCTCTCCTATCTCCTCCATCGGATCAAGGCGCTGCCCCAGGACAGAGCTAGCTTTCTTAATCAGTTTGTTCAGTCTCTTCCTATCGGCTGCAGTAATGCCACTGCCCCAGCAGACCACTCCAAAAGTGATGGCTGATGCCACCACCGTGTCATAGAATGACTTCAGCAGCGCCCCTTGTACACCAAAAGACCTGAGTCTCCTCAGCAGGAACAGCCTGCGCTGTCCCTTCTTGTAGAGTGCATCAGTATTGTGTGACCAGTCTAGTTTATTGTTCAGATGAATACCCAGGTACTTATAGGATGTCACCATCTCGATGTCTGTTCCCTGTATATTTACTGGTACTGTGAGGGGCTGCCCATGCCTGCGGCAGTCCACCACCAGCTCCTTAGTTTTCCTCGCGTTGATCTGGAGGCAGTTCCGATGGCACCAGTCCACGAAGTCCTGGATAAGCCCTCTGTACTCAGCTTCATCTCCATTGGAGATGAGGCCAACGATCGCAGAGTCATCAGAGAACTTCTGTAGATGGCAGTGTGTTGTGTTGTGTGAGAAGTCCGCAGTATAAAGAGTGAACAGGAAGGGAGCCAGCACCGTTCCCTGGGGGGCCCCCGTGCTACTGATGATCGTGTCGGACACACAGTCCCGGGTTCTCACAAACTGAGGCCGGTTCGTGAGGTAGTCCAGGATCCATGATGACAGGTGCTGGTCCACCCCTGCGCGCAGCAGCTTGTCCTTCAGGATCATCGGTTGGATGGTGTTGAAAGCACTGGAGAAGTCAAAGAACATGATCCTCACCATATTCCCGGGCTTCTCCAGGTGGGACAGAGAACGGTGAAGGAGGAAGATCACCGCATCCTCCACCCCAATGCCATGCTGGTAGGCGAACTGGAGTGGATCCATCGCTGGTTCCACCAGGGGGCGGAGGTGAGCAAGGAGCAGTCTCTCCAGGGTCTTCATCAAGTGGGACGTCAAGGCCACCGGTCTGTAGCTGTTCAGGTCTTTGGGGTGGGAAGTTTTTGGTACAGGTACCACACAAGATGTTTTCCACAGCTGTGGTACCCTCCCCAGTTTCAGGCTCATGTTGAAGATATACGTCACAATCCCACACAGCTGGTCTGCACAGGACTTGAGGAGCTTTGCGCTGATGCCGTCCGGTCCCGGCGCCTTCCTCGCCTTGATCTTCCTCAGCTCCGTCCTCACCTGGGTCCTGGTCAGGGTCAGGATGGGGGGCTGTGTGTTGGGAGTGGGGGGGTGTTGGTAGAGTGGGGAGTGGGCAGCAGGACTTGATTTCTTTAGAGGCAGCAGTGGTTGTTGTGCAGTCAGGGGGGAGGGCGGTTGGTCAAATCTATTGAAAAACAGATTCAGGTTGTTCGCCCACTCCCTGCCCCCTGTGGCCTGGGGGGAGGTATTCTGGAGCCCCGAGATGGTTTTGAGGTTTCTCCAGACCCCGCTGATGTCGCTCTGTTGCAGCTTGTCCTCCATCTTCTTCCTGAAGCTGTCCTTGCCTTCTCTGATCTTTCTCCTCAGCTCCCTCTGTACGGACTTCAGCATCTCCCTGTTCCCTGACCTGAAGATCCTCTTCTTCTCTCTCAGAAGTGTTTTAATCTCAGGGTTGATCCAGGGTTTGTTGTTTGAGTGACGCCGTATGGTCTTGGTGGGAACGGATTTGTCCACACAGAAGCTGAGGTAGCCCGTGAAGGTGTGAATGAGGCCATCGATGTCCTCACCATGTGGATCGCAGAGCTGCTTCCAGGCGGTGGCTTCAAAACAGCCCTTTAGGGTGTCCATTGTCTCCTCAGACCATAACTCCACAGTGTGCATGGCCGGAGGTTGTCTAGCTGAGATAGCTGAGATATTTCTGTGCTTATTGCACTCCAGGGACTGGTCATGTCCTATTGACCACTGGAACCACCCCTGTCCACCAGTAGTGCTTAATTTCATTCATTCTTTAAGAGAAATGTGTTTGTTGACTCAGGGTAGCTATCTGAGCTAGGAGCTAGCCAGCTAGGGTTAGCAATAGTGGCGTAAGAGGGAAGGCAGAGTTAGCTGCAGTTCTTGGGCATTTAAAGAGACATGCCCTGAAACAAACCATTCTCAGGAATGCTGTAAAAGGTGATTCACAATGATGCTGCAATAATTAAAGGCAGTTTGACCAAAGTATGTCCCAAACATTTCATTAAGACCTGTGGGAGCTGTCCACATGTGGGAAAAGTGCAGTCAGTGACCATCCATCCATCCATCCATCCATCTTCTTCCGCTTAATCCTTTTCGGGTCGTGGGGGTAGGGGCTGGAGCCTATCCCAGCATCTTTGGGTGAGAGGCAGGGTACACCCTGGACAGATCGCCAGTCCATCGCAGGGCCAACACAGAGAGACAGACAACCATTCACTCTCACAATCATACCTAAGGACAGTTTAGAATCCCCAGTTTTGATACCAATTAACCTAACTTGCATGTTTTTGGGATGTGGGAGGAAACCAGAGAAATCCCGGAGTAAACCCACACAGACACATACTTTAAAGAAAAAGAACATTTTACCATCTTTTGTTTTTTCAACAAAGCAAGACTTGAAAACTACCCTCCAGGAAGATTAAAACATACCTGTGGTGGTCGTCTAAACGCATTCAACTTGAAAACATTAGGCAAAGTATTCGTTATTTGGTTAAATAATTATTTCCAGCCATATACCACCATAGAAATATGCAAATACGACCTCAGGCATGGCCAGCCAATGAAAACTCTGCGCGCAGCCATGACACATGCGGATGTGACGTCATATCGTTGCCAATACTCCTGGGCTGCACGGTGGCGCAGTGGTTTAGCACTGTGGCAGCACAGTTTTACCCTCGGCCGGGGGATTGCGGGGATCATGAGATCGTGGGTTCGATCCCAGCCCCCGACCAACAGTGAGCTGTGTGGAGTTTGCATGTTCTCCCCGTGTTGTGCGGGTTTACTCCGGGATTTCTCCGGTTTCCTCCCGCACACCAAAAACATGTAGGTTTAGGGCGCTCGCGCACGCAGCGACCAGCAGCCGGTGGCTTGTCACCAGACTGCAAACCAAGTCTACCTATGGGTACAAATAAGTAACAAAAAAAACCAAAAAAAAAATACTCCGCCTGTATGAGAGACTAGGGTGCTGCTGTTAGTGTTTTTATTCTATTATGGCTGAATTGTCGGACTCTGAGGAAGAATTCATCCAACATGGCTACAGGTTTGAGCCAGAAAGGTCTTCTGAGGGTGAAATTGACGAAGTGGTCCTCACACACAACACAATTTCGTCTGTGCCCTGTTCGGAGATCACTTTTCCGCTAAGATCTTCTGACAAGGTGAGCTGGGTTTGGGTACACAAAAGAAGTGTTTATCTTTGTTTTTTCGCTTATTATTGAGACATCCAAAAGCTTTACATTCCGCCATGTTGCGATATCCATATCACATTGTATGTTTTTGATGTAACAAAAGCGCCGAGTGTCTGCTCCTCTGTATAGCGGCGAGGGAGGAGCCAAATCATCTGCCATGTTGCGGCCGTTACGACCTCAGATCAGACGAGACGACCCGCTGAATTTAAGCATTTATTTATTTATTTTCTACTCGTTTTAGTTCTGCATTTAATATGAACCCTGAGTTTGAAATAAACGTTTGAATTTGAATTAGAATATCCTGAAAGCCGCTGCTCATCCGGGCACTCCAGGCTCAGCCAATATTGATCCAGATCGCGGTGCCAACGATATTTCGTGACAGGAAGTGTCCTGGCAGGCCATGTAGCTGCCAGTATGGCTGCTCGCATGTTTTGCTGACATAGCTGAACCAGCACATCAGCAATGGATTTATATCACATTGCTTTGAACTTGAATTTGAACTTAAACTAGAACTAGAACGTGAGACAGGGGCTCAATATAATATCTTTTTTTTCATGACCACCACAGGTACCCTTTAAATAAAAGTGTCAGGATAACTGTTTTGGAAGTAAAAATAGCTGCCTTCACATGTACTGGATTATAGTGAGCACTTTTGCATAGAACCTTAAGTTATTTTGTTGTTCTGGATTTTTATTTTCTTTTTTCAAATATTTAGTTTATTGGTTTCTTTAACAGGGACAGTGCACATTAATAAACAATTCTGGAAATGAAAGCAACCGGTATCATACTGCTCCCATGTATATAAATTACAGTATCACATGCATACATCTGGGTGTAAGCGTTAGGACACGTGGATAGAAAATAATTTATTATAATGTGAATAAACATGGATCCATGACTGATCCTTGTGGGACACCTGTGGACAGGTGGAGGGCAGAGAATTAGTGATTCTGTATTTGAACCTGCTGAGATCAGTGTGATAAATATGATTCTATTCATTCCAATGTATAGTGAGGAAAAAACAAACAAACTGGCAGAATCAGAATCAGAATCAGGTTTATTGCCATTGTTCATGTAGTACACAAACTAGGAATTTGTCTCGGTACAATGCTGCAACATTAAACATGATAAGATAAGAGAAATAAACTATACATGTAATAAAGTGTAGGATAAGATTAAGTGATACTGGTCAACAGTTAAAATATATATTAGCCAGCAGCAGATACTGTGGAGAACTATATAGTGCAGTCGGTAATGCAGGAAGAAAACAGTGATGATTGACATGAGTCTGGTTGAGCTGCTGTACATGGTGCACGAGAGTCACTTAGTGTTCAGCAGTCTAATGGCAGAGGGGAAGAAGCTGTTCATGTGACGGGAGGTTTTAGTCTGGATGGACCGAAGTCTTCTACCAGAGGGGAGGGGGGCAAACAGTACGGGACCAGGGTGTGAGGGATCGGCTATGATCCGGCCAGCACGCCTCCGGGTCCTGGAGATGTACAGATCCTGGAGAGATGGGAGCTTGCAGCCGATCACCTTCTCAGCAGTGCGCACGACGCGCTGCAGCCTTAGTCTGTCCCTGGCAGTGGCTCCTGCGTACCACACGGTTATGGAGGTGGTGAGGATGGACTCGATGATGGCTGTGTAGAACTGCACTAACATCTTGGTGGGTAGCTTGAGCTTCCTCAGCTGCCGCAGGAAGAACATCCTCTGCTGGGCTTTTTTGATGAGTGAGCTGATGGTCAGCTCCCATTTGAGGTCCCTGGTGATGGTAGTGCCTAGGAAGCGGAAGGAATCAGCAGTGGTGATGGGAGAGCCTGAGAGGGTGAGGGGGGGCAGAGGAGTAGTGACTTTCCTGAAGTCTACAATCATCTCCACTGTCTTCAGAGCGTTCAGCTGCAGGTTGTTATTGCTGCACCAGGACGCCAGCTGGGCCACCTCTCTCCTGTAGGCGGACTCGTCGCCGTTGGAGATGAGCCCGATGAGGGTGGTGTCGTCCGCAAACTTGATCAACTTGACAGACTGGTGGCTGGAGGTGCAGGAGTTGGTGTAAAGGGAGAAGAGTAGGGGGGAAAGTACACAGCCCTGGGGTGATCCGGTGCTGATGCTAGTATAGTCTGAGACAGTCTTTCCCAGCCGCACATGCTGCCTCCGGTCCGTCAGGAAGTCGATGATCCACCTGCAGAGGGAGTCAGGCACGTTGAGCAGGGACAGCTTGTCCCGGAGCAGAGCGGGGCGGATGGTGTTGAATGCGGAGCTGAAGTCCACAAACAGGATCCTGGCGTAGGTTCCCGGGGAGTCCAGGTGCTGCAGGATGGAGTGGAGGGCCAGGTTGACTGCATCGTCTACAGACCTGTTGGCTCGGTAGGCAAACTGCAGCGGGTCCAGGAGAGGGGTGGTGATGGACTTGAGGTGGGACAGGACCAGGCGCTCAAAGGACTTCATGACTACAGAGGTGAGCGCTACAGGTCTGTAGTCATTAAGTCCAGTGATCCGTGGCTTCTTGGGGACAGGGATGATGGTGGAGGATTTGAGGCAGGATGGCACGTGGCATAACTTAAGGGAGGTGTTAAAAATGTCTGTGAATACAGGAGCCAGCTGTTTCGCACAGAGTCTCAGGGTGGAGGGAGACACGCCGTCTGGGCCGGGGGCCTTGCGCGGGTTCAGTCTGGAGAACTGTTTGAGCACATCCTGCTCACTGATGATAAGGGGAGGGGGGGGAGGTGGGGGGGGGGTGCCTTAAATGAAGTAGGGAATGTGGAGGCTGTGGAGCTGGAGGGAGGGGGGGAGTTGGACACAGATGACGAGGTGTCAAAACGGGCATAGTGTTGGGACAGTCTCTGACAAAGGGCTTTGTCATCCTGACCTTTAGGAGCCTGAGGCCAATAGTTGGTGATCTGCCTCAGTCCTCTCCACACGGAAGCCGAATCATTAGCAGTGAACTGCTGCTGGAGTCTCTCTGAATACACAGATTTAGCCCTCTTCAGCTCTCTGTTAAACCGGTATTTAACCTCCCTGTAGCAGTCCCTGTCTCCACTTTTCAGCGCTGCTTCCTTCTCCTTCCTGATCTGTCTGAGCTTAGCTGTGAACCAGGGTTTGTCATTAGAGTAACTCACCCTGGTGCGTGATGGAAGAATGTTCTCTTCACAAAAGTGGATATATGAGTTCACAGTGTCCGTGTACTCATCCAGATCATGCGTGGCTCCTTTAAGCATGCCCCAGTCAGATATTTCCATGCACGTTTCCAGCTTCTCCTCAGCATCACTGGTCCGTATCTTCGTAGTGCTCACAACAGGTTTAGTGAGCTTCAATCTCTGTCTGTATGTGGGAATGAGGTGAACCATCACGTGATCAGATAATCCCAGCGCAGCTCGAGGGACAGCGCGATATGCGTCTTTCACTGTGGTGTAACAGTGATCCAGTGTGTTTAATCCTCTGGTGGGGCATTTAATAAACTGTTTGTAGCGGGGGAGATCGTGGCTCAGATTGCACTGATTAAAGTCGCCAGCCACAATAATCAGCGAGTCTGGAAAACTCCGCTCTGTGTGTTGAATGTGATCCGCGAGCACGCGCTGAGCTTCGCGCGTGTCCGCGTCGGGAGGGGCGTACACAGCGATCATTATGAAAGAAGCAAACTCCCGCGGGGAATAGAAGGGCTTGCAATTGATAACAAGAAATTCCAAGGCAGGAGAACAGTGTTTGGAAATTTCCGTTACATCAGAGCACCAGCTACAGTTGATGTAGAAGCAGACACCGCCTCCTGTGGTCTTGCCGGAAAGCTCTGTGTCACGATCAGCACGGAAGAGCTGGAAGCCATCGAGGCGCAGCGCGCTGTCCGGTATATTTTCCCGGAGCCAGGTCTCAGTAAAGCAGAGGACAGCTGAGGAGGCGAGGTCCTTAAAACGCATCAGCAGTCTCAGTTCATCCACCTTGTTAGAGAGAGAGTTGGTATTGGACAGAAATATGCCAGGCAGCGCCGTTCGCGAGCCTCTCCTGCGAAGTCGTACGAGAGCGCCCGCTCGTCTTCCTCTCTTCCGCCGTCTCACTTTCCGAGCCAAACAATAAACCAGATCGGCGGCAGGGGCTAGAAAAACTGGGAGGAGGTCCGTGGGGGTCAAAGTCCTGATATTTAAAAGTTCTTCACGGGTATAAGTGCAAGCAGACACACAATTGACAAACAAAAACAAACAAAGAGCGCAGCGAAGCACCATGTCGACCGCTGTGGGCGCCATCTTGGATCATTGATAATCACTAGATAATATTAACACGAGAATTCTATGGCTCACAGTGCCAAAAACTTTTTTGAGCTCATGAAACACAGCTCTGACAACACCACCTTTATCAAAAAGAGACTTGGTTTTTTGAGTAAAATAACATTTGGCCGTCTCTGTTGAAGAATTTGCCCTAAAGCCAAACTAAAGTGAATATAAAGTATTCCCTGCATATACTGGAACAGTCAATCATGTCATGAGCCTGATTAGTTTTGACTCTGTCTTATTTTCAGCCCTGACATTAAATACCGGTGCTGACGGCTTCATCACTCCTGTCTTACATCATGGATGTCAGATGACTGACATGCTTTGCCTTCCCGACCGGTAATGACATAAAAGCATCGTGTTTATCCAATTTCTGAACAGCTGACCTCTTACTCTCTGTAATAGTGTCAAACAGATCAAGCCCGTCTCGCAATCATGAGTCAATCACGACTCAATAACCGTGTAATAAAGCTGAAAATGCTTGACAACGAACGTGGAAAATCAGAAGAAAGCAGAAAATTAGATATAGTAGCTACAGAGTCTTAAGCAATCCGGCCTGGACACAAGAAACAAGTTATGCAACGAATAAAAGGGTCACTGAAGACTTCTCTCAGGGCTGTTTCCATATGTTTTATAAGCAGAAAAAAAGTTTGATTTTGAGAAACAAAACAAAAGCTGTACTTCCAGTGTAGCTGACACACACCCACTGGACAGTAAACACTGTAACTGTCAACCATTTTTATTTTTCTCTTCTGATATCATCTAGCTACAGACAGCAGCTGTTCAACCACGTCCCTGGGATAATTTCTTTCTTGCACCAAAATCAAAAAGGATGTTTAAACCCCTGCAGACACAGACCAGAGCTGCCTTTTATCTGAAGAACAGATGGAAGAAGTGAGGGAAAGTGAGAGAAGAGGAAGGGGAGTGATGGCTCAGGAGCTTTGTTCTCGTTAATGTGAGGGAAGATGAGTTTTGGTCACGATTAAAGATAACAAGTTCCAGTTTGTGCACTTGAAAGGAGGAGGGGGAGAGGTGTGAAAGGAGAAGTAATGAGGAGGAAGCTGCAATTGGTAGAGTGATGGAGAACAGTGGAGATGATTCGGGAGGAACATCTTTCATGCAGATTGCAATTCAGAGTGAGCCTGTGGGGTGATTAGGTAAGCATCCTGCCACTCAGCCCCCGTTAACCTGGGATGCCCTCACATAGAATGTACCTGCAACACCGAGCATCTGAATGAACCCCAGTGTCAAACATTTTCATATCTTCAGCATCAGTCAGCGTGAAGTCCAGAATGAAGATGTTGAAAGATGTTGAAAGCTGTTCGACAAATATTGCATATATCACAAATTATTAATAATGTAAAAACTATGAAACATGTAATTAAGTCCCCAATGACATTATTATATATTCATATCTATACTGAAGCTTATAATGCTTTCCCGACATAGTCTACAAAATATCAAAAACAGCAATCAGATGGAGTGTATTATCATTTAAACCCCCTTCACAGTAGATGAATACCGTGTTATGACCTAAAAAATTACCCAAAACGTAGATGGTCATTGCAAGTCTTGGTGAGATCATAAGGAGTTTATTAAGAACATATCATGAGTATGCAGAGTTTTGAGCATGCACAAAACTTTCGTAGGGAGGTCATGGTGGTTAATGGTCATGGTATTGAATCAAAGCTGTGGGGCCCACATGCACCGGCGTGACACGGATGTCAAGCATTTGAAGCAGGACTGACCACACTGATAAATGTGGCAATAGTGTCATGCTAGCATGGCGTGATCTTGTAGCGCGTAGCTGCATTCTGACATGGTCCGAGGAGGTTGTGCCAAGCCTGTGGCCAGAGCATGGTGCAATTGTAGGCGTATGTGGTCGAATCATCGAGGCATGTGCTGCCGATGTGGAGGAGATCGAGCATCTCAGGGACGTGGGAAATATCAGAAAATAGTAGGGAGGACTTCCGGTCTGGACGCCATGGCGACTGCAGCTTAACACTGAAGTTCTCAGACCCAATCCAGGATAACACCTTGAAAATCAAACTTAACGGATTTTTGGAGGAGTGAAAATCAAAAGACAAAATCATCATGTCTAAAGGAAAACAGAAGAAACTGAAATTCTCCAGGCCAGGACACGTATCGGCCGGAGAATCCGAACTGGAAGATCTCCGTTCAGAAGACGAGGAACTGGTGATAGCTAACAAAAGGGTTAGCCTGAAATCACTATTTGAGGAGCTACGACGATTTCGCCGAGATGTTACGGCCGAATTTCGGGAATTCAGAGAAGAATTGAAAAGGACAAACAGCAGAGTGGACCAGGCCGAGAACCGAATCTTGGAAACAGAGGATCGAATAAAAGTGCTCGAAGATTCTGTGCTAGACCTACGCAAAAGACAAGCAGCTATAGAGGCTAAGCTAACCGACCAAGAAGGAAAACAAAGAAGAGACAACATAAGAATTCATGGTCTGATAGAAGGAACCGAAAATGGTTTTAACTCAATGGCAGAATGCGTGGAATCCTTACTAAGAGAGAAATTGGATATTCCACAAACCACCGACTTGAAGATAGAAAAGGCACATCGTTCATTAGCCGCTAGGCCGGCGGCGGAAGCGCCCCCACGTTCGGTGTTGGTAAGATTTTCCAATTTCAAAATAAAACAAGAGGTTGTAAGACTGACCTGGCAGAAAAAAGGATTTATGCACCAGGAGAGAAAAGTCTACGTGGAACACGATTACGCCCCGGAGGTCCTTAAAAAGCGCAGGGAATACAATGACGCGAAAAAGGTGTTAAGAGAGAAGAAATTGCGCTTTCAGACACCATTTCCTGCGAAGTTAAAGGTCTTCTACGGCGATGAAACGTGTCTCTATAATTCGGCGGAAGAAGCAACAGCTGACATGGCGAAAAGAGGCCTCCCGGTAACGGTATTTAAACCCGCAGCAGACCCGAGTCAGAAGATCAAAGCGCAAACATGGACAACACAAAGACCTTCAAAATCCACGGACCAGCAGCGGGAAACCCAGCACCAGAGCGTCGCGGATAAACTATCCGTTTTCAGGTTGGAATAGCGACCTTTTTTTTTTTTTTTTTTTTTTTTTCTTTTCTCTTGAATCAATCCGCACATCCAACCCCCCTCATACAAGGTAACAAACATTAAAGGAGATGCATATTCAGCATGTGGTAAAACATTTCATGGAACAATCATATTATTTGAAACAAATAAGTCTTTGTAATAAAAAAAGAAAAAAAACCTGTTAAAATAGAAATGTGACAATAATCCACATGTTCTCCTCATACTAACAAATACTGTTTTTGCGTGAATGTTTGATGTGATGGGGGTGGGAGGGTGCACACAATTTCACAGGGTTTAGGCATAAAAGGAAAAAAAAAAAAAAAATCATTACAAGTTTGGATTGGGTTCTGAAACTCACGTTAAAAGCATGGGACTACTTTCAGTGGTAAGAGAGGGCCCTCAACACGTAACAGAGTTTGAGGAATTTCCCTCAGAGCCTTCACTCCATCAAGGCTCTTACAGGGTCTTTAAAAAGACCTCAGCTCAGGAAGTTCTTGTGACAGCTTTTTGTTTTAAAGTTTTTTACACTACGTTCTTAATGTTTTTCTTGTTTTTAATGTTCTTTCAGTTTCTGAGTAGCACAAAAGAGGGCCACCACACAGTTATACTAAACAAAACAACACAATGGAGAAACAGGGTGTAACCAAAATAATTTCATATAATGTAAAAGGAATCCTGAATCCAGTTAAAAGATCCAAGATTCTAGGCAAAATGAAAAAAGACAAAGCAGGAATAATACTTTTACAAGAAACCCACCTAACAGACGTGGAACACAATAAACTCAGTAGACAAGGGTTTAAAATGATCTCTTCATCTTCATATAAATCAGGAGGAGGAGGGGAGTAGCGACATTGATATCAACCAAAATTACATTTGAAAAAAAATCAGAACACAAAGATAAAGAAGGGAGATACAGTTTGGTAACTGGGTGGCTAGAGGGAGAAGATATCACCCTGCTGAATGTGTATGCTCCCCCAGGGGCTAACTGGAAATTTTATAAAAATGTATTCGACCTAATGATAACTAAAGCTCAAGGTTTAGTGATATGTGGTGGGGACTTCAATCTTAGACTGAATCCATACTGGGATGCTTCTGGTAATTCCCCACATCAAAATAACACCCAAAACAGGAAGACTCGGATGCTACTAAAAGAATTGGGAATCTGTGACGTGTGGAGGGAACTCAACCCCAGTGTAAAAGACTATACATTTTACTCAACTCCACATTCATCTTACTCAAGGATTGACTATTTTTTTATGTTTAATAGAGACATTGGAAGAGTAAAAACATGTAAAATAGGACTGATGGATCTCTCCGACCACAGTCCGATCTACATGGACTTAAATATCCAAAAATACACAAATAATACATTTTCTTGGAGGTTAAATTCAAATGTCCTGAAAGGACCATTGAAAGATGAATTGGAATCAGATATTCTCAGATATTTGGAAGATAACGATAATGGAGAAGTATCCCCTTTAATACTGTGGGATGCATGTAAAGCTGTAATAAGAGGAAAGATTATTGCAAAACTGGCAACCCAAAAGAAACTAAGACAAGAAAAACTATCCACATTAGAGTCAGAACTTAGGAACCTAGAAAAAGAACACAAAGGCAACACTCATTCTACTGACTCGCTCAAGATTAAGGAAATTAAAAACCAAATAAATGAGATCTACACAATAGAAATCCAGAAGAAACTTACATTTCTGAAACAAAAATACTATGAAGCAGGCAGTAAATCGGCAAAATTGCTAGCCTATAAATTGAGGAAACATCAAACAGAAAGAGCAATCTACAAAATCAGAGACCCAGTATCAAAGGAAATAAAATTCAGAATTCAGGATATTCTTAAAAACTTCGAGAATTACTATAAGAACTTATACTCCCACAAAAAACATAAAAACGCATCCGAGGCATTCCTAAACACATTAAACCTTCCCCAACTTACGGAGTCACAAAATAAAACACTACTGTCAGAAATACATCCTAAAGAATTGGAAAAAGCAATTATGAAACTTAAAGCTAACAAATCCCCAGGAGCTGATGGCTATACAGCAGAGTGGTACAGAACCTTTAAACAGCAACTATCTCCTCTCCTCCTGAAAACATTTAATTATGTCCTCCACACAGGGGAAATCCCCCCCTCCTGGAGAGAAGGGGTCATTGCAGTTATACCTAAACCTGAAAAGGATAAACTAGAGTGCTCCAACTACAGACCAATCAGTGTACTAAATCAGGACTATAAGCTTTTTACCATTATCCTTGCCAAAAGGTTAGAAAATATACTGACAGACCTAATTCATTTAGACCAAACAGGTTTTATAAGACAAAGACAGACACAAGACAACATTCGACGCACTTTACACATAATTCATCATATAAAAAAATATAACTTAAATGCAGTCATATTGGGATTAGATGCTGAAAAAGCATTCGATTCGGTTGACTGGTCTTTTCTATATAGAATCTTATCCAGTTTCAATTTTCATAACAACTTCATTAGAACTATACAGGCATTATATAAAAAACCAACAGCTAAAATAAGGATTAACGGTAATTTATCATCATCTTTTGAACTGGAAAGAGGATGTCGTCAGGGCTGCCCCCTGTCTCCACTGCTCTTTGCAATCTTCATAGAACCTCTGAGCCAATGGATAAGACAAAACCAAAAAATTCAAGGTATTACACTTGGTCAGAAGGAACATAAAATAGCACTCTTTGCTGATGACATTTTAATATACCTAGGGCAGCCGGACACTTCTTTACCAGAACTAACCTCAGTTTTTTCAGAGTATGGAGATTTATCGGGGTACAAATTAAATATGCATAAAACCCAAGTTTTAACATTCAACTATGACCCAAATCATTATTCACTAAGCAAACTCAAAACTAACTGGGAGTCGGAATCTATGAAATATCTGGGGGTCAATATCCCGAAACAACTCAGCAAAATTATATCACTAAACTATGATCCACTGGTGACAAAAATAAAATCTGACCTAGCAAGATGGAATATGATACCATTCTTGGGTACTGCACAAAGAATTGAAGCAGTCAAAATGAATATACTTCCACGTCTTCTATACCTTTTCCAAACAATACCGGTAGAACCTCCCAAAAAAACATGGCAGGAGCTGGACAGAAGGATCTCAAGATTCATATGGCAGGGCAAGAGACCTAGAATCAGATATAGAACCCTACAGCTAAACAAAGACAAAGGTGGGCTCGCGCTGCCAAATATCAGGGACTACTTTAAAGCCGCACAAATTAAAACTTTAGTAGAGATATGTAACCCAGTCTACACTGCACAATGGAAGGAGATCGAATGCCAAATAACAAGTGACATCCCCCTACAGGCGATAATAGGGAACAATGTCTTACCTAAGCTTTTGAATAACACTAACCCGTGGATAGAGACCCCGCTAAAAATTTGGTTTAAGATAGTCAGAGAGAATCAAACTAAAGAGCCCTATCGACTTCTGCAATGGATCGCCTATGATCAGGACTTTACTCCTAATAAAACAGACACCAGATTTAAAAAGTGGAAGGAGAAAGGGCTGATAAAATATTACGATTTTTTTAAAGGGCAAATCTTAAGAAGTTTTGAAGATTTGAAAAAACAAGGCCTAATAAATCAAGACCTTTACAGGTTCTTCCAGCTTAGACACCACATAAACAATATACTTAAAAAGGAGGTTTTGGAAAGGGCCCAGTCAGGTGTTCTGAAGGTCTTCTTAATGGCATATAAAGGGATCCCAGGGATCAGATACATTTCTAAAATATACCAAGGTCTTCAAGACTTAAAAGGAGACAACACATCTTATATAAAAGAGAGATGGGAAAAAGAGGGGAATTTCACTTTACAACTGGAAATATGGGAAAAGCTAAATAAACAGCAATGGAAAAGTACCTCATCCCTGCAGTGGAGAGAATTTGGATGGAAAAACTTGGCAAGATTTTTCAGAACACCTGCACAAAACAAATTTACCCATAAGGGATTGAACTGTTGGCGCTTGTGTGGTGAAAAGACTGCAAATCATTTTCATGTGTTTTGGTCATGCCCAGTTATCCACCAATATTGGACCAAGGTACAGACAATATTGGGGAAAATATTCAAAATTACAGTTCCCTTTTCTTTTGTAACTTTGTATTTGGGTTTACTACCGGACTCACTGGAAAGACGAGGAGAAAAATACTTATTCAATGTTTTAATATTGGCAAGCAAAAAAGCTCTAACTAAAAAATGGATGTTGAAGGACTGTCCTACACCTGAAGATTGGACTAACGTGATCCAAGACATTTACTCGATGGAAAAGTTGACATTCGCACTGAGACAGGACATGGATGTGTTCATGAACTTTTGGCAACCCTGGACCGCATATGTGTCTTCCATTAGATCTAATCTTTGACAAATACCATTTCAATAATGGTTCCGCTCTTTGTTCCAACGCTACTCAGATGCTCTTTTATCTTTATTTACTTACTTTTTCTTTTTGTTTGTTTTTTACTGGTTTGTTTGGTTTTTTTTATTTGTTTTTTGTTTTTTTTTCTCTTTAATTTCACTTTTTCTTTCACTTTAAAAAAAAAAAAAAAGGGGTGTTGTAAGAATTAATCTTCCAATGTTGTCAGATATCAGAAAATAAGGGAACATGTGATGAAAATGTAAACACTGCATTGCTGTAACGACCTGTATACCCTTTACAAAAACTTAAATAAAAAAAAAAAGAAAATAGTAGGGAAACAGCGAAGTATCGTCATGCTAGAGCAGGGGTCCCTAATTAGTTTTAAAACTACCATTTTAAATTTTGTTGTCACATTTCCTCTTTTATTTTGAAATGGTCATTGGTGCATCTCATGGTGGCAACCCCCAAACCAAGTAGTGGACATCAGTGGTGAGAGGAGCCGTCAAGCTGAAGAAGGAGTCCTATCGAGCTTGGTCAGCTTGTGGGACTCCCAAAGCAGGTGAGGTGTACCGGGGGGCTAAACGGAGTACAGCTCGGGTGGTTGCTGAAGCAAAATTTGGGTGTGGGAGGAGTTTGGTGAGGTCATGGAACAAGACTTTCGGTCGGCCTCTAAGAGATTCTGGTTAGCTGTCTCGTGGTTCAGGAGGGGGAAACAGCTCCCTGCCCACACTGTGTATGGTGCGGATGGTTTGCTGCTGACTTCATCTGGGGACATTGTTGGGTGGTGGAAGGAATACTTCGAGGAGCTCCTCAATCCCACTGACATGCCTTCCACAGAAGAAACAGAACTTGAGGATGAGGGGGACAACTCGCCTATCACAGGGGCTGAGGTCGCTCGCTGAAGTGGTTAAAAAACTCTTTGGTGGAGGAGCCCTGGGGGTGGATGAGATTCGCCCTGAGTACCTCAAGGCCCTTTGATGGCATGGCAAACCAGGTTGGTGGTTCCTCTTTTTAAGAAGGGGGACTGGAGGGTGTGTTCCAACTTTAGGGGGATCACACTTCTCAGCCTCCCTGGGAAGGTCTATGCCAGGGTACTGGAGAGGAGAGTCTGGCCATTGGTTGAACCTCAGATTCAGGAGGAGCAATGTGGCTTTCATCCTGGCTGTAGCACATCGGACCAGCTCTTTACCCTCTCAAGCATCCTTGAGGGTTTGTGGGAGTTTGCCCAACAAGTCCACATGTGTTTTGTGGACTTAGAGAAAGCATTCGACCACGTCCCTTGTGGCTTCTTGTTGGGGGTGCTGCGGGAGTATGAGGCATCAAGCTTGTTGTTACAAGCTATCCGGTCTGTATACGACAGTTGCAAGAGTCTGGTTCATATTGCCAACGCCCAGTCAAACTCATTTCCAGTGAGTGTTTGACTCCGCTAAGGCTGCCCTTTGTCTCCGATCCTGTTCATAATTTTTATGGAAAGGATTTCTAGGCATAGCCAAGAAACGGAAAGTGTCATTTTTGGTGACCACAGGATCTCATCTCTGCTGTTTGCAGATGATGGTGCCCTGTTGACTTCATCAAGCAATGACCTACAGATCTTGCTGGGATGGTTTACTACAGAGTGTGAAGTGGCTGGGATAAGAATCAGAACCTCCAAGTCCAAGTCCATGGTCCTCAGCAGGAAAAGGGTGGATTGTCCTCTCCGGATTGGGGACAAGCTCCTGCCCCAAGTGGAGGAGTTTAAGTATCTCTGGGTCTCATTCATGAGTGAGGTGAGAATCAGTGTGAGATTGACAGACAGATCAGAGCAGCATCTGCAGTGATGTGGATATTGTACCGGTCTGTTGTGGTGAAGAGGGAGCTGAGCTCTAAAGCAAAGCTGTCAATTTACTGGTCAATCTACGTTCCTACCCTCACCTATGGTCATGAGCTTTGGGTAATGACCGAAAGAACGAGATTGTGGATACAACCAACTGAAATGAGCTTTCGCCGTAGGATTGCTGGACTGACCCTTAGAGATAGGGTGAGGGGCTCAGTCATCCGGGAGAGGCTTAGAGTAGAACTGCTGCTCCTCCACATTGAAAGGAGCCAGTTGAGGTGGTTTGGGCATCTGATCAGGATCCCTCCTGGACGTCTCCCACTTGAGGTGTTTCAGGCACGTCCAATGGGGAGGAGACCCTGGACACGCTGGAGAGACTATATCTCCCAACTGGCCTGGGAGCATCTTGGTATCCTCTCTGAAGAGCTGGAGCAGGTGGCTGGGTAGAGGTAAGTCTGGGCTTCTCTGGTTGAACTGTTGCAACCTGGACCTCCAAAAAAGCAGTAGAAAATGGATGGATGGATGGATGGATTTTGAAATGGTCAGAGAGAAAGTCAGTGCTTCAATTTAAGATAACTTTACTAATTATACTAACACGTGAAAGTGCAAACAAACAATGCAGTTTTTCATTGATTTCCAGAGAACATGCGTAACCTATCTACTTGAAGTGGGGTGTGTACGCAGGATGAGGCAGCACACTTCAGGTAGCCTGAGTGCAGGAGGATCAATTCGGTGTCTAATGCTTATACAAACCCTGAAAAACAAGACCTGCTCTTCTTTAAATCTGAGCCACCTGCTGAGACAAACCAGATGGTAAACTAGCAGCAGTAATTGTTCTTTAATGTGTTAATCAGCCCACATTAATTGAAGAAGTTAATGCATTATTATTTATGTCAGCCTTAATTTTTTACAAAATCAAAAATATTCATTTTATAAAATCTCATACAAATGTATCCTAAAGATGCTATTAAATTCCATTTCCAACTAAACTAATTGAAATACATTAGTAATGTCCTTAAAGCACAGCTGAGAAAGGCAAATGTCATAATCAAATGTGTAATTGTTTCACTACAGGATGAAGTTAAAATAACGCCTTTACACCTGCTGGACGTCTTATCTGAAGATGTATTTCTTGCTGCAGTTCTCAGTAATGCTTCTCCCCAAAAGAAGAAAAGAGAAATGGACTCCTTTTTCCCATGAACACTTTAGAGTGACTCATAAAACCCGAGTAACGTCTTCTCACATGTCAGCGATCAATTTGTCAGAGAAATCATATAATACACGCATCTAATATATTTTCCTGAGAGGAGGCGGCATTTCAATAAAAAAATGATTCAGCCACATAAAAAAAAATGACTTTTTCCCCACAGGTGATAATTTAACTTCCACCGCCATATTTAAAATACATTTGCTTTCACTCCCACTGATGTTTTTAAGGTTAATCCTGAATAATAATAAGAGTGAATGTGCTATCCACCAATAATGAGAAAAGGGTCAAAAGAACTAGAACTGTGTGTAGAACAACGAAACAAGCCAAAATAACCCCAAAAGTATGGAGGAGAATTGTTTTTTTTTTTCCTTCCACCAGCAGATAAGGGAGTATATGAGTGAGTAGGAGAGCGTAGCACAGGTGTTTTTTTGAGATAACTTTCAGGCTGTTCTAGATGGGAATGACTCAGCTTTTCTGACTGCAGTGAAAAATTCAAAGAGCCCGGAGGGAGAGTCAACTCCTGGTTGGACACCAGGACTGAGTGATGAACATGCTGATAATGTGCGTGGGCTTCGGCAGCTGCTGCTTTCCCTCTTTGTTTTTAAAGTTCAAACTTGTGGCACTTGGAAAAGTTAAAAGTTGCAACACAGCTTGACTTAATGTAAAAATAACTTTTGATGCTCTGTTATGTAGAGGACAGTATTGCCTACTTTTTTGAGACTTACTGCAAAGACTGCTTTGAATTATGTTAAATGTGAATTTAACCAGCATTCATATGGATATTGCAAATTTATAAGAAAAAAAGTCACAGATTTAAGAGAAAAAAAGTCATGAAATTGCAATGAAAAAAGTAGTTAATTTTTGAGGGGAAAAATGATGAACTCATATCAAAAAAAAAGCCACCAATTTATGAGGAAAAAAGTCACAAATTCATCCGAAAAAAAGTCACAAATTTGCAATAAAAATTTTATGAATTTTTGAGAATAAAATTGCAAATTTACAAGAAAAAACTCACAAATTAAAGAGAAAAAAGTCATAAATTTAAGAGAAAAAAAGTCACAAATTTAAGGGATAAAAGTCATGAAGTCGCAATGAGAAAATAGTTAATTTATGAGGGGAAAATTATAAATTCACAAGAAAAAAGTAACAAATTTATGAAAAAAGTCACAAATTCATACAAAAAAAGTCACAAAATTGCAATAAATATGTAATTTTTTGAGAATAAAGTTGCAAATTTACAAGTAAAAAAACTCACAAATTTACAGCAGAAACCCCCACAAATTTGTAAGAAAATGCCACAAATTTGAGGAAAAAAGTCATTAATTTACAACGAAAACAGTTAATTTACAAGAAAAAGTTAAAAATTTACAAGAAAAAAAGTCATAAATTTATGACAAAAAAGTTCCAAATTTGTAGTTAAAATGTTACAAATTTCATAGAAAAAACTGGAAAAAAAACCCCGAACAAACTCATAGCTTGGGGACCCATATTGGCTGAGGGGGTCTATGTTGTCATGAGATGAGCAATGGAGTTTTCCGCCTTGCTCAGTCTCATGGCTCTTTCTCTACATTTATATATTGTATTTTGTGCTTTTTGGGTTTCTATAATTCTTGTACTATTTGCTATTTTCCTGTTTATGCTTTAGTTTTGTTACACTTTTATTTTGTATTAATTTGCATTTGTATTTCAGCCTGCTTTTGTTGATATTTTATTCTATATATCTTTACTGTTGTGCTCTTTCTCTGGGTTGACAGCTGTCAGTGGCATTTCCGGATTTGTGCTCCGTGTGGGCGTCACCCCTGTCAGCTGTCAGTTCCAGTCACTCCTCTCTCATTACTCCCAGCTGATCCAGATTATTAATCATTATTTTCTCCTGCCCTCTCTGGTATCCACACCTCTGTCATATTGTGTTATGCCTTATTTAAAACCACTGCGACTTGCATTCCTCGCTGTGGTCTTGGCTTCTGTGTATGACTCCCAAACATAAGTTTGACGTGCTCTGTTTCACTTTGTTACTGGGTGTATCTCTTTGTGTCTTTGAGTTGTTTTGTGCACTTTATGTTTTCAATAAATCTCACAACCTCACAGTTCAGCGCGTGGGTCTTCCTCTCTGCCCCAAGGGGCAAATCATGACATATGTAGCATTTGTGTGTCCTGCTTTATGGACAGAAATGGCTCTGAATATATTAAACAAGAATAGAAACTTGTGACTTAGACCCTAAAACTTGTTTGTCATTTTTTCCTGAGCTTTTTTCCAACCAAACCCATTCCGGCTGATGATCAGAATAAATGCAGACTTGAAGATCCCATACTATGCAAAATGGTGTTTGTGTGGGTTTTATCCTTATAAAATACAGTCATGGGTCACATGTATTCCACTGAAATATTAAAACGCTCACATCACAAAGAACGACACACTGCCTTTATCTAGTTAAGCTCTTAAAAGAACAAGCAGACTGTACTTCCAGAGTTTTATTGTCACAAGCCAACATGCCCTGCCTTGAGTTCTCCAAGGAGGTGGAGTAAATTAATGGTGTCATTAATATTAAAAAGCAGGTTAAAAACTGACCGTTCTAGGTCTTTTGTCTTTGAAACTACATCTCCATTCAAGTATATATCGTTAAACATGTCAAATCTTAAAATTAGTCACTTGAAAATGCAGAATATGGAGCCTTTAAGAGACCTGTCTTAGTGTATATAATGACTTTTGCATTTTGAACCTCTCAGGAAACTGTTTTGACATCAAAAATACAAACTGAGAAATTCTCTTTTAATTATGACACTACGTCTGTTAATTAAATCTTTGCCTGATCTTCTCCAGGTGCAGCAGCAACACTAAAACATTTTTATAATAACAGAGTTTAATTATGCTGTGATAGTCACCAGCACGGACCGGTTTTATGAGAAGAAATATCAGTGTCGACATAGTTGTGAAATACCAAGCGCTGTAATTTGAAATAGAAACCAGAACAACCTTTGGCTCTCTTTTCTCTCTTTTTTTCTTTTTAATTTGTGTCTGACAGCTTAGAAAGTTTTTTTTTTTTGCACTTTTTTTTTGCATGGTGAGCAGCTAAAAAAGTGCACATGCATGGTTCAGTATGCCACAGCCAGCACGTGCATGTACAGTATAATCATCAGCATCATCATCATCATCATCATCATCATCATCATCATCATCATCATAGCAGCGATGTGCCCTATAGTATCGTGCTAGCCTTTTTACATTTTTCACATTCAAATAACCTAATGTAACATATACTGAAAGGTAATTATAACTTTCTTTGTCAAATTATAACCCCTAAATATTACATTCGATGAGTTCAACCCCGATGCCGATCCACTCACAGGTTCTTAGAACCGCAGTCACCAGGCTTCTATGGGGTTACCACTTAAAATCAAACCCTTCCAGTCACCAAGGTCAAAGTTACTAGCATCTCAAGAGGCATCCTGTCTTTAGGTTTAATATGTATTCAATAAGAAAATTCCTGTGGCCTCAAATTGATTCTATGTTGCCTTGACCACTGGCCTTTGAACCTCAAAAGCATGACCAGATACCTGACCTTAACGCAATCAGAATGACAACTTTGGTGACCCTCGCTTCAGCTGCTGTTGAGTTAGAGGAGTGGAAAGGTCAGTGAGGTGGACTGTAGACTTTGGGGTCTATCTTTTTTTTGGGGGGGGGGGGCTATGTAAGATTGGGCCCTATTTTTGTAATGGGTAGTATGCAAACTCCTTGCATACTACCCATACTCCTTGCTGGTCATTAACATTTGTTTGTTCTCTCCCATAGACTGAGTCCCCATCGTGCCGTTTGCTCTCTACATGTCTGTTCTTTTCATCTTCTCTATCCCCTCACCCCACAGCCAGTCGCAGCAGATGACTGCCCCTCCCTGAGCCTGGTTCTGCTGGAGGTTTCTTCCTGTTAAAAGGGAGTTTTTCCTCTCCACTGTCACCAAGTGCTTGTTCACAGGGGATCGCCTGATTGCTGGGGTCTTTCTGCAACTGTGGGGGTTCCCCCTACAGTTGATAGTGCTATGAGATGACTGTTGTTGTGAAATGGCGCTATATAAATAAAGTTGAATTGAATTGAATTGAATTAAAATGAAAAATAATATGAGGAAAAAGTCAGTCTTTCCCTAAAACAACCTTGGGTCACTGTTTAGGTAAACAGAAAAAAGATCAACTTTAACCAGCAATTCATATGAGCATCACAAATTTACAGAGAAACACAAATTTAGGAGAAGGTTGCAAATTTGTGAGAAATTTGACATTTACAAGAAAAAAAGCCACAAATTTATGAAGAAATTTCTCCAAATTTAATGGAAAAAAGTCACAAAATTAAAAGGAAAAAAACTTGCAAATTTACAAAGAAAATAGCAAATTTGAGGAAAAAAGTTGCAGATAACTTTAATCCAACCATCCACCCATCCATTCAGCCATCCATCTTCTACCACTTTTCCGGGGCTCCAGGTCATGGTAGCAGCTACGTTATATACAATATTTTGTACATCAAATATGTACAAAATATTGTACATAATTCAAACTTTAGATGTTTTTATTATGATACTGTTAAAATTGATATAAAATTGCATATACTTAATTCATTGCCATATATGTATCAGTGTATGTTTTATGCTGTGTTTGTAAACATAAAAGTGGTGGCGTCTTGCATGGCAGCGGCTTCTCTTATTCTAGATGTGTAACACTGTAGATAGGAGAAATGTAATTTCGTTCTACTGTACATGATTGGCTGTATGGACTGAATGACAATAAAGTTGGCTTCTTCTTCTTCTAAAAAATGAGAACTGGTCCTCAGTTGACTTACCTGGTTAACTAACGGTTAAATGAAAAACAATAGTAACTAGAAAAGCACTCGGAGAGCGCAGACCTCCGCCAAGCGCCACAGTTCCCCCCCATACAGTGTTCGTGTGTACGTTTTCAGATTCCTTGACCATGAAAACATATGACTAGCAATTGGATTCACAATGATAGGATTAGTGGTTCAGTAGTAAAAGCATTGCCTCCTTGGCGGAGGTAATAAACTGAAGTGTTGCTGTTGTGTCCATCTCCTCCATCTCCAAACTCCCAGGCTGCGGGCGTTGCAATTCATAGCACAACCGCGTACAACCCACAGGCCAATGGGTTATGCGAGCGTTTTCATAGATCACTGAAAGCAGCACTCAGGGCTTCACTGACGGATGCAAATTGGGTAGACAGGTTGCCGTGGGTTTTATATTGGGGTTGCGCTCCGCGGCAAAAGAGGATTTGGAAGCTTCCCCGGCAGAGAGCTTGTTTTTGCGCAGCCCCTATGGCTGCCCGGGGAATTTCTGCCAAATAATCCCACGCCGGACAGCTGCCCGTCTCAGCTTTTGCAGTGTAGCGCAAACACAGGCACGCTGCCGGGCTCGGCCCACCACTGTTTTCCGCGTGCTTTTGGGCCTAAAACTTTGAAGAACGCGGAGTTCGTGTTCGTCAGACTCCATTGCGCCTGCACACATGTTGAAAATGGCCGTATCTCACAATGTTAAAGAATCCTTTAAAAAATTCCTGTATCCAGACGGTGATCCGGATCATCCCCAAAATTTAATCAGTTCTTCCTTGTACCATTTCCAACAACGTGTGAAAGTTTCATGGAAATCCGTCCAAAACTTTTTGAGTTATCTTGCTAACCAACAGACAGACAGACAAACAGACAAACGCTGGCAAAAACATTACCTCCTGCGGCCTGCGGCCTGACGGAGGTAATAAAAAAAAAAAACTGTCTCCTTTTGACTTGAAAAAGCAGCGGATCTACTCTGAGCCTCTCCCAGAAAACTGAGCTCCTCACCCAATCTCTAAGGGTGAGTCCAGCCACCCTATGAAGAAATCTCATTTCAGCCACTTGTATTGGTGATCTCATTCTTCTGATCTCATTCTTTACCCAAAGTTCATGAATGACCATAGGCGATGGTAGGAATGTAGATTCAGTGGTAAGTCGTAGCTTTGCTTTAGAGTTCAGCTCAGAGTTCAACAATGTCCAGATCACTGCAGATACTGCTCCAACGGCACCCCCCCCCCCCAAAAAAAAGTGTTGAGGGTCAATTCATAGCTTGAGGGCTCCCTAGTGTCACATTTTAACCAAGTTTTTTGGAAAGCTACGTTCAGTTTCACTAGCCACACCCAGGCTTGATTACTGCCAGACCTGTTGAATCAGTAAATCATTTAAACAGAACCTCTCCAACAAAGTGAAGTAGGCTAAAAGATCTCAAAAAACAACACATTGTGCTGCAATCTAAAGAAATTCAAGAACAGATGAGGGAAAAAAAAACAGAAGAACATCTAAAGAGCTGCAGGGCTCACCTGCCTCAGTTTGGACACTGATCCATGATTCAACAATAAGAAAGAAACTGTGCAAAAACTGCATCTATGGGAGAGTTCCAAGGCCAAAACCACTACTGACCAAAAATAACACAAAAGCTCATCTCACATTTGCAACAAAACATCTTGATGATCCCCAAGACTTTTGAGAAAATATTCTGTGGACTGACGAGACAAGAGTTGAACTCTTTGGAAGGCATGCGTCCCGTTACGTCTAGCAAAAAACTAACACAGCATTTCATAAAAGGAACATCATAACAACAGTCAAACATGGTAGTGGTAGTGTGATGATCTGGGGCTGCTTTGGTGCTTCAGGACTTGGACGACTTACTGTAAGGGACCCATGAATTCTGCTCTGTATCAGTAAATCCCAGAGCACACCATTAGTTTGCTCAAAAGTCTGTACAAGAATCAGGAGTCAGCAGTAAAAATGGCCATGGGTATGACAGACTGGTTCAAAGTGAAGAAAGGAGTGCAACAAGGTTGCTGCCTTTCGCCTTAGCTGTTTAACATCTACACTTGAGAAGATAATAAGAACTGTCTTGGCAGAAGAAAGTTATGGCACAGTCACAATTGGTGGAAGAGCAATCTCTGAGCTGAGATATGCTGACGACACAGTTCTCTCATTGATCAACGAAGATGGGCTATCCAGACCCCTGGGAAGCAATAGATTACACAGTGAAGAAGCGGGCATACTGATCAGCACGAGCAAAACAAAACTCATGAGACTGGACAAATCACCAAGCACGACGGGAATAACATTGGCTGGCCAACAACTGGATGAGATATTTAGCTTTGAATATCTCGGGGTACAAATCCAAAATAAGGGGGACAGTTTTCAAGAAATTAGAAGAACTGCACTTGGAATGAAAACTCTTCATCAACTCCAGAGCTTGTGGAAGGACACGGACGTGACAATTAGGATCAAATTTCTGAAAACTATCGTTTTTCCAGTTGCAATATATGGCTGTGAAGCATGAGTGTTTACCAAAGGTGTAGAAGACAAAATCACCACACCTGAAAACAAGTGCCGAAGGAAAATTTTAAGAATACTGTACACTAAACATGTGACTGATGAGGAAATCAGGAAAATGTGTAAAGTGAATGACACGGAATTACTGAGAACAACAAAATGAAGGAAACTGAGGTTTTTTTGGTCATGCAGCATGACATGACAGTCTGCACCAAATGGTTTAGTTTCTCCAAGGAGGAACGGCGGGTCGCAGAGGACGAGGAAGGCCAAGGCAACCGTGGGAGGATGGCTAAAGACAGAGACAGATTCTGGACAACAATCATGACTACTACGTCCAAGTCTGGATGAGTGCACGGACACACACCCACGCACGCACGCACGCACACACACACACACACACACAACCAGAAAATCCTGAAGAAGAATGTCCAATCATCAGGTCATGAACACAAAATCAAGCCAAAAGTCCTCAACAGTGATGTAAAAGGCTCATTGCCAGTTACTGCAAACACTTGATTGCAGTTTTTGCCACCAAGGGCAGCACAACCAGTTATTAGTTTTAGAGGGCAGTTATTTTTTTACATAGCGCCAGGTAGGTTTGGATTGATTTTTTTTCCCCTTAATGAATGAAATCATCATTTAAAAACTGCATTTTATATTTACTCAGGTTATCTTTGTCAAGTTTTAAAATTTGTTTGATGATCTGAAACATTTAAGCATAAAAAATATGCAAAAACATAAGAAGTCAGCAAGGGGGCAAATACTTTTTCACAGTACTGTACATGTTCATAATTGTTTGAAGACTGGGTCACAGACAGACAAGGGCTTTTTAATAATAACTTCATTTTTTGGACCAAGTGTACAATAAGATTTTCACATTTTGCAAGGAGAAAGAAAGAAGCAAGGTTTACAGACACGAAAGTTCGCTGACTGAAAGCAACAAGGCATCACCGTACAGCTCACACAATGTCTGACTGACAGTTCGTTTGTGTGGATTCTTGCTAGAAAAAACAACTAAAAATGAATATCTTAAAAGGTGCTTCTTTATAAATCATCAATTTGCCTTGGGATCCGCAGCTCTCTGCCCCTGGAGAGACTATCACGTCGGCAGATTAAAACTGTACGAGATGATGAGTAATGCGATGAATTCAGGGAATCTTTTTTTTAACAGAGGGTATTATTCCTCAGAGAACCTACACGGGTGCACATTTCTGTACGTTTATTGTACTTGGTGAACAAAGTGCTGCTGATTCTAGTTGTAATTACGCCATCGGCTCGGCAACGATATGTCTGTCATGCTGCACGGACACACAGAGATCCCGTCTGCTGAAATTACAGGGCTATAGTAAAGACACTGGAGGAGTTTTAAACGCCCTATAACTAAACACGGTGGTGATTTAGCAGTCATGCTAATGGATCTGTAATGCTCGTTTCATCCTCATTTCATCAGCCCGTCACCGAGTTCTCCTTTAAGGCCCCCCTTGCTGGCAGACAGGTGTGTCCTGGTTGGTTTCCCCTCACAAACAGAAGGTCTGAACAGCAGGTGTGTGGGATTTATGCATGCCTGAAATGATTATGCTAAGGATATCTCCTCTCATTAGCATCCAAGAGTGGAAAAACAGTCTGAAACAGAATCTGTAGAACAGTTTGAGGGATGAGTTTTCTTTTTTTTTTTTACATGAACATATGTACTGTATATATATCATGATGTGGGACTTTATTTGTGCTTACTATTTAATTAATGTTAATACTTGTTTGTATCATCTGTTTTCAATGCATTGCTCAAACAGGCATATTCACACCTGAGTGACAAACCTGTAATGAACACCAGCTGTAAAAAGGAAGAACTGCATTTTGTAGAGCATACTGTATTGAGGGAGAACACGTGCTCACACTTGTCTGCAGTTCAATAAAATGATGGTTGTACTTGATCTACACAGTGTACGAGGCTATGGTTGTTTTTCTATAATATTCTATATTTGATGAATAGTAAGAAAAAGCAAACTGTCTGGGTTACTTTTATGGAAAAAAAGAGGCAGGGCATTGGCTCATCCAGATATATCAGCATATTCAGCACTGAGGTTTCAGTGTTAATAGTGAAGATTTTAATTTACAACATACTGTAAATGCTAAAACTGTGCTGGTTATTGAGGGGTGCTACAAAGGGTGTTTTCACACCTGAAAGTCCGGACCAAGGTTGGGTTCATGTTATTGTTCCATTGTCTACATACAATCGGTTAGGTTTAACATTAGGTGATGCACCTACTGTATGTCCTGCTGTCATGGCAACGTTTGAGTTGTTAGCAAGCATGCTACTCACCCTCTAATGGCCCCTTTATACAGACGGAGATCGCTGGGTGACCACTGAAAGATCAAAAATTGACCCAATCTCTCAACGATCTCCTAAAGCCTCAAAAAAGCTGTTTCTGCGTAAATGTTTGGAAGATCATTGTACATTTTAAAGGTGATCTACAAAAACCTTTGAAAGATCCTTGAAAGGTCACTAGGAGACCAGGAGAGATCGCTGAGGGATCCTTGGGAGATCGATAAGATCGTTGAGAGAACTCAAGGAGCTCTCAACGATGTCATCAATTGCTCACTGATCACCAAATTTTTCAACCCTGGAAGCAGAGATGGGTGAGAGATCAGTGAGGGATTACTGAGCATTCAACGAAATACTAATAGAGTTCACTGAAAGATTGGGAGATCATTAAGTGTTCATTGAGACATCGTTGAGAGACCACTGCCCTTTGGTGATCATTGAGTAATTGTTTTCGAATGAGTCAAAAGTTTGAATAGCGTGGAGATCACTGAAGATCATTGAAGATCATGGAAAGATCTTGGTGATCACTAAGAGATCATTGAAAGATTGTTTGGAGATCTAGATTAAAGGAATTGCTCTTCAGTGGTTTAAGTTCTACCAAAGTGCGAGAAGTTTTTCTGTCAGAAGACCAATTTTCTTCCTCATCTGGTCCCCTCACTTGTGGGGTGCCCCAAGGATCTATTTTGGGTCCAGTACTGTTCTTGCTGTATCTGCTTCCTGTAGGTTCCATCCTAAAGAAAATATCTCTTTTCATCTATATGCCAATAATTGCCAATTGTATATCTGCTTGAAGGGCAATGCTTTATCTCCTTCCAAAGGTCTTTTAGATTGTCTGAAAGAGATTAAATTGTGATTGGTGTAGAAGTTGTTGTTGTTGAACCCCCTGAGCTCCATACCTGGGAGCGATGCTATCTTTTTTTTTTTAAATTTGTTTACCATTAATAAGCAAATAAACAGTGTGATCGGTGCCACTTTTCTTCACCTCAGATTACTAACAAAAATCAAGCCTTTCCTTTCAACATCAGACTTTGAAAAGGTGTTTGATGCTTTTGTGTCCTCAAGACTTGACTGTTGTGATAATCTTCTCATTCTGGTGTGAGCCAATCACTGTTATCTCATCTACAACTCGCTCAAAAACGCTGCTACTCAGCTCTTTATTGGCACACAAAAGGGAGATCACATCACCCTTATTTTAGCTTCCCTACACTGGTTCCCCATCCATTTTAGACTTGATTTTAAGATTTTATTGTGTGTTTTTAAATGTTTGGATGGCTTAGCCAACTCCTATCTCTCTGATCATTTAACTGTGGACACCCCACTAAGATCACTGTGATCTGCTGACCACTTGCTCCTGATCATCCCCAGGTCCAGACTGAAACACATGAGGGATTCAGATTTTTCTGTTGTTACCCCAAATTGTTGAACAGTCTCACTATTTTTATTAGGACCTCAACATCTCTAGGCACTTTAAAATCTTGCTTAAAAAACAGTTTTTATGACTTGGCTTTTACTTCAAACTGAGTTCTGACATCCTGGATGGTTTTTACGTATTTGTTGTCTCTTATGGATGTATTTATTATTTTTATCGGCGTAACTCTAAGTTCTGTACAGCACTTTGGTCAACGTCTGTTGTTTTTAAATTTACTGATAAATAAACTTGACTTGACCTGATAAGAAAGTGATTATCTTCAGACAGCATGGCAATTCCAACCTTTCATCAACTCTGTCAAATCCTGTCCAAAAATATCTGGTAAGTTTCTGCCTTTTTTATTGTTTATTTTTGAAACTGACTGTTTATGCCGCTAATTCAGATAAAAACTGAGTCTCTTCCTCCTGCTGAGTGTCACCACAGCTCATTTTTTGTCTTTTCCTCTGCTGTAACTGTCATGTTCGGGGTCGTCACCCCGAGCATGACTTGTGGCTGTTGGGTTTAATTATTGATTATTAATTCCAGCTGATGGACTGAGCCTTGCTCTCCATCAGTCCCACAGCCATGCCTCCTCCTCACCAGGCATCCACCAGCGGTATGGTTCACCCCATACACACTCATGCACGCACACACACTCATGCATGCACGCACACATACACACATACACTCACATTCACACTCATGCACGCACACACACATTGTTCAATCAGTCATGCACCGGGTGGCCACACAGCTGTGTCCATTTTCCCTTTTTCTGGGTTTCTGTATTTATAGGGTAGAATGTGACCAGCTGTTGTGGCAACGTAGCTATGTCAACCTTGGACATCCAGACTCGCTTATGTTGGTTCCCCCTCGGACTGAATCGTGTTGTCCCCTCAGAGCCTTTCCGCTCCAACGCCATAGTAAGTCCTTTTTTTTTTTTTTTTTTTTTTGTTACTTATTTGTACCCGTAGGTAGACTTGGTTTGCAGTCTGGTGACAAGCCACCGGCTGCTGGTCGCTGCGTGCACGAGCGCCCTAAACCTACATGTTTTTGGTATGCGGGAGGAAACCGGAGAAATCCCGGAGTAAACCCACGTAACACGGGGAGAACATGCAAACTCCACACAGCTCACTGTTGGTCGGGGGCTGGGATTGAACCCACGATCTCATGATCCCCGCGATCCCCCGGCCGAGGGTAAAACTGTGCTGCCACAGTGCTAAACCACTGCGCCACCGTGCAGCCTAGTCCTTGTGCCTTTTCCTCCGCTCCTGCCTGTTTGGAGCGCGTTAGGCATCCTGTGAACTAACCGAGCTTGTAGCCGGGTGTCTTCCCTTCTGTTGTGACTGTTTTTGGACATTCAACCCATTCATATAATATAAGGTACAGACCCACCCTTCCATCCGTTGTTATGAGGAATGTACGATCGTTACTGGGAAAGGTAGATGAGCTAGCGGCTATCTCCCGCTACGATAGCATATACCGGGAGTGTAGTCTGTATCTATTCACAGAGACTTGGCTAACCGAATTAGCAGCAGATGCTAACATTGAACTGGAGGGTTTCCACGCGATACAGGCAGACCGAACATCAGACAGTGGCAAAGCAAGGGGCGGTGGAGTGATAATGTATGTTAACAACAACTGGTGCAGACCGGGACATATCACTGTTAAACAACGACACTGCAGCAAAGACATTGAGTTGCTAGCTGTTAGCATGCGGCCTACATATCTCCCGAGGGAATACTCACACGTGATCTGCATTGTTGTTTATGGAAATCCGACGGCGAACGCTGGGACAGCGCGTGACGTCATCCATTCACTAACTGGCAGGCTGCAGACAGAACACCCAGATGCTCTTCTCCTCATCTCAGGCGATTTCAACCATGTTTCACTGTCTCCCATTCTACCCACGTTTACCCAGTATGTCACATGCCACACTAGAGACAATAAAACACTGGACTTATTCTACGCAAACACTAAGGAGGCGTACACCTCATCACAACTCCCCCCACTCGGGAGATCGGATCACAACTTGGTTCATATCCGGCTGGTGTACAAACCCCTAGTGCACAGACAACCTCCGGCCATGCGCACAGTGAAGTTATGGTCTGAGGAGGCAATGGACACTCTAAAGGGCTGTTTTGAAACCACCGCCTGGGAGCAGCTCTGTGATCCACATGGTGAAGACATCAATGGCCTCACTCACACCATCACGGACTACATCAGATTCTGTGTGGACAACACCGTTCCCACCAAGACCATACGGTGTTGCTTGAACAACAAACCCTGGATCAACCCTGAGATAAAAACACTTCTGAGAGAGAAGAAGAGGATCTTCAGGTCGGGGAACAGGGAGATGCTGAAGTCCGTACAGAGGGAGCTGAGGAGAAAGATCAGAGAAGGCAAGGACAGCTTCAAGAAGAAGATGGAGGACAAGCTGCAACAGAGCGACATCAGCGGGGTCTGGAGAAACCTTAAAACCATCTCTGGGCTCCAGAATACCTCCCCCCAGGCCACGGGGGGCAGGGAGTGGGCGAACAATCTGAATCTGTTTTTCAATAGGTTTGACCAACCGCCCTCCCCCCTGACTGCACAACAACCACTGCTGCCTCTAAAGACATCAAGTCCTGCTGCCCACTCCCCACTCCACCAACACCCCCCCCACTCCCAACACACAGCCCCCCAACCTGACCCTGACTAAGACCCAGGTGAGGACGGAGCTGAGGAAGATCAAGGCGAGGAAGGCGTCGGGACCGGATGGCATCAGCGCAAAGCTCCTCAAGTCCTGTGCAGACCAGCTGTGTGGGATTGTGGAGTACATCTTCAATCTGAGCCTGAAGCTGGGGAGGGTACCACAGCTGTGGAAAACATCTTGTGTGGTACCTGTACCAAAGATTTCCCACCCCAAAGATCTGAACAACTACAGACCAGTGGCCTTGACGTCCCACATGATGAAGACCCTGGAGAGACTGCTCCTTGCTCATCTCCGCCCCCTGGTGGGACCAGCGATGGATCCACTCCAGTTCGCCTACCAGCATGACATTGGGGTGGAGGATGCGGTGATCTTCCTCCTTCACCGTTCTCTGTCCCACCTGGAGAAGCCCGGGAATGTGGTGAGGATCATGTTTTTTGACTTCTCCAGTGCTTTCAACACCATTCAACCGATGATCCTGAAGGACAAGCTGCTGTGCGCAGGGGTGGACCAGCACCTGTCATCATGGATCCTGGACTACCTCACAAACCGGCCTCAGTTTGTGAGAACCCGGGACTGTGTGTCCAACACGATCATCAGTAGCACGGGGGCCCCCCAGGGAACGGTTTTGGCTCCCTTCCTGTTCACCCTTTATACTGCGGACTTCTCACACAACACAACACACTGCCATCTACAGAAGTTCTCTGATGGCTCTGCGATCGTTGGCCTCATCTCCAACGGAGATGAAGCTGAGTACAGAGGGCTTATCCAGGACTTCGTGGACTGGTGCCATCGGAACTGCCTCCAGATCAACGCGAGGAAAACTAAGGAGCTGGTGGTGGACTGCCACAGGCAAGGACAACCCCTCACAGCACCAGTAAATATACAGGGAACAGACATCGAGATGGTGACATCCTATAAGTACCTGGGTGTTCATCTGAATAATAAACTAGACTGGTCACACAATACTGACGCACTCTACAAGAAGGGACAGCGCAGGCTGTTCCTACTGAGGAGACTCAGGTCTTTAGGTGTACAAGGGGCGCTGCTGAAGACATTCTATGACACGGTGGTGGCATCAGCCATCACTTTTGGAGTGGTCTGCTGGGGCAGTGGCATTACTGCAGCCGATAGGAAGAGACTGAACAATCTGATCAAGAAAGCTAGCTCTGTCCTGGGGCAGCGCCTTGACCCAGTGGAGGAGATAGGAGAGAGAAGGATGGTGGCTAAACTGTCATCTCTGCTGGAGTCTGCGTTCCACCCTATGCAGGACATACTGAATGCACTGAGGAGCTCATTTAGCAGCAGACTACATCATCCTAGGTGCACAACCAATAGGTTTCGCAGGTCCTTCCTACCTACGACTGTCAGACTGCACAACCTAAGCAGGGCTGCTCACAGAGATAGCAAAAAGACATGACAACCTAATAGTTTTGAATGCAAAAGACGCAATAGACTTATACAATGGTCCCCTCCGGTATACAACTAGGCAAATACCGGTCACTATGGAGGGTGAGAATATGTATGGGTACATAATCATACCATGTAGGATAACTAAGTAGACGGTTGTGCTGTTTCATTCCATCTAGCTACAATGCTCCGCACTGTATGTGTTTATATATTTACATATTTATTCCATCTAGCTACAATGCTCCACACTGTGTGTGTTTATATATACACTACCGTTCAAAAGTTTGGGGTCACCTCAGACAATTTTGTGTTTTCCATGAAAAGTCACACTTTTTATTTACCCCCATGAGTTGTAAAATGAATAGAAAATATAGTCAAGACATTGACAAGGTTAGAAATAATGATTTGTATTTGAAATAATAATTTTTTCCTTCAAACTTTGCTTTCGTCAAAGAATCCTCCATTTGCAGCAATTACAGCATTGCAGACCTAATATGATTGCACAAGGGTTTTCTAATCATCCATTAGCCTTCTGACGCAATGAGCAAACACATTGTACCATTAGAACACTGGAGTGATAGTTGCTGGAAATGGGCCTCTATACACCTATGTAGATATTGCACCAAAAAACAGACAATTGCAGCTAGAATAGTCATTTACCACATTAGCAATGTATAGAGTGTATTTCTGATTAGTTTAAAGTTATCTTCATTGAAAAAAGTGCTTTTCTTTCAAAAATAAGGAAATTTCTAAGTGACCCCAAACTTTTGAACGGTAGTGTATATTTATATATTTACTCTATCTAGCAACAATGCTCCACACTGTGTGTGTTTATATATTTACATATTTATTCCATCTAGCTACAATGCTCCGCACTGTGTGTGTTTATCTACATATTTATTCCATCTAGCTACAATGCTCCACACTGTGTTTATATATCTACATATTATTCCATCTAGCTACAATGCTCCGCACTGTGTGTGTTTATATATTTACATATTTATTCCATCTAGCTACAGTGCTGCACACTGTGTGTTTATATACTCATATATTTATTCCATTCAGCTACAATGCTCCGCGCTGTGTTTATATATTTATATATCTATCCCTTCTAGCTACAATGCTCCGCACTGTGTCTATATATATATATATATATATATATATATATATATATATATATATATATATTTATATTTATATGTATACTTGCTGCTCTTGTTTTTTTCTCTTGCCTTCTGATTGTTGCTCTGAGTGTTGCTATCCCTGTGCTGTTGCAATCCTGGAATTTCCCCATTGTGGGACTAATAAAGGCTTATCTTATCTTATCTTCATCCATTGTAAATAAACACGTTACTTACTCTGCGTTTTGGGCTCGTTGCTATTTTATATGTTCGCTGCGCCGTTTGCACAGTGAACACGACAGTAAGTTGCCACCAAAGAGAGCCCAAGCAGTAAGTAACGTGTTACTAATTTTTTGTGTTTTTTCACTCACCTGCTCGGAGCGTCATGTCCTGGTCAAGCCGTTCTCACACCAGGTTTAGTGGATGGGCAGCAGGACAGCCCAGCACGGAGGAGCAGCGGGCAGCCTGGCAAATCTGGGAGCTCCTGGAGGAAGCGCACGACTGCTTCGGACCCGGAGATCGGTTAGCCTGCCTCGACGGAGTAATCCAGATCCTGAGGACTTACCATGGCCTCTGGAATTACCCTGAGTACTCCGAACTGCTATCCGGGGTCTTCGCGCTCAAGCAGACTTTCCCCGACCTGATGAGGAGGGCTCTTCGGACTAAGCCCAAACAAAGGCGCGCTCCTCTTTCAGCGGCCATCTTCTCCTCTCCTCCATCCTCCGTTTCAAGATGGCAGCCAGCAGGTCGGCATCGTCGACGTCACCCGGAATCCCAGAGGAATGATTTAGCCCCGCCGTTTTTGCAGTGAACATGACAGTAACTTCCTGTGTTTGGTCCAAAAGTCTGAGCCTTTTGGAAAATTGTTTTCATACTAGAAATGACCCAGACCAAGGTTCAGTTTAATCCAGACCTCTTTCTGCCAGACCACATTTTGGCTCTTTGGTCTGATCCGTGGTTTGGGGGAAGTTTCACACCTAAAACTTTGGTCCAAAAGTACTGACCAAAGGGAATAGGTTTGAAAGCTTCCTGGAGTTGTGTGATACGTTAGAATTTTTTTGTTGTTGTTCTTTAAAATGGCTAAACTTGTCAAATGAAGGGACCTAAATGAGGTAACTGGAAGGAGGATCTATGTGGCCCTGACAAGTGTGTGTTGCTGCATATCATGTAATTTAGCTAGCCCTAGCTACACAGTTAGCTTTGCTAGCATGTGCTCTAAGCTAGCTTCCCAGGTAGCCAAAGTGTTCTGGCCTGAATCCGGCAGGGCAGAAGGTCAGAGTGATGTCAGATGAAGGAGTGAATGACACACCAGAATCTGTCCAACACAACCGGGCCAGATGTGGGCCGAATCCACCTGCATCTGGTGTCAGGTATTAATAATAATAATTCACATTATAAATGCTGACTAAATTCATTAATGCATATAATTGTACATACACACAGTATAGGGAAATACCCTCCCTTTCCAACATCCGTCACCAGATCTGGATCTTGGGCAAATAAGGTGACCACAGTCTGTTCTAAATGTGCCATATCTCAACTGTTAATGGCCCAGATCTGGCTGGGTTTTGGCGAGCCATTGCCAGAGCAGAGCCAAAGGTGCCAGAACTTAACCAGAATTGGTCCGATTCCGTTGGCTACCTGGGTTGTTAGCTGTAAAACTTTGGGATGAAAACGTTAAACTTGTTTGGTATTTTCAACCCGGTCTTCAGTAAATGAACAGAAAAGTGACGTTTACCCACCATTACACACTGTGTAGTCTTCATGGAAAGCCTTTTTTAAAAATATAAATACTACGTATTTTAATGACTGAAGTAGATACTGTACCCATAATGTTGAATTGCAGAAATAGGAGACTCATTTCATACTGAAAAGTACACGTGCACATGTACAGGTGACTTCTGCCACACTGTGAACATGAAAAGATCTTGAATTAGATGGAAAAGAGACAAAAAGTAAGATGAAATGAGAGGAGGAGGACTGCTATGTTCTTACAGTAACCAGCAGGAGAGGAGTTGATTAAATGTAAAATGGTAGCAATTATGCTTAATGTAGATCATCTTTTTTCCTTTTATTCCTCCATTTCCTTGTGTTGTTTTTTTCCTTTCCTTCTCCTTGCAGAGCAGCCAAGCAGAACACAGGGAGAACCTGTAGCGAATGAAACAGCTGGCGGTGAAATGGAAATGCTCTTTGAAACTATGGCTTGGAGAAGGAGTCAGGCTGTGTAACCACGAGACACCAATGAAGGCAGCGAGTGCAAACCAGTGATGCTTTTATTAATTGAAAACTTTTTCAATTATCTTCCAGTGCTGGCTTTTGTCCGGCTACAGAGAGAAAGTGAAAAAAAGAGCGATGGCCACAGGCTTTGTACTTTCATAGTGGTGCAATTGGCTTAATCCCAGGACACTCATCAAATCAAAAACAGAAAGAACTGAATGATTTCTAAACAGCAAACCAACTCTCAGCTTGTATTCTGTGTTTGTTTTGTTGTTGCAGTTACATTTACACATGTTGCCATAATACTGTTCCATAGGGCTGTGTGATATGATGATATGTATAGGTGACGGTGCTGAAAAAACGTTTACCGTTTCAAATAAAACTAACATTTATATCACTGCCCTGCTTCTTCCCTGCAGTGTGCCAGGTGTGTGCAATAGTGGGTTCTGGTGGTTAGCACAGCAGCTAACTGCAAGCTAATGTTTTGGTCATATAGCCACTACTTCTGTTTGCCAGGGATGTGGGACTTTTTCCCACCGTGCTGCGCCAGGCAGGATAGTCCTCTAACCTCGATTTAATTGGAGGTAAGCAATGTTTACACCATCCCTCTCTCATTATAAAACAGCAAATTCTAAATGACAATGCTAACTTGTCACTAATAGGAAACATTATAGTGTATCTGATCATCGCTTCTTTGGTTTAAATTACTGCCGAGTGTCTTAATTTTGTCTTTAAAAAAAATTACTAAAACTGCAAAAGTGCGTGACAGTGGCCGCATACACACTAACTAAATAATAAATTAAAACGTGTCAGAGGAACAAACTGGCTCTCAATGTAACTTGATTTCTAATAAATTTTAATTAGTCAAGTAGTAAAGTTGGTCATCTCAAATGCACATTCAAAAAAACCAATTTTATAACAACACTGCAAAATTAAAAGGGGGGAAAGGTGCATAAAATTAATGACAGATGAATTTGGACAAATTATTTTTTTTTTCCACTGGGTAATTTAAAATGTAGAAAAAGAGATGGTCCTTTTGATTGGTTATCACTCTATCATCACTCTATAAATTCAAGAAATGTCTGTGTCTGTCATGTTTACAGGACGTTCTAGGACGTCCTATGACCTCAGGCAACATAGGACTCACAATGCCGTCATGTAGACAAATGAGTCTTTATGATATATAGACCATCACTCACGATGCCTAGACTAATGTGTCTTTATGATGTCATATGGCTCAAAATTGGCAAGGTGAATAATGCCTAGTCTAGTGCATCATATGACGTCGTATGATCTCAGGCAACATAGGACTCGCGATGCCGTCATATAGACAAATGAGTCTTTATGATGTCATATAGTACATCACTAACAATGCCTAGACTAATGTGTCTTTATGATGTCATATGGCTCAAAATTGGCAAGGTGAATAAGACACAGGGACTAGGCCGTCCTATGATGCATCATAGGACGTCCTATAATCTCAGGCATCATAGGACTCGCGATGCCGTCATAAAGGTGTTTGCGATGCTGTCATAAAGATATGACAGCATAGACAGATAGACATCATAGGACTGTCTGTATGACGGCACATAGACAGATTGGCATCACAGGACTCGTGATGCCGTCATAAAGATATTATGTCTATATGACGGCACATAGAGCACATCATAGGATGGCCTGTGATGTCTGCATGATGTCCTATGATGCATGATGTCCTACAATGATCCTAAAAGATATGATGTCTATATGACGTCATATAGACATAGCACATCATACAACGCCCTATGACATCTGCATGATGTCCTATCATGATCCGATGATATCAACCAACATAGGACTCGCAATGCCGTCATATAGACAAATGAGTCTTAATGATCTCATATAGACCACCACTCATGATGCCTAGACTAATTTGTCTTTATGATGTCATATGGCTTAAAATTGGCAAGGTGAATAAGTCACAGAGCCAGTCACAGAGCCAGTCTTTACAGTGCGTTCATGTTTTCTGCACAGCAGATTTCTGCAGCCATGGCCAATTCTATGTTGCCGTGAGCAGAGTTGCCAGATCAGTCTTCGTATTGTTGCTCAAGATGAAGAAACTAAGCAAAAGCATCGCTTTCTCAGCAATGTCGTTTTTAAAGAGGTGCTGACACATTAAAAATGTGTAACCTTGAAGAATGCCAGTCTACCCTACAAATGTGTAAAATGCCAAGCAAAGCGCTGATTTTCTCCGCATGCTCCAGTTTCTTGGTTTCTACGGGCATGCACGGGCCTTCCTGAACAGGGTCAAAAGCCACTTTTTTGCTCAGATCTATTTTCATGATCCTGCCCATGAACTGGAATTACGACACACCTATCCCTCAACCACTGGTCTGAACGAAGAAGAAGAAGACCCACCAGATGGAGAGCAATAGAATGAGGAGAACTGCAAGGTCTGTGGTGGGCTTTTGCTAGTCGGTGCATCGTGACATGCACTACACAAAGAGCTGACATAGACAAACCTATCATCTGGTCAGTCACTGCAACAGATACTGGAGTCAATTTGTCTTGGCCTGTCCTTGCCACTGATAATACCTCTATCTGCCAAGAATGTGCCACTAGTCCAGCAAAAGCTAGCGATACTCAAATACTTTGCAAGCAGTTTCATGAAATGGTCAGTCAGAAAGCAACTCAAACCGGCTCGGACATCGCCTGGGTTAACAAGGTCAGGAGTTCCTAGCAGTGGAGGGCGAAGGACAGAACTGCGAGGAGGAATCTGATCAGACCTAAATGAAACAGTCAGTGTTGCCCCCGACAGACTACTATGATGCTGCACGTCCGAAAAGATGCCATGAACATGAAACACCTCAGGTTCCAGCAGTACACTGAAGGCATGACTGTGAACAACACAGCCGTCTGAGACAGGAGGAGACCCTTCAGCAACAGGCATGCAGAAATACTTGCTTATACTTGGTTTCTACGGGCATGGACGGGTATGCACGGGTATGTACTAGTTATATATAAACTACAGAATTTGCAGAAAATATATATATACGTATATATATATATATATATATATATACACACAGTTAGGCCCAAAAATATTTGGACAGTGACACAAGTTTTGTTATTTTAGCTGTTTACGAAAACATATTCAGGATACAATTACATAATCAATATGGGCTTAAAGTGCAGACCGTCAGCTGTAATTTGAGTGTACTCACATCCAAATTGGAGCAAGGGTTTAGGAATGACAGCTCTTTAATACGTAGCCGCTTCTTTTTCAAGGAACCAAAAAAATTGTCCAACTAGTCTTGGACAATTTTTGGACAAATCAGAAGGCTGTAAAAAAAAAAAATAAAATAACAAGGCTGCATGGGCTCTTCCCTCATTAACCTGTCATCAATTAAGCAGTTAAAAGGTCTGGAGTTGATTCCAGGTGTGGCGTTTGCATTTGGAAGCTGTTGCTGTGAACACACAACATGCAGTCAAAGGAGCTCTCAATGGAGGTGAAACAGACCATCCCGTTTTGACACCTCGTCAGCTGTGTCCAACTCACCCACTCCACCCAGCTCCACTGCCTCCTCAGCCCCTAATTCATCAAAAGCGGTTATCTTGTTGGAATATTGCCCTGCGGCCCAGTTTCTGAAGGGAGGGGATCATGCTCTGCTTCAGTATGTCACAGTACATGTTGGTATTAATGGTTCCCTCAATGAACTGTAGCTCCCCAGTGCCGGCAGCACTCATGCAGCCCCAAACCATGACACTCCCACCACCATGATTGACTGTAGGCAAGACACCCTTGTCTTTGTACTCCTCACCTGCTTGCCGCCACACACGCTTGACACCATCTGAATAAAATAAGTTTATCTTGGTCTCATCAGACCACAAGACATGATTCCAGTAATCCATGTCCTTAGTCTGCTTGTCTTCAGCAAACTGTTTTCGGGCTTTCTTGTGCATCATCTTTAAAAGGGGCTTCCTTCTGGGATGACAGCTATGCAGACCAATTTGATGCAGTGTGCGGCATATGGTCTGAGCACTGATAGGCTGACCACCTACCCCTTCAACCTCTGCAGCAATGCTGGCAGCACACATACTGTACATCTATTGTCAAAAGACAACCTCAGGATATGACGTTGAGCACGTGCACTCAGCTTCTTTGGTCGACCATGGCGAGGCCTGTTCTGAGTGGAACCTGTCCTGTTCAACCACTGTATGGTCTTGGTCACCGTGCTGCAGCTCAGTTTCAGGGTGTTGGCAATCTTCTTATAGCCTAGGCCATCTTTATGTAGAGAAACAATTGTTTTGTTTTTTGTTTTTTTTTCAGATCCTAAGAGAGTTCTGTGCCATGAGGTGTCACGTTGAACTTCCAGTGACCAGTATGAGAGAGTGTGAGAGCGATAACACCAAGTTTAACACACCTGCTCCCCATTCACACCTGAGACCTTGTAACACTAACGAGTCACATGACACCGAGGAGGGAAAATGGCTAATTGGGCATAATTTGGACATTTTCACTTAGGGGTGTACTCACTTTTGTTGCCAGCGGTTTAGATATTAATGGCTGTGTGTTGAGTTATTTTGAGGGGACAGAAAATTTACACTGTTATACAAACTGTACACTGACTACTTTACATTGTATCAAAGTGTCATATCTTCAGTGTTGTCCCATGAAAAGATATAATAAAATATTTACAAAAATGTGAGGGGTGTACTCACTTTTGTGAGCTACTATATATATATATATATATATATACACAGTATATATATATATATATATACACACACACACACGCAGTGGTGTGAAAAGTGTTTGCCACCTTCCTGATTTCTCATTTTTTGGTGTGTTTTTCACACTTAAATGTTTCAGATCATCAAACAAATTTAAATATCAGACAAAGATAACACAAGTAAACACAAAAAAGGCACTTTTTAAATGAAGGTGTTTATTGTTTAGGAGGAAAAAAATCCAAACCTACATGGTCCTGTATAAAAACGTGATTGCCCCCTTCCTGTTAAAACATAAGTTGCTGAGCAAAAAGAACATAAAGGCGCATGTCAGTTTTGCCAGAAAACATCTTGATGATCCCCAAGACTTTTGGGAAAATACTCTGTGGACTGACGAGACAAAAGTTGAACTTTTTGGAAGGTGTGTGTCCCATTACATCTGGCATAAAAGTAACAATATTTCAGAAAAGGAACATCATACCAACAGTAAAATATGGTGGTGGTAGTGTGATGGTCTGGGGCTGTTTTGCTGCTACAGGACCTGGAAGACTTGCTGTGGTAAATGAAACCATGAATTCTGCTGTCTACCAAAAAATCCTGAAGGAGAATGTCCGGCCATCTGTTCGTGACCTCAAGCAGAAGCACACTTGGGTTCTACAGCAGGACAATGATCCAAAACACACCAGCAAGTCCACCGCTTAAGAGAAACAACATGAAGACTTTTGAGTGGCCTAGTCAAACTCCTGACCTGAATCCGATTGAGATGCTGTGGTATGACCTTAAAAAGGTGGTTCATGCTCGAAAACCCTCCAATGTGGCTGACAACAATTCTAAAAAGGTGAGTGGACCAAAATTCCTCCACAGCGCTGTAAAAGACTCATTGCCAGTTATTGCAAGTGCTTGACTGCAGTTGCTGCTGCTAAGGGTGGCCCAACCAGTTATTAGGTTTAGGGGGCAATCACTTTTTCACACAGGGCCATGTCGGTTTGGATTTTTTTTCCCCCCTTAATAATAAACACCTTCATTTAAAAACTGCATTTTGTGTTTACTTGTGTTATCTTTAATATTTAAATTTGTTTGATGATCTGAAACATTTAAGTGTGAAAAACATACAAAAAAAAGAGAAATCAGGAAGGGGGCAAACACTTTTTCACACCACTGTATATAGTTATGGTCAAATAAGATTACTTATATCATGATATGAAATATTCTGCACTTCTACATCAAACACTCACAGGTATCATGAATATCAAAAACCTTTCATGTGTGTTTCTCACCATTAAGAAAACAGATGTACCATGAGGGACCAAAACAATTCCTGTATGGTAATATTTTAAAACAAAGTCAGCAGCATTTGTATTTTTTCACTGCATATTTTTAGTCTATAACATACAGTGGGGCAAAAAAGTATTTAGTCAGCCACCAATTGTGCAAGTTCCCCCACTTAAAAGATGAGAGAGGTCTCCAATTTTCATCATAAGTATACCTCAACTATGAGAGACAAAATGAGAAAAAAAAAAATCCAGAAAATCACATTGAAGGATTTTTAATGAATTAATTGGTAAATTCCTCAGTAAATTAAGTATTTGGTCACCTACAAACAAGCAAGATTTCTGGCTCTCACAGACCTGTAACTTCTTCTTTAAGAGGCTCCTCTGTCCTCCACTCGTTACCTGTATTAATGGCACCTGTTTGAACTCGTTATCAGTATAAAAGACACCTGTCCACAACCTCAAACAGTCAGACTCCAAACTCCACTATGGCCAAGACCAAAGAGCTGTCAATGGACACCAGAAACAAAATTGTAGACCTCCACCAGGCTGGGAAGACTGAATCTGCAATAGGTAAGCAGCTTAGTGTGAAGAAATCAACTGTGGGAGCAATTATTAGAAAATGGAAGACATACAAGGCCACTGATAATCTCCCTCTATCTGGGGCTCCACGCAAGATGTCACCCCGTGGGGTCAAAATTATCACAAGAACGGTGAGCAAAAATCCCAGAACCACATGGGGGGACCTAGTGAATGACCTGCAGAGAGCTGGGACCAATGTAACAAAGGCTACATCAGAAACACACTACGCCGCCAGGGACTCAAATCCTGCAGTGCCAGACGTGTCCCCCTGCTTAAGCCAGTACATGTCCAGGCCCGTCTGAAGTTTGCTAGAGAGCATTTGGATGATCCAGAAGAGGATTGGGAGAATGTCATATGGTCAGATGAAACCAAAATAGAACTTTTTGGTAAAAACTCAACTTGTCATGTTTGGAGGAGAAAGAACACCATACCTACTGTGAAGCATGGGGGTGGAAACATCATACTTTGGGGCTGTTTTTCTGCAAAGGGACCAGGATGACTGATCCATGTAAAGGAAAGAATGAATGGGGCCATGTATCATGAGATTTTGAGTGAAAACCTCCTTCCACCAGCAAGGGCATTGAAGATGAAACGTGGCTGGGTCTTTCAGCATGACAATGATCCCAAACACACCGCCCGGGCAATGAAAGAGTGGCTTCATAAGAAGCATTTCAAGGTCCTGGAGTGGCCTAGCCAGTCTCCAGATCTCAACCCCATAGAAAATCTTTGGAGGGAGTTGAAAGTCTGTGTTGCCCAGCGACAGCCCCAAAACATCACTGCTCTAGAGGAGATCTACATGGAGGAATGGGCCAAAATACCAGCAACAGTGTGTGAAAACCTTGTGAAAACTTACAGAAAACATTTGACTTCTGTCATTGCCAACAAAGGGTATATAACAAAGTATTGAGATGAACTTTTGTTATTGACCAAATACTTATTTTACCAAGGAATTTACCAATTAATTCATTAAAAATCCTTCAATGTGATTTTCTGGATTTTTTTTTTCTTATTTTGTCTCTCATAGTTGAGGTATACCTATGATGAAAATTGGAGACCTCTTTCATCTTTTAAGTGGGAGAACTTGCACAACTGGTGGCTGACTAAATACTTTTTTACCCCACTGTACGTAGGCTTTCAACTGGCTCAGCCAATGAGAAGCACTGACTTCCCTAACTGAAAAATGATGCCAACTGACTTTATACTAGCCTGGCCTCCAACCTTTTTTTGGCTCACAGACCATCACATGCTCAGCTTCAGCATGGCATGCTTGTAAAAGAGTCACAGATAGACTCCTTCACATTTCCTGGGTCTTCAGAAAGTAAGACTCAAACCCTCTATCAATGACTGTTTTTTATTCATTTTGACTAGCTAGTTTCACCGGTAACTACTGAAATAATGTGTCAAAACTGTGCAGACACCACAGGCAAGAAGCCAGGCAGGAGGAGAAAATCCGACAGGCTCCAAGGGTTGAGACTATGTCTCTATAGAGAGCCTAAGTCACGCCCCCTCTACTTCCCCATATGGGACCTTAAATTAAAAAAAATTCTCCATTGAAATGAATGGCAAGAGTGAAATCATCTTTTGATCCCGATCAAATTTTGCCACGAGTTACACATATGATGTTTATCAATTTAAAAGATAATTTTCCACATAATTAAAGTTGTCAGCTGTTGTATAATAACAGAGTAATATTTAGTTTTTGTTTGAATGATTAGCGGACAACAACTCCCATCATCCCACATCTCTAAACACAATCATGGTGAGAGATTACTAAAACCTCACCTCCTGTTTCCTGACCGATGGAAGAAGAATCCAAAGAGGAGAAAAACAACACAAAGGTATTGCTTTGTTTAGTGAGAGATGCAGCTGATCCAGAGGACTGTCAGTTACTTTATCCTGGGAGCGCTTTGAAAAGATGGCGTAAGCTCCATCCATCTGTGTTTGTAGTTTTTTTAATTTACGTATTTTCACAACCTTATACCCTAACAGGTAGACTACACTCTACACCGTTATTTACGTGGAAATTTACTTTTTAAATTGACAAACACCATATGTGTAACTCATTTGCAAAATTTGATTGGGATCAAAAGATAATTTCGCTCTTGCCACTCATTTCAATGGAAAATTTTTTGATTTAAGGGCCCATATGTGGAAGTAGAGGGGGCATGACTTGGGCTCTCTATAAGGTCATTTAAGACGTATTTTTTTTTTTTTTTGTTACTTATTTGTACCCGTAGGTAGACTTGGTTTGCAGTCTGGTGACAAGCCACCGGCTGCTGGTCGCTGCGTGCGCGAGCGCCCTAAACCTACATGTTTTTTGGTGTGCGGGCGGAAACCGGAGAAATCCCGGAGTAAACCCACGCAACACGGGGAGAACATGCAAACTCCACACAGCTCACTGTTGGTCGGGGGCTGGGATCGAACCCACGATCTCATGATCCCCGCGATCCCCCGGCCGAGGGTAAAACTGTGCTGCCACAGTGCTAAACCACTGCGCCACCGTGCAGCCCAGTATGTATGTATATGTGTGTCATGATATCAAGTAACCTCTAGTGGCCATGAAAATAATAACATGAAGTGGCATGGTGGAAGGTTATATTTGTAATGTAAGTGAGGCAGTGACATTTTTGTTTTTAACGAAATACATAAGGATGCATTCAAAAGCTGTGAAACCATGATAAAAATTTATGCATCCGCTTTTTTGCTTTTTACATTGGTATCTTGAGCATGGTTAAAAATAATTACAGAACAAAAACTTATTTGTCAGAAGGCCTGCATTTACCAAAGAAATAAAAACTGGAACGTTAAAAATTAGAAAAGCACTCAGAGAATGCATACCTCTCCAAAGGGTCCTTCGGTCTCTCATGGATCACCTCCAAAATATAATGGGTTCGTTCGAAGGCCAACAGCCACTTCTGGTGAAAACTGCATCAAACTCTATCCAGTAGTTTTGGAGTATTCTTGCTAACACACTATGAGAAGATAAGAGCCTTGGTAGAGGTATGCATTCTCAGATCATCACCAAAATGTAATGGGTTCTTTTGTAGCCCAAGGACCACCTATGGTGAAAATTTTATCCAAATCCATCAAGTAGTTTTTGCACAATCGTGCTGGTAGACAAACAAATTAACTAACAAACCAACACAGATTAAAATATTACCTCCTTGGCAGATGTAATACACTTGAGAAGTTTTTGTTTTCTTTTAATAACTCACATTTATTAAAAAAGAAAACGATAAAGAAAAAACAAGCTGCACAAGAAAAAAGTCACAAATTTACAAGAAAAAAGTACCAAATTTATGGGAGAAATGTCACGAAGTTTTTGGAAAAATGTTGAAAATTTACAATTGCCAACTTTTCTGAGGAATGCTGTCGAAAATCCAGCTACTATCTCATGAAGTGGCGAATGCAGAGGAGCATTCACAAACGCTGCCTTTGTGGGGTTTCATCAGGGTTCGTAAAAGGTTGTGAAACGGTCCACACACAGTTTTTAAGGTTGCCAACAGTTTTGTCGTAGAGGGTTACAACCACACAAACCAACATGTCACAACTGTTTGCGAATGCTCAACTATTTTGCAACTGCAGAAAAATACATTTTGATCAGTGCATAATTAAGGAAGAAAGCTGAGGTAAGATATTGGTGATTGCAAAATTATTTTGAACATGTTCATAATTTTTTGGCAACAAGAAAAACTGTTGGTCAACTGTTTAGCAACCTTTGACGAACCCTGAAGAACTCTGACGAAACCCAAAAAGCACAACGTTTGTGAAAGCAGACCGCCCATAAAATCTACTGGAGGAAGAAGCCCCCCAGGAGACAGCTAGCCACCAGGGCTGCTCGGAGAGGCGCTTTGGCCACCGGCAGAGTGAAGAGGCCTCGCCGTCACAGGCCCGTGGCTCTGAGAGAGATCCGTCGCTACCAGAAATCCACGGAGCTGCTCATCCGTAAGCTGCCCGTCCAGCGCCTGGTGAGGGAGATCGCTCAGGACTTCAAGACCGTCCTGCGTTTCCTGAGCTTCGCCATCATGGCTCTGCAGGAGACCAGCGAGGCCCACCTGGTGGGTCTCTTCTTCGCTAAGGGGGTCACCATCATGCCCAAAGACTTCCAGCTGGCCCGCTGCATCCGCGGAGAGAGAGCTTAGACTTTCTGCTGCACATTCACCAGCCATAATGCTCTGCACTGTGTGTCTATATATATACATTTATAGTAATATGGACATATGTTTACTAGATGTTGTTTTTTCTTGCCTTCTGATTGTTGCTCTGAGTGTTGCTATCCCTGTGCTGTTGCAATCCTGGAATTTCCCCATTGTGGGACTAATAAAGGCTTATCTTATCTTAAAGTTCCTCAGCATTTGCCACTCCATGGGTTACAGGGGTAACAGAAGAACACTGTGAAAGTAATTTTAATTCTTACAGTAAAAATCTTGACGATGAACTTGTAGTTTGGGGGCCCCCTAGTGGCTACTTTATAACCTGAAATGGCTCTGTCATTTTGCCTTGGTGCAACGGAGGCATACGGTAATCACTAAGTGTGTCTGTGTGGTTGTGTGTGTGTATCTGTCTGTTACCAGCTTTTCAACACGGCCGGTCATAATCAAGTGGAACTCAAGTCTTGTATCATTATATCACCATATGTTATCGACATTTAATTTGGCAGAATTTCAAGATAAGGCTTTGTTTTCATAATAAACACAAATTTAACACACCATTATACCCACATTGGAGCAGTGAAAAAAGGTATTGTAATAACTAGGCCAGACCAGTAGAGGTCGCACCGATGCAGCTGCACCTTGGTGCTTTCATTAATATATTGTGTTTATTAATTGTCCAATAAAATAAGCCAACAAAATTAAAATTCCAATATACACTGCTCACAAAAAGTTAAGGATATTTGACTTTCGGGTGAAATTTCAGGATGCACCTAAAATGCACTACAACCTTTACAGGTGAACTTAATTTGACCTTCTCCAACCTTTTGAATGCACATGTCAAACTGTTCATTGTTTCAGTACTTTTTGCATAACTTGCTGTTCTCTAACAAGGTGCTTAATGGCAAAATTCACAACAGGTGTTAGATCCATGAATTGACCAATACATTTTCTGGTTCAATTAGAATTGGTATTTAAACAGTCCTCTTCATCATGCTGTTCACATTTTGCCATCATGAGACCAAGACAACACCTAACAATTGATCAACAGTACCTCGCCATTGCAAGGCTTCAAAAGGGATCTTCTCAGAGGGAAGTGGCCATTGAGCTTAGAGTGTTACAGAGTGTTATCAGCAGGTTGCAACAGAGATACAGAGAGACTGGAAGAGTCACAGAAAGGTATAGAAGTGGACGTCCTTTGACCACATCCCACGCTAATGACCGCTTCATTGTGAACAGTGCCCTGCAGAACTGGATTATGATGGCTACTCACCTCCAGGCACATTTAAGGGAGGTGAGAGGCACCCAAGTGTCACGTTAGACCATTCGAAACCATTTACATCAGCATGGTCTGCGTGCTGGACGACCTGCAAGGGTACCTGACCACACCAGCAGGCACATGTGTCATTGTCTTGCATGGCCCAGGAAGCATTTACGCTGGACAAGGGACCAGTGTGCTGTTCTCTGATAAAAGTTGATTCACGCTGAGCAGAAATGATAGCCGCCAGTGATGTTGGAGACATCAAGGAGAGCACTATGCATCAGCCACTGTTGTCACCAGACAAGCCTTTGGTGGTAGTGTTACAGTCTGGGCAGGTGTTTCTAGTCAAAACAGTCCTGCCCTACATCTTGTAAATGGTACAGTGACAAGCTGATACTACCTGAATAACATCATTAATCCAGTCATTGTGCCCCTGCATCAACAACACAGACCTAATTTCATCTTCATGGACGACAGTGCTCCAGCTCATCAAGGTTGCATCATTAGGGAACAGGTGCTGGAGGCTGGGGTACCTCAAATGGAGTGGCCTGCACTTTCTCCAGACCTGAATCCAGTAGAGAACCTATGGGATCAGTTGAGTCACTGTGTTGAGGCTCGTAACTGTACACCCCACAATTTCAATGACCTGAGGGCTGCCCTTCAAAAAGAGTGGAATGCCATGCCTCAGCAGACAATAAGTCAACTTGTGAACAGCATGAGACATTGCTGTCAAGCTGCAACTGCTGCTCAAGAGCACATGACAAGTTATTGAGACATTGACATTTTTTGTTGTGGTATACCCACCACTGTTGTTGGCTTTTGTTTCAATAAATTGTTTGAGATGAAGAAATCACCATTGCAAGCTTCTACTTAAATGTCCTACTTTCATGACATTATATCACTGTAGCGTGAACTTTTTACATTTTCCATAAAATTTCACCTGAAAGCCAAATATCCCTAACTTTTTGTGAGTAGTGTATTTTACATGACAAAAAGGAGACAGTGGAATAGACAGGAATCCGTCTCGTTCAACACACTGCTGTCTGAAGAGTGGGAATCACCCTCCACAGAACGCAGATGAAATCAAATCCAGCCTCTTTAGGTCAGATTGCAGATAACACAAGTGCCTGCCTGCCTCTTCCTTCTGCTAACTCAATCTGCAGCTTATGATACCGCTGCCTCCCTCGGGTATCTATAAATATTCTCCCTGCAGGTATGGGGTGGGATAAATTTCTTGCTGGAGGACTTTCATATAAACCCCCTCTTACTTCCAGTGGTTTATGAAGACTATGAAAATAAGGCGGCATGCCTCACAGACTGAAATAAAGACCAAAAAGGCTGAACTTACTTTAGAAGCCTTTTCTTACATATGTATGCTGAGTGTGGAGTTAAAGAGGGCCCGAATGTACTTCAGTGCTGCATTCCAAAATAAAGAATCTGTTATCTGTGGTGTTGTTTAATATTCCGGGAATCACCTCTGCGTAACCGCACCCCCCACAAAGCAACAAAACACCGCTGTGCACTCCATCCCGTTTTAACGCCAGCACCGCATGCAGCTGCGGCACCATCCACTTATGTGCTTGCAAAATGTTTTTTAAAGCCGCAGCCTGTGCCTGGTTTGCAGCATCTGACGGCCACATTCCAGTCAGGTTTGCCGTGTATTCACTGCAGAGTAAATATGAAACATCTTGAGGAGAAGATGCTTGGTGCTGCAGAGTGAAGCTTTATGGAGGCAGAATTTAATTACAGTGTGTTACAGAGTGCAGACTTTAAAGGGCCCTGCATCAGACATACAGCAGCTGCTACCATAACTCAATATTTAATATTGTCCAATGTTTTGTCCCATCTCAGATGGTTTTTGATCACATTTGGTTTCTTTATGGAGTCATTGACTGAAAAATGGTGTGTTTGCAGGTTTTAACTGTCTGAAATGAGTCTACTGGTCACGTAATTATCAAAAAAATTTCAAAACAGTCAGCTGTCTTAAAAAACACACAGCCTTTATCTTGTTTTTGTCTCCCAAGAAATGCCAGAAATGTTTTTGACTCTTCCAGGTAAAGCATATACGTCAAGTCTAGAAAAAGCCAACCCACCGCCGTCCTAAAGCCCCACCAACTGCTCTATTATTGGCCCGCCTAGCTGTCCGTCATGTAGATGGAAGGGGGAGGTTAAAGGTAGCCTGTTAGCCCCTGAGCTATTGGCCCTCGAGCGAACACTGGTACCAGGACTCTCGCTGTAACGCAGGTGTTCTAACAAGCTCAGGAAGAACAGAAACGTCCCATGGAGCATAAGGGCAAAAGCTCGCTTGATCTTGATTTTCAGTATGAATACAGACCGTGAAAGTGGGGCCTCACGATCCTTCTGACTTTTTGGGTTTTAAGCTGAAGTTGTCAGAAAAGTGAGCACAGGAATAACTGGCTTGTGGCAGCCAAGCGTTCATAGCGATGTCGCTTTCTGATCCTTCGATGTCGGCTCTTCCTATCATTGTGAAGCAGAATTCACCAAGCGTTGGATTGTTCACCCACTAATAGGGCACCTGAGCTGGGATTAGACCATCTTGAGACCGGTGACTTTTACCCTACTGATGATGTGTTGTTGCATTAGGTGTATGTACTTAGCTGAGTAGCCACTGGTGCAAAGTTACCATCTGTGGGATTATGACTGCTCCGGAGGACTGCTCCCCCACCGTCCTCCAGGGCTCCACGCGACTCCTGAGCAGAGTCCCACAGAGCGATCGGGGGGGGAGGGGTCATCCAGCACACGGTGCTAGCAATTTGTTGTGGGATCACGGTTCTGGACTTTGACCTGAATTTTAATAGCCACATTAACACAGTAGTGAAGTCAGCCTATTATCACCTAAATAACATAGCGAGGATTAAAAGTCTGATGTCTCAACAGGGCCTAGAAAGACTTGTCCATGCATTTATCTTCAATAAACTAGACTACTGTAATGCTGTCCTCACAGGTCTCCCTAAAAAGTCCATCAGACAGCTGCAGTTGGCTCAGAACGCTGCAGCGCGAGTCCTCACTAAGACCAAGAAAGTGGATCATATAATTCCAGTCCTCAGAGCTTTACACTGGCTTCCTGTCTGTCAAAGAATAGATTCCAAAATATGCTGTTGGTTTATAAAGCTCTGAATGGTTTAGGGCCAAAATACATTTCAGATCTGCTGGTCCATTACGAGCCACCCAGAGCCCTCAGGTCATCAGGGTCAGGCCTACTATCTATGCCTAGAGTTAGAACCAAGCATGGTGAGGCAGCGTTCAGTTTTGATGCTCCTCACATATGGAACAAACTCCCAGAAAGCATCAGGGCTGCTGAAACTCTCAGCTGCTTTAAATCCAGGTTAAAAACTTTTCTTTGCAGTTGCTTTTCAATAGAACAATTGTTAATCTCCTACAATGCACTGTAACTTTTATTTCTTGCACTTTTTCTGTCTTATTCTGTTTTAGCTTGGTTTTCTTTCTCTTTAATTTATTTTTTAGTTTGCTTTTAAATTCATATGTATTCATTTTTGCAACTTGACGTAATGCTTTAATGTTTTATGTAAAGCACCTTGAATTGTCTTGTACACGAAATATGCTGTACAAATAAACTTGCCTTGCCGTGCTAAAATTATTGGGAGATGGGCCGGAGTGACACATGATACACCATCAACCAGATACAGCCAGAGCTGCTCATCCAAGCTAGGAGGCTATAAGTTAGTCAGCTAAAGGCTAACTGGCATAAGAGGGAGGGCAGAGTTGAGTACTGTAAGTGAAGGATGGTTCTTAAAGTGACAAACTTTCATGAAAGCCAGGAAAAATACAAAACAAATTTGCTTCAATAATTTAAAAAAAAAATTAAGAAAATGTGAACACAATATGTCACAAACATTTCATTAAGACATGTGAGCTGTTAAAATGTGGAAAAAGTGCAGTCAAGTACCCCTTTAACTTGCAAAGAAAGGTTTAATAAAATGCATATATATATAGGATTTCCACAAGACAAACTATGTCCCGAAAAGATAAAACAGTTCAAACTCATAAACAGCATATTACATGTCGCAGTTTTGTCTAATAGCAAAGGTCTTCTTTGGTCTTGTGCATTTGTATTTAAACTAAACAATAACAGCACAGATTTCCCACTTAGTTTTAGACATTATTTCTCAAGTAATGACCATTTTCATAGCCACACAATTGGACAGGCTAAGGCTTTTCATTTTATTTCCCTATCAGATATCAAGGCATCAAAACACTGAACGGATTTATCGGTTTCACTGCCAGGATACAAAAGGAGACGTAAAAATGCCCTGCTGTCAAAATACTTGAGCTGAAGATGCTGCAGATAATATGGATGGGTTATAGTTTTTAGACTATCATTAAAATTGTACTTCTGTTTTGTATTTATGGCTATAAGCCTTGGGGACATTTGTGTGCATTTTACGTGCTTTTCATTGTTCTTTTTGTCATATTTTTGGCTGAGTTCCTGCACATGGCATGAATTTTGCCAAGATTGTGTATTTTTTATTTGATATTGCTATTTCCCGCTCAGCTCCTACAGTAAGTCTGAAATACACCATGTACAAGCCATTGTTACACTCATACTTCTTTCAGCTGCTCCCTTTAGGGGTCTCCACAGTGGATCATCTGCCTCCACCTCACCCTATCCCTTGCATCTTCCTCTGTAACACCAACACTCTCCATGTCCTCCTTCACTACATCCATGAATCTTCTCTGTGGTCTTCCTCTTTTACTCCTGCCTGGCAGCTCCATCTTCAACATCCTTTGTCCAATATATTTACTATCCCTCCTCTGGACATGTGAGCACAAAAATGTGTCATTGAAATGCATTCAAACTGCAGTTTTTTGTTGTTGTTTTTTTCACTGCAATTAAAGCACAATATGCTTTTTATTATATCTGGGTATCAATCTGGGCTTTTGCCTTGAAATTGATTGTTTTTACTATTCTCCACCAGATGACACCATTTGACTATATTTGGCATATGGCAAAAAAACATGCTAATTCCACTAGATGGCACTGTCACCCCCCCGACAATAAACTCAGTATTGCTCCTGATCACTGACATATCACAGGCTGTAATAATTCAACACAAACAATAACTTTGCATATAATATATTGAAAATATCACTGGTCAACACCAAATTTATTGTCTAAGTTTTTTTTAGCTGATTTAGGACAATTTTGATGTGCTGAATCCAAAAATCACATTGGTTTTGCTCAATCAGGTCAACTTTTTGAACTATGGCCACATGTTTTCTTGCGTTTTTGTTTACATGTGCGGGTATTTTCGCTTTATATGATGCAAAATTCTTTTTTATTTCTTGAAATTCTCTGAATTTTGAACAATGATGATGTAACATTCAGTTTACATGTACTTACCTTTATCAATGTCTACTATTCAACTTACAGTACAACTGCTTATAACTTAACATAAAAACCTGACCTGATTGAGAGAAACGGATGTCATTTTCGGATTCAATGGTGCAAAATTGTCTTAAATCAGTTGAAAAAACACAGACAACTTACAAAAAAAATTATTTTTGTTATGTTGTGTAATTCATTTTTCTCTTTTATGTTATCTAAAAACATGGTGGCATCATGACAAAAACCTGGCATTTAAAAGGTTAAACTCTTTAAAAACTAATAGACATTTGATAGCAATAATTAGGTCAGCTGTTGATGAAAATAATTAGCTCAATGAAATTAGAATATGATATGAATGCATTTTTTTATAGGTACCTTATGAAAAAGATATTTTTTGTGCTTAGAGGAACGAGTGACTAATAATTAAAGGGTCACTCAGGGTTAAATCTATTATTGTTTTTTATGTGTACTTTGACACATTAGAAGGGCGGCTGTGACGCAGGCGTAGTGCGGCCGACTACTGATTGGAGGGTCAGCGGTTCGATTCCCGCTCTGTCTGCAGTCTGCATGTCGAAGTGTCCTTGAGCAAGACACTGAACCCCCAGTTGCTCCTGGAGGGTCAGGCCAGCGCCGGTGTCTGGCAGCTCTGCCGCCATCAGTGTGTGAATGGGTAGATAGCAGGATCTGTAAAGCGCTTTGGTCATCTAGAGATGAGAATAAAAGCGCTATATAAGTGAACACCATTTATCTCTGTATTTTATCTATTTCTTCTTTTCGTTTTTCACTGCGCAAATAAATAAAATTCTGAAGTTTGTTTAAAAAAATCTCTTGGTATCAGTGTTGTAGAGCAGCGGTGATTCAATAGGGAGGCTAGTCTCCCACACACTTGTCACATATGGACAGAAGTGAACAGCAGTAGCTACAAACTGTACTCAAGTAAAAGTAGTTACCTTTTGAATGTATTTTCTTCAGTTTAAGTAAGACTGACCAAGACAAAAAAGTTACTTGAGTAAGAAGTGCCTAAATTGACTTGAGAAGTGAGTAACCATTTAACTCTTGATTCCTTTTTCATAAAGTTGCAGTTTTTACTCTAAGTTTGTGATTTTTTTACATGTTAATTTGCAACTTTTCCCTTTTGAATTAGCATATTTTAAGGTAAATGTGACTTTTGTTCTTTTTTTACGTTTAAGACTTTATTCTGATAATACTGAAGTTTTTAATAACTGATTTGAAATATTTTTTTAAACTAAAAGAGTTTGTTACTTTTACCTGTTGTTGGTAACTTTTCATTAATACATTTGCAACTTCTTGCAATTTTTTGACTGTAGCCTATTCACATCTGTTGAGGAGGTTTTTTTTCCTTAAATACTGTATGTTTCTTAAAGTGACATGTCACCAAAAATTGAGGGGTTTTTTTTCTCGTTAGCATGTCTGTAACAAGCGTTTTATGACTTACAAGACACCAAGAGTGAAATCACTGTAATGTGTCATGTCTCTGTTATTTCTTACTGTGAAATTTTAGCTAAGCTCTGCCCCCTGAAAAAAGGCGAGTTTATAGGAAGCATTTTTGGTGACATTGTTATGTCTATAATTACCCATAGTTCACAGAAGAGGTGAGGTGATTTGGAACACAACTTTTATTAGCTCACTCACATTGACAGCCAGTGACAGATCACCGGCCAAGCTCAGGCGGGATAAGAGGCCGTAAGATGGCCGACCCCAGCCTTACATATAGAGTGGCCTGGTGACGTCACACCACCCAGCACTTCACAGTAAAAGAACTATATGATACTATATAACAGACATAACTATATCAGGTAGTGCTGAACCAATCAGGACTCTCTGACCTAACTAAAGTTAGCCTCCAGGGCCAGTTAACATTTTTGGACCGCTGCTTTGATAACTTGTCTCAAATTATAATGGGTTTTACCATTAAACTGCTGTTAAGGACTGATGTAGTTCCAGCTATTATCCTGGGCCACCGAGCATACAACTGGGCATGTCCTTCAACCGGTAAGACTGTTTATCACAGGATTTATTCTGTTTAATGTAGCATTTAATGTAGCGCCAGCCACTATTAGCCTTGTGAGATTATTCACAGATCCTAGTGTTTGAAGGAGGTTGTAAAGTGAAAAGATTTTGACCCAAAACTGCAAGACAATGAAAGGGGGGGGGGGGGTTTTAAAAAAAAAGGGGGGGTGGCATAAGATACCCTTTTAGCTAATTTTTATAGGGGATTTATATATATATATATATATATATTGTATATCCACCAGAGTACGTCTTTAAATTCTTAAAATGTTTCTAAAAGGTCCTACTCGCTACACTTTTTCCACATGTTGACAGTTCCTACAAGTCTTAATGACATGCCCGTGGCATATTTTTGTCAGATTGTCTTTACTTATATAATTACAGGATCACTGTGAATAATCTTTTCCAGCCTTTATCAGAATGCCTCATTTCAGTGCATGTCTCTTTAAATGCTCAAGAGCACCAGTTCACCGCAGCCTCCCACTTTCAACACTTACGATGTTGTTTATGTTAGGTGGCTAGCTCCTAGCTTGGGTAGCTAACACAGCCTGAGCCAACTAGCATAAATTTGTGCTGCTAAAGTAATATAAAGGATGAAAGAAATAAAGCATCATGATGTGCTTTCAGTGGTCATTAGAATATGACCGGTCCCTGGAGTACAATAACCAGAGAAACAACCGTGAATGAGTGAATAGGAAACTGCTAGGAGCTAGCCATTTTTGCTCCTGGTTAAAGTATGGTAAGCTATAGAAAACTAAGCTAAAATAATGTCTCAGAATGACATATATGGTTAAATGTTGGTAGATGAACACGGATTCCAGTGGGGTTAGAATTTATTGAAAATACACATCAAAACCAGCCATGGTCAGACAGTTAAGCTAAAGCTAGGCACCCTGTCAGCTTCTCCCCACCAAAGGATGCTCTAATGTACTTAGAATGACCCTGACCACCTAGCCAAGCTAATGCTAAATCAGTGATATCAAAAGTAACTCAGATTATGACCATATATCCTTGAGAAAAAGTATATTTTTCTTAAAAAAAATATACTACTCAAGTAAGAGATAAAAGTATTCAGCATTATGCAACAGTTAGTTCTGACCAAGCAATTTTATTGGACAATAAGGATTCCAGGAGTTACTCTATTTCCTGATAAACGCACTCTGACGTTTCACTGGATATGTATCACTTCACTTTAGAGGTGTTCTAGTAACCATTATCTACTAGCTGTCATTTACTGTCAACTCTATCAATGGCTTCTTAGAGATATGCTTCATTACTGTTTAAAAAAATAGACAAGTTAGAATTGGATTTATTGTCTTGATTAGCAAACCAGAATCAGAATCAGAATCAGATTTATTGCCATTGTTCATGTAGTACACAAACTAGGAATTTGTCTCGGTGCCATGCTGCAACATTAAAAACATGATGAGATAAAGAGATAAACTAAAAAACTAAAAGACTAAAAACATGCAATAAGTGTAGAATAATAAGTAATAATAATAATAATAATAATAATAATAATGAGTAATACTAGTCAAGGCAGATTTAAATAAATTAGCAAGTAGCAGATAATATGGGGTACCACAGTGCAGTCGATAATGCAACAGAAAAACAGTGATGAACGACATGAGCTGCTGTATATAGTGCACGAGAGTCAATAAGTCACTTAATGTTCAGCAGTCTGATGGCAGAGGGAAAAAAGCTGTTCATTTGCCGGGAGGTTTTAGTCTGAATGGACCGAAGTCTTCTACCTGAGGGGAGGGGGGCAAACAGTACGTGACCAGGGTGTGAAGGATCGGCTATGATCCGGCTTGCACGCCTCCGGGTCCTGGAGATGTACAGGTCCTGGAGAGATGGGAGCTTGCAGCCGATCACCTTCTCAGCAGTGCGCACGACGCACTGCAGCCTTAGTCTGTCCCTGGCAGTGGCTCCTGCGTACCACACGGTTATGGAGGAGGTGAGGATGGACTCGATGATGGCCGTGTAGAACTGCACTAACATCTTGGTGGGTAGCTTGAGCTTCCTCAGCTGCCGCAGAAAGAACATCCTCTGCTGGGCCTTTTTGATGAGGGAGCTGATGGTTGGCTCCCACTTGAGGTCCCGGGTGATGGTGGTGCCCAAGAAGCGGAAGGAATCTGCAATGGTGATGGGAGAGCCTGTGATGGTGAGGGGGGGCAGGGGGGTTGTGACTTTCCTGAAGTCCACAATCATCTCCGCTGTCTTCAGAGCGTTCAGCTGCAGGTTGTTGTGGCTGCACCAGGACACCAGCTGGGCCACCTCTTTCCTGTAGACGGACTTGTCGCCGTTGGAGATGAGCCCGATGAGGGTGGTGTCGTCCGCAAACTTGATCAGCTTAACAGACTGGAGGGAGGAGGTGCAGGAGTTGGTATAAAGGGAGAAGAGTAGGGGGGAAAGTACACAGCCCTGGGGTGATCCGATGCTGATGCTAACAGAGTCCGAGACAGACTTCCCCAGCCGCACATGCTGCCTCCGGTCCGTCAGGAAGTCGGTGATCCACCTGCAGAGGGAGTCAGGCACGCCGAGCAGGGACAGCTTGTCCTGGAGCAAAGTGGGGCGGATGGTGTTGAATGCAGAGCTGAAGTCTACAAACAGGATCCTGGCGTAGGTTCCCGGGGAGTCCAGGTGCTGCAGGATGGAGTGGAGGGCCAGGTTGACTGCGTCGTCCACAGACCTGTTGGCACGGTAGGCAAACTGCAGCGGGTCCAGGAGGGGAGTGGTGATGGACTTGAGGTGAGACAGGACCAGGCGCTCAAAGGACTTCATGACTACAGAGGTGAGCGCTACAGGTCTGTAGTCGTTAAGTCCAGTAATCCGTGGATTACTGGACTTAACCAGTAATCCACGGTAATACCAGTAATAACCAGTAATTATCCGTAACCACAATACCTTTGTGGTGATGGACTCTTTATTTCATCTGAAAATGCCATGAAAAAGCTAGCAAAGTATGCTGAAGCCAAATCACTAGCATGCTAAGTAGCCACTGGCACAATGTCATGGTGACCACAAACCCTATTCAACAGGTGACCGGTATGTATTATAAACACAGACTTCTGCACTGGACAATATTTAATTTGTTTTACATGTGTATGAAATAACAATAGGTCTATTCTTTTCTATATTATGCTCATTGAGGTGCTGAGCAACAGTTGGTACATTTAGAAGAGACTGTTTTTCTCAGTGGAGCAAAGTAACTAGTTGAACAAACAAATCATACTTCTTTTTCCTTGTATCGCTGTCGTTTAATAAACTGTGCTTGTGGAACGTAGCTAACAAAACTGAGGAATCTAATTCAGTCCAATTCCAACATAAACCTATAGAATACTGTATTTTTTTATTTTTAGTGAAATGAATTAATTTGTGCTTTTCATTCACTGACAACTCTCTCTGTTCCCACTTTATGATGCATACAGTCACTGTGGGTGTGATGAACAGATAAGAGCATGATACAGCGTACATGTGTATGAAATTATGCTAATTACTGGTGCTGCTACTGCATCTTATCTCAGCAAACACGCATACAGATTACATCCACACCAAACCCACACAGTTGTAAAGTTTGGTTCTTAAAGAAAGGAAGCCTGCAAGCCTCTTATAGATACCACACACGCATAAACGCAGAACTGCTTGGCTGTCAAACTGGCACCCCGCAGTAAAGAAGATAGTTTCCTCTGTTTAAGAGCACACACTTGCACCTTTTGCCACACAGACACCCCCCCCACACACACACACACACCATCATGAGCTCATTAACACACACCAGCTAAACCACAAGGCTCTCTCTATAGTACGTGCTCATAATCTCACAGCAGAGAAGTTTTAGCTGTCCTCCTTAACTTGGAGACTAATCAACACTTCTTACTTGCAGATTCCTACAAACACACAACAATACACAAAAATAGACTGGAATGTGCTGCATTGATAAACTCTAATAGGTGTCGCCAACTGACTGATTGCAATCACCCAGTGAAATTTAAAATGGATCACAAATCATTTAATTAGCTGAAACTGTTTTTTTTTTTTCTTTTTCCTCCTCTGCTCTCAGTGACAATAAAAGCCAATCAATGTATTCTCATAATGGAGTGTATGTTCCTTTATGTCAGAGGTTTATCAGTCAAGATAACAGTTGTTCCCCTTTAGACCTTCCTGAAATAACACAACCCAGTCACTTTGTTAGGGTCAGCCTTAACCAACCGGAGGTCACTGGAATATAGTGATGTATCGTTCACGAATGATTCGTTCAAATGTACTAGTACTTATAGGTGAACATACTGCATTACATGTGAAAAGGCTGATCCAACTGTGTGTGGGATCCACAGCTTATGAATCTCGTACATTTCAATGATTGACAGTTCTCCCATCTACAGCCTTCTACAGCTGTGCAAACCCAGAGCTGCTTTTCATTGGATGACTTGTCTACTGGAAGGTGGGTCGAGTAGAATGTTAAACAGATCCAACATGGCGCCGCCTTGACAGTAAACTTTCTCTAATACCTTGAGAGCTGTCCCCCCCCCCCCACACACACACACATACTGTAGCTATCACTACTTACAGTAGTTGTGTGGCCTACGGTAATAAAAACGGAGTTAGGCGCCGCCCCATACACCAGTTAATTCAATCTGACAACAGCTAAAAACATGCCGCAACATGTCTACATGAAATGCTTCTCAATGCAATACAGGGAATTAATGGGAAGCATAGTGAAGAAACTGCGAATCAGTACATACTGTATGTACTGACTACGTACTAGTACGCAGTGAATGTACTGTGAAGCAAACGAGCCCCTCCTGCTCCGTTCAGCCGTGTTTTTCAGTTGAGTAAGTGGTAGGCAGTTGGAGCTCCAGAACAGCACCGAGTGATTTGACAAATGAATATTTCGAATGAATCTTTTAAGTTCACAAACTGAACTAGTACGTTTCAGTGAACTGGATCCTGTCACTCCTGGAATCACACCACTTTCCCAGCTTCATCACCACCAATTTTAACAACTGTGGGAGTTTATCTGTGAATGTCCAAACCCACACTGACAGTGATGCTATGTCTGCTAGCCTGCTACAGAGTTAGCGTGTCAGTTGTGGTTCACTAATCCTCAGCTGATGACTTATTTCATGCCATTCTGGCATATTTTGTTATATTGTGGAAGTAATACGACAGCACATCAACCTGCTAGCATCTTGATATGATCAGTCTGTGTTCTCCCTTAATTGTGATATATTAGCTGCTCTTGTTAGCATTAGTCATTCACTTCTTCAGTGTTGTTTCTGTGCTGTGAGATTGGTCATATCCTTTCGAAAAACTCACACCACACACCCTGTCCCCAATAATGCTTTATTTCATCTTTTACATTTTTCCCCACAATTAGCCATTAGTTGTGCTAGTTAGTTCAGTCTTTTCTTTGCCATCCAGAGCTAACAGCTAACCAGCTAGCATTAGCATGAAAGGTGACGAAAGAGGGAGGGTGGGGTGAACTGCCACTCATGATTCAGTTAAAGAAACATGCACTGAACTGGGAAATCCTGGTAAAAATGGGTTGAAAATGGTGTCTAATATTGTCACAGACATTTCATTAAGACCTTTGGGAATGGTGTCATCATGTGGAAAAAGCGCATCATACTTATACTTCTGGCACCACACGAGTCGGCAGCCTTTTTGCAGAGGTGGCTCAGTTCTGAGTTTTTCTTTTTCATCTTAATTACTATCAGTGTTTCTTTGCTGCAATTTTTCCTGTAATTTCCCCATTATCGGACTAATAAAAACTTATATGTCTGCTTTAAGTTACATTTTCACTCTTCTTATTCTTAGACAATTAAAACTTAGTTTAGGCACAACAACACTGGGTTATACATTAAAGGCTCAGTACCTCTGTCAGCCTTCGAACACACAGATTTATTCAGTTGTTAGATAAATGTCCTGTCAACACCAGTATGGACGCACAAAGAACATGAATTCCCTCTGCCTGCGCACACACTGATGTCGTCCTTTAGCATCGCCACATGAAGCCTATCTATCTCACTTTTCCCGGAAGAAAAAATATATCACATCATCCACATATCAGGTCAGTCATCATCAGCGCTGTCCCGAGACAATGAGGATGGAAGGTTTTTCCCCCACGTGAATGGGTGCACTTCAGCAAAAATGATTCAAAATTCAACACCGACTTAAGGATTGGGTTTGTGGGCAGTCAGAGGTTGAAAGAAGGAAATGCCGCTCGCACTTTTTACAGACATCTGTCATTTCACAGCTTTCTTGGGAACTTCATTTCTTTTCGGAGTAAGAGAACATGATTTAAACATTTATCACAAAAATGTTGAATGGGATGAGTACTCTGAAGTGTGGAAGTCCTGAGAGGTAAGTAAGAAAAGGAAAACTGGTTAAAAACTTGTCTAAAGTGTTCTCTCACCTGTTTCATGATTTAAGAGCAGTTGAAACAAGAAGTCTTTCCAGAGTATTCCAAGTCTACCGAGATTGAAAACACAATGGAATACTTATGAGGTACTACTTTTTCACTTTTGAAGGAGGTAAAACTTTAGGTGAGTGGAAGAAGTGCTTTGCAGCAATTCAACTCTTGAAAAATGTTTTGTTTCCAAGAAATTTGTGTAGCTGGCCACAGTAGGCTTCATCTATTCTCACTAGCAGTAACATGTTTTGATATTTAGGGTCAGAAAGACAGTCTAAGGGCAAGGACACACACACACCAAATTAAATATACAGACAAGCAAGATTTGCACATTTCTAAGAAAAAAAGTCATAATTTTACAGGAAAAAATTTTGTATTTTTCAAGAAAAGGTCACAGATTTACAAAATTAAAGTCATAAATTTACAAGAAAATATTTGCACATTTAAAAGAGTAGACTGTTTCTGAAGAGGAAAAGGGAGTTGTGAATAAGGCTGCATATTTCAGAGTTTAAAAAAAAAATTTAAAAAAAGCAGGTCAATTCATAGGGCAAAATATCAATTTGTGATGATTGCGATACTTGACCCTCACAATGATGCACCGATCCCTAAAAGCATGTATCAATCTTTGATTAATTATATATATACAGTATATTGATGTAAATGTTGCAAACTCTTGGGTATTAATCAACCAATTGAGCTTTCTGTCCACTAGATGGCGCAAAGTAAGCACCCGTTGTCAGGTAAAGTCATAGCTTGTCTCGTGAGATTTGCAGCCAGGTACAAGTACAAGGTACAAGTCAGGACACAGCTGGATGTGCTGAAAAGATAACTCAGATGTTGGGCCATTTTTTGATTTTATAACAAAGATGGAACGAAAGACCTCAACATGCGACAGTCAACCCGCAAGGGCCGCTGCATGAAAAAAGAACATTTTGAACATGCGGACCGGCACACTCCTATCGAAACCATCCAGAAACAGCAACATTAGCGGATGACAGCTAAACTAAAAACACTCAGCGCCGACCCCAGCAACAGTAAAGGTAAAATAGTGGCAAGTAAAAATCAACCAATTACAGCCCCCCCCCCCCCATATGGAACAAAGGACTGAGAGCCTCCAGCCATTAGAACAAAAGCAGCCACAGTAAGTTGAAAAGACAGAAGACTTATATGAAATAGATGTTGACAGTTGTACTTTGGGGACAAATTTTAACGTTGAATGGTAGTGGTGGGGGGTATGGTATGGCAACACTTAAGGAACTGTAGTATTGTGATAGAAATGCATTGTGACCCAACTATTGCGGAAAAGCCATTTTAACCGATGGCTGGCTGAAAGTTTAAAGTTAGGGGATGGTGAGAGTCTACTTTCAACAGATTACACCTTTGACCCTCTGCCACTTCACTATGTGTAGTTATTCTCACAACAACTAGAGGGCACACCTTTCAAACAAATAACTAGAAGGCATAATCCATCTTTTTAAAAATGCTCTATAAGAACATTTTCTGTTGGAGGACAGCCTCAGTGCGCAAGCATCCTTATTATCTTTATAGCAGATGCTGTTTAGCTGCTGCCTGTTCTGATCAGTCACTACGCTGGTTTTTCTACCAAAGCTGCACCCATTGGTAGTTGTGACATATGCAAACTTTGGAAGTTTGACAGGCATCGATGTACAGGGAGAACAGTAGAGTAGAAAAACAGTTTTATGGGGAACCAGCTGTGATTATTTCAGGGTTTTTGAAAACTCTTTCTAAAAAAACTGACATGCTCTGAATCTAATTAATTCAGTCTAATTATTACCTCCACCAAGGGAGGAGGTAATGTTTTTAGTGGCGTTGGTTTGTTGGTTAGTTGGTTTGTCTGTCTGTTAGCAACATAACTCAAAAAGTTATTAACGGATTTTGAATAAATTTTCAGAAAAGGTGTGTAATTTCATTCCAGGTTTCGCAGGTCCTTCCTACCAACGGCTGTCAGACTGTATAACCTAAGCAGGGCTGCTCGCTGAGATAGCAAAAAGACGTGACAACCTAATAGTATTGAATGCAAAAGACGCAATAGACTTACACAATGGTCCCCTCCGGTATACAACTAGGACAATACCGGTAGCTACGGAGGGTGACAATATGTATGGGTACATAATCATACCATGTAGGATAATTAAGTAGACAGTTATGCTGTTTCATTCCATCTAGCTGCAATGCTCCGCACTGTGTGTGTTTGTATATTTATATATTTATTCCATCTAGCGACAATGCTCCACACTGTGTGTTTATATATTTACATATTTATTCCATCTAGCTACGGTGCTCCACACTGTGTGTGTTTATATATTTACATATTTATTCCATCTAGCTACAATGCTCCGCACTGTGTGTGTTTATATATTTGCATGTTTGTTCCATCTAGCTGCAATGCTCCGCACTGTGTGTGCTTATATATTCATACATTTATTCCAAGGGCTTTGTTTGTATTTGTGCAGCAGGATTACACAAAAAATACTGGATGGATTTGGATGAAATTTTCACCAGAGATGGTTCTTTGGCTAGAGAGGAACCCATTACAGTTTGGTGAGGATCAGAGAATGCATACCTCCGGCAAGGCTCTTATCTTCTCACAGTGTATTAACAACAATACTCCAAAACCAATGGACAGACTTTGATGCAGTTTTCAGTAGAAGGGGCTCTAGGCCTACACACAAGCCCATTACATTTTGTAGGTGATCATGAGGGATGGAAGGAGAGGTATGTGCTGTCTGAGTGCTTTTCTAGTTATTAAAGCTTTTCTGTTAGGGTGTTTTGTTTCAGTTTCAAATTCAGTTTTCTAGTAAGTCTCTCCAACACCATTTTATTTGGAAATTGACCCTATGATCAATATAAATAAAGTCACCATTTTTACCTCTGCCAAGTGAGTAGGTAATTTTTTTGCCGGTGTTAGTTGGTTGGCTTGTCCATCTGTTAGCAACATTACTCCAAAAGTTATGAACAGATTTTGATGAAATTTTCAGGAACGGTGTGTAATGGCACGGGGAACAGATGATTAGATTTTGGTGGTGATCTGGATCACGATCTGGATCCAGGGATTTTTTGAAAATTCTTTTTATATATTAATATTGTAGGTATATTAATATTAATATATTAATATTGGGGCAGCGCGGTGGTGGAGTGGTTAGCACTGCAGCAGCACAGCAACTCACCCTTGGCCAGGGGATCCTGGGTTCGATCCCAGCCCCCGACCAACAGTGATCTGTGTGGAGTTTGCATGTTCTCCCCATGTCTGTGTGGGTTTACTCTGGGATTTCTCCGGTTTCCTCCCACATGCTAAAAAACATGCAAGTTAGGTTAACTGGCATCAAACTGGGGAATCTAAATTGTCCTTAGGTATGACTGTGAGAGTGAATAGTTGTCTGTCTCTCTGTGTTGGCCCTGTGATGGACTGGCGATCTGTCCAGGGTGTACCCTGCCTCTCGCCCAAAAGATGCTGGGATAGGCTCCAGCCCCCCCCCCCCCCACAACCCGAAAAGCATTAAGCGGAAGAAGATGGATGGATGGATATTAATATTGCGTTTTTCATGTACTGCCACTTTAAGACGTGTCCACTGAGTTACGTGCAGAGTTACGTGTGTGGCCACATACATCCGCAACCCAGAAGCAGTGCACTCTTACCACCAACAACTGCAGAAAAAGTAAAACCGCTTGGAACGAAAAGGAATGTGGTTTCCATCCACATAGTATGTGGTGACTGACATGATTTCATCTGAAGACGCCAAGAAAAAACAAGCAAAGTGTGTGGTTTAAGACGGATTTTGGAGTGCGCGCGGATGTAACTCTGGCTGGCAGACAAGGATGTCGTTGCCAGCCACATGACCTGGTATGTAAACACAGTAAACTTCAGCACTAGACAACGTTTAATTTTTTGTTTGTGAAATCACAATAGGCCTGTTGTGTTATGCTTGTTTACTACACACTGCAGTGAAATGATACTGCACTCTTGTGTAATATTACTTAATAATTATGAACCTTGTCAGCAAACTGTAAGGGTGAAGAGAGGAGGAAAAAACTGAAAACCGACCTGAAAGATTCAATAAACCATGATGCTGAGTTAAGTTGGAATTGCCCAGCCCCAATGTATGGTCAGTACAATTATGACAGTCTTGTTATTATAATATAGTCAGATTGTTTTTGCTGCTGTTTCTCTGTCTGTTAGCAGGATCACACAAAAACTCATAGATGCATTTGGATGACATTTTCAACAGAGGTGGCCCTTGGCTCAAAGATGAACTCATTAGATGTTGGAGGTGAGTGCATACCTCCACCAAGGCCCTATCTTGTAATGTACAGATGGATGGCAAAATGGATGGACAAAGGAACGGGGGGAGGACAAAGGGAGGGACGGAACCTTGATGGAGGTATGCGCTCTCTGAGTGCCCTCTAGTTTCTCCTCTTTATTCTGTCAGAGGCTCCATTCATTGACTTGATGTAAAATCTGTTGAGGACCGAGTTTTTTCTTCTCCTCCTGTGGTTTTCACTCTCAAAAGACGCAGGGAGGGTGGCTGCTGTCCAACAACACGGCTTTGCACTATAAAAACACATCTGTTTGTAAGAGTTACTGTATAATCTCCTATTCAGTCACAGAGCTTGATTTCCATTGAAAGTAAAAATAAAAATAAAAATCGCACCCGCAGGGGAAGATAACCTCACTTGTCTCCATGTGGTTCTACTTGTTAAAAGATTTGAAAGTTTCCTTGAAATGAGCTGCACGCTGTTTGAAGTGAGCAAATCCATCCGTGTTTTCATTAAGACTATGCATGATAAATCTTTTTTTTTTAGGTTTCAGTGTCTTCAATGACAATAACTGTTTAAAAATGTTCCACTTCAGCTGAGATAAACAAGGTTCAATGGCATGAAACAAGAATGGAAGGAAAATGCTTATCTACAAGTAGACAGATTAAAAGATGAAAGTGGAGAATGCAAACTATTGTTTATATTTGATGTGTTTTCCATTTTGGTGGGTAAACCAGAACAAGTTGCCAATACCAGATTTTATACTATTTTAAGTAAGTAGATCACACACAACCTCATAACTCAGAATTTTTCACTGTGCAGTCTGATAGTCTCGAAGCTGTAGATGAAGATATGATGTTTGCTGCAGACTCAAAGCTGGTGAAAACGCTTCATTTTCTCTTCTGTACAAAACAAATCCCTAGCATGGTTTCTTGGCTTGATCTTTATGGACAGATCAAGGTCCACAGAGAGACAGAATGATCTGGATCATGTATTCTATTGCATATAAGAAGATCAAAACCTGAAGGTTTTAAGCTAATACTGAGGAACCTCCAGTAATGTAAGTTTTATCCAGCAACCATGTACTTTCACATTTTCACAACAGGAAAAAGACTTTAAAGTGGTGATACATTGCAGAAGTGGCAATCAGCAGAGGCTGCACATTGTGATAACATCATGATACTTGGGCCACAATACAATAGCATCATGATTTTATGATACACTGAGTACTGCAATATCCTATACTGCGATTTCCCATTATGATTTTTGTCTTGTTCAACTCCCAGCTAGATCTGTCTCTCCTTTGCTAACAAGACAGTGAGTATTTAGCACCATCTAGTAAAGCAAAAAGTCAATGTTTATTACTCTGATACCGAAATAAGTAAGTTTGTATTTGCAACATTTATTAACAATTTCGAATAGGGCTGGGAAAATTAACATGCTAACTTTTTTGATTAATTTGGACCAATTAATGCATTCTAAACTAGAAAAGCACTCGGAGAGCGCAGACCTCCGCCAAGCGCCACAGTTCCCCCCATACAGTGTTTGTGTGTACATTTTCAGATTCCTTGACCGTGAAAACATAGGACTAGCAATTGGATTCACAATGATAGGATTAGTGGTTCAGTAGTTATTGACGAAAATGGCATTTTCCGTAATGGCGGTTTTCTTCTGGACGGTGATCCAGATCACCACCAAAATCTAATCATCTGTAGGATACCCCATTTCTGACAATCTGTGAAAATTTCATGAAAATCCGTCCATAACTTTTTGAGTTATCTTGCTAACAAACAGACAGACAGACAGACAAACCAACGTCGATGAAAACATAACCTCCTTGGCAGAGGTAAAAACTGACGCTGTCAGGTTACTCCCTGAGGTGGTGTCAGCAGTGGTGACTGGTTTGTATCAGCAGCTGGCTCAGCTTTAAAGAGTAGGTCTTGTTTTTCATCATTTAAATGTACACCTCACTGAATTGATCCAGTACTCAGGGCAACCATATCCTGATTGTGATTAATTGCTAAAATTATAATGAAAATAAATATTTTTAAGCATCATTTAATTTCCATTTTTTCATAAAATGTACCTGTGACCCTCATATTCAACAAAAATACTGCTAGAGCAAATTAAAACACTTGATAATCATGAATGTATATTCAATTAAATTTTTTATGATAGCAACTTGTCATATTCTGTTTCAGTTCATTATAAGGAGGGACTCAATTTCTCAGCAAACTCACATTTCCTGTTTTATTTTGAGACGTCAACGATGAAGTCAGTGCTTCTACTTCAAGTAACTTTTCTAATTATCTCAACCCTTAAAAGTACAAACAAACCTGACAATTCTTAATTGATCTCGAGACCTCCTGACTTTAATGATGAGTTAGAAGCTTTTATTCATTTTATATTGGCATGTTTTTCTCTGCTCACTTTGACAGAAACTCTCCCTCTTCTAATACTTTTGAGTGAGCAGCACTAATCAATAATGCTATAGATTTGGTGTACGTGTGTGTGTGTGTGTGTGTGTGTGTGTGTGTGTGTGTGTGTGTGTGTGTGTGTGTGTGTGTGTGTGTGTGTGTGTGTGTGTGTTTTAAGGGGGGTTTATGCGAGCAGAATGAGGTTGCCTTAAGTATCGGAGGATCAGTTTAGTGTGGTGTAATTTTAAACACTGATAAATAAGACCTATTCTTGCTTCAAGTTGAGCCAGCTGCTGAGACAAACCAGCCAACCACTCAGTCTTTGTAATGAATTAATTGGCCCACATTAATCAAAAAGTAAACACAATAATATTCCCAGTCCTAGTAAATATTTTAATTTAAAAAGTGCATAAAGACTTTACAGCTGCCTACATGCATGACTTGGAACCTTCATAAGTTGATTTTACAATTTAGATTTGTTTTGGATCCAAATATATGTTCAGGTTTAGGAGTAAAAGACTGAATTTTCATCTAGGGAAGTCGGTGTTGGGGCATTGAAGTTTTTTGTTGTTCTTGGCTCAACATAAAATCAGAACCTGCACAAGATGGAACATCAAAGATGCTTTGATTCAAAGTAAATCGAAGTCAGGGTCATTTAGGCAGGAGTAAATAAAACCCTGAACATCACTCACCAAAAAAGATGAATGATTAAAAATGGCTTAATGGCATAATGAAAGAAAAGCCGACAAGTATCGTTGTCTGAGTGTGAGCACTGAGGATGGCATCAAAGATGAAATTAGCAGCCCATGTTCGGCGAATCAAATAAACACATGTAGTAGTAAAATGAAATGATGATTTTTAGATTCAAATCCTTAAATAAATGTGATCTCATTTCAACTTTAGCTAGAAATGATTGAATAGGAGACCAGTCTTAAGTCTGATGAGAGGGAGAAATGCATATGGGATAACGTTTGAGCCAGCACAGCACTTTTTTTTATCCTTGTCTCTTGTCCTTCAGCCCGCTGAGCTCTTCAGTGTGAGTGGTGCTCTGCATTTATGGGATAACGTTTGTGCCAGCAGAACCTGAATTTGAATTTTTATTATTTGAATTTGAATAACTGAATTTGAACCTGAATTAATCAGTTTGAATAATTGCTTTTTTTTTAATTTAAGTTTTTGTAAAGGGTATACATGTCATTACAGCATTGCATTGTTTACATTTTCATCACATGTTCCCTTTTTTTTGTTTTTTGACAACATTGGAAGAATAATTATTACAACACCCTTTTTTAAGTGAAAGAACAAGAGAAATTAAAGAGAGAACAAAAAAACAAACAAAAAAAACAAAACAAGAGAAAAAAACAAAAATAAAAGAGAAAAAAAAAAACGAAAAAAAAAATGAAAGAGTATCTGAGTAGCATTGGAACAAAGAGAGGTGCCATTATTGAAATGGTATTTGTCAAAGATTAGATCTAATGGAAGACACATATACGTTCCAGGGTTGCCAGAAGTTCAAGAACCCATCCATGTCCTGGCTCAGTGCGAATGTCAACTTTTCCATCGAATAAATGTCTTGAATCACGTTAATCCAATCTTCAGGTGTAGGACAGTCCTTCAACATCTATTTTTTTGTTAGAGCTTTTTTACTTGCCAATATTAAAACAGTGAATAAGTATTTTTCTCCTCGTCTTTCCAGTGATTCCGGTAGTAAACCCAAATATAAAGTTACAAAAGAAAAGGGAACTGTTATTTTGAATATTTTCCCCAATATTGTCTGTGCATTGGTCCAATATTGGTGGATAACTGGACATGACCAAAACACATGAGAATGATTTGCAGTCTCATCACCACACAAGCACCAACAATTCAACCCCTTAAGAGTAAATTTGTTTTGTGCAGGTGTTCTGAAAAATCTTACCAAATTTTTCCATCCAAATTCTCTCCACTGGAGGGATGAGGTACTTTTCCATTGCTGTTTATTTAGCTTTTCCCATATTTCCAGTTGTAAAGTGAAATTCCCCTCTTTTTCCCATCTCTTTTATATATGATGTGTTGTCTCCTTTTAAGTCTTGAAGACCTTGGTATATTTTAGAAATGTATCTGATCCCTGGGATCCCTTTATATGCCATTAAGAAGACCTTCAGAACACCTGACTGGGCCCTTTCCAAATCCTCCTTTTTAAGTATTTTGTTTATGTGGTGTCTAAGCTGAAAGAACCTGTAAAGGTCTTGATTTATTAGACCTTGTTTTTTCAAATCTTCAAAACTTGTTAAAATTTGCCCTTTAAAAAAATCATAATATTTTATCAGTCCATTCTCTTTCCACTTTTTAAATCTAGTGTCTGTTTTATTAGGAGTGAAGTCTTGATCATAGGCAATCCATTGCAGTAATCGATAGGGTTCTTTAGTTTGATTCTCTCTGACTATATTAGACCAAATTTTTATCGGGGTTTCTATCCACGGGTTAGTGTTATTCAGAAGTTTAGGTAAGGCATTGTTCCCTATTATCGCCTGTAGGGGGATGTCACTTGTTATTTGGCATTCCATCTCCTTCCATTGTGCAGTGTAGACTGGGTTACATATCTCTACTAAAGTTTTAATTTGTGCGGCTTTAAAATAGTCCCTGATATTTGGCAGCGTGAGCCTACCTTTGTCTTTGTTTAGCTGTAGGGTTCTATATCTGATTCTAGGTCTCTTGCCCTGCCATATGAATCTTGAGATCCTTCTGTCCAGTTCTTGCCATATTTTTTTGGGAGGTTCTACCGGTATTGTTTGGAAAAGGTATAGAAGGTGTGGAAGTATATTCATTTTGACTGCTTCAATTCTTTGTGCAGTACCCAAGAATGGTATCATATTCCATCTTGCTAGATCAGATTTTATTTTTACCATCAGTGGATCATAGTTTAGTGTTATAATTTTGTTGAGTTGTTTTGGGATATTGACCCCCAGATATTTCATAGATTCCATCTCCCAGTTAGTTTTGAGTTTGCTTAGCAAATATTGATTTGGGTCATAGTTGAATGTTAAAACTTGGGTTTTATGCATGTTTAATTCGTACCCTGATAAATCTCCATACTCTGAAAAAACTGAGATTAGTTCTGGAAAAGAGGTATCCGGCTGCCCCAGGTATATTAAAATGTCATCAGCAAAGAGTGCTATTTTATGTTCCTTCTGACCAAGTGTAATACCTTGAATTTTTTGATTCTGTCTTATCCATTGGCTCAGAGGTTCTATGTAGATTGTAAAGAGCAGTGGAGACAAGGGGCAGCCCTGACGACATCCTCTTTCCAGTTCAAAAGATGATGATAATTTACCGTTAATCCTTATTTTAGCTGTTGGTTTATTATATAATGCCTGGAGAGTTCTAATGAAGTTGTTATGAAAATTGAAACTGGATAAGATTCTATATAGGAAAGACCAGTCAACCGAATCAAATGCTTTTTCAGCATCTAATCCTAATATGGCTGCATTTAAGTTATATTTTTTTATATGATGAATTATGTGTAAAATGCGTCTAATGTTGTCTTGTGTCTGTCTTTGTCTTATAAAACCTGTTTGGTCTAAATGAATTAAGTCAGTATATTTTCTAACCTTTTGGCAAGGATAGTGGTGAAAAGCTTATAGTCCTGATTTAACACACTGATTGGTCTGTAGTTGGAGCAGTCTAGTTTATCCTTTTCAGGTTTAGGTATGACTGCAATGACCCCTTCTCTCCAGGAGGGGGGGATTTCCCCTGTGTGGAGGACATAGTTAAATGTTTTCAGGTGGAGAGGAGATAGTTGCTGTTTAAAGGTTGTGTACCACTCTGCTGTATAGCCATCTGCTCCTGGGGATTTGTTAGCTTTAAGTTTCATAATTGCTTTTTCTAATTCTTTAGATAAGATAAGCCTTTATTAGTCCCACAAGGCTTATCTTATCTAAAGAATTAGAAAAAGCAATTATGAAACTTAAAGCTAACAAATCCCCAGGAGCAGATGGCTATACAGGTTTAGGTTTAGGTTTAGGTTGTATTTCTGACAGTAGAGTTTTATTTTGTGACTCAGTAAGTTGGGGAAGGTTTAATGTGTTTAGGAAGGCTTCGGATGCGTTTTTATGTTTTTTGAGGGAGTACAAGTTCTTGTAGTAGTTCTCGAAGCTTTTAAGAATATCCTGAATTCTAAATTTTATTTCCTTTGATACTGGGTCTCTGATTTTGTAGATTGCTCTCTCCATTTGTTGTTTCCTCAATTTATAGGCTAGTAATTTTGCCGATTTGCTACCTGTTTCATAGTATTTTTGTTTCAGAAATGTAAGTTTCTTCTGGATTTCTATTGTGTAGATGTCATTTATTTGTTTTTTAATTTCCTTAATTTTGAGCGAGTCATTAGAATGAGTGTCGTCTTTGTGCTCTTTTTCTAGTTTCTTAAGTTCTGACTCTAATGTGATTAGTTTTTCTTGTCTCAGTTTCTTTTGGATTGCCAGTTTTGCGATAATCTTTCCCCTTATTACAGCTTTGCATGCGTCCCACAGTATTAAAGGGGATACTTCTCCATTATCATTTTCTTCCAAATATCTGAGAATATCTGATTCCAATTCATCTTTCAGTGGTCCTTTCAGCACATTTGAATTTAACCTCCAAGAAAATGTATTATTTGTGTATTTTTGGATACTTAAGTCCATATAGATCGGACTGTGGTCAGAGAGATCCATCAGTCCTATTTTACATGTTTTTACTCTTCCAATGTCTCTATTAAACATAAAAAAAAATAGTCAGTCCTTGAGTATGATGAATGTGGTGCTGAGTAAAATGTATCATCTTTTACAGTGGGGTTGAATTCCCTCCACACGTCACAGATTCCAATTTCTTCTAGTAGCATCCGAGTTTTTCTACTTTGAGTGTTATTTTGATGTGGAGAATTACTTGATGCATCCCAGTATGGATTCAGTCTTAGATTGAAGCCTCCACCACATATCACTAAACCTTGGGCTTTAGTTATCATTAGGTCAAATACATTTTTATAAAATTTCCAGTTAGCCCCTGGAGGTGCATATACATTCAGCAGGGTGATATCTTCTCCCTCTAGCCGCCCAATTACCACGCTGAATCTCCCTTCTTTATCTTTGTGTTCTGATTTTTTTTTTCAAATATAATTTTGGTTGAGATCAATGTCGCTACTCCCTTCCTCCTTCCTGACTTATATGAAGATGAAGAGATCATTTTAAACCCTTGTCTATTGAGTTTAGTGTGCTCCACGTCTGTTAGGTGGGTTTCCTGTAAAAATATTATTCCTGCTTTGTCTTTTTTCATTTTGCCAAGAATCCTGGATCTTTTAACTGGATTCAGGATCCCTTTTACATTATATGAGATTATTTTGGTTATACCCTGTTTCTCCATTGTGTTGTCTTATTTAGTATAACAGTGTAGTGGCCCTCTTTTATGCTACTCAGAAACTGAAAGAACATTAAGAACATAAAAAACATTAAGAACATAGTATATAAAACTTTAAAACAAAAAACTGACAAAAGATCTTCCTGAGCTGAGGTCTTTTTAGTGACCTTAGAAGAGCCTTGATGGTGTGTTGGCTCTGAGGGAAATTCCTCAAACTCCTTTACGTGCTGAGGGCCCTCTCTTACCCCTGTAAGTTGTCCCATGTTTTTAACGTGAATTTCAGATCCCAATCCGAACTTGTAATGATTTTATTTTATTTTTTTATTTTTTTTATGCCTATACCCTATGAAATTGTGTGCAACCTCCCACCACCATCACAGCAAACGTTCACGTTAAAGGCCTTGTCCGGACGAAAATTCAGTATCGCTAAATCATATCTTAAATTTTTGTGTGAGACGAGCTAATTTGAACCGCACATGTTTTGGTGTCAACAAATGCCGCATAAGGTGACAATGCGCTCTTGAAGTACGCTGTCCTTGAGAGCTGTCTGGCTCAGCCGAGCGATCAGCGGCTAAGATGGCCACTGACTGTGTGACATCATCACAGGGACGAGACACGCACACGCTCGGCGGACATTGTTGTTTACGTTTTAAAATCGGCGATTACGGATATTTCTCGGAGTACTTGTGGATTACAAATAGATTATTTATTAAGATTAGGATTTCAGGAATTGAATTAATTATGGTTTGGCGTTGTGCTGTCTACGGGTGCGACGTTATACCAGCGGAGCATGCGGTGAGTGTTTTTGAATTTCCCGTCCTTGGGAAAATCAGAACGGCATGGGTGAAATTCGTTCAGAAAACGCGAAAAAATTGGAATGATGTCGGTAACTCACCCAACATGTGCAGTAGACATTTCGTTGACAGCGATTTTGAGAATAAGATGCAATTTGTGTCACGACTCGCCGCTCATCAGCGGCTTCAGCTGCGCGCACACCTGCGTAGTACAAATACAAAGATGCGAGCACTACATACGATCCCGCAGCTCCTTAGAGACTGCAACCTAACACCAAAAACAGTTTCACACAATGAAACAACAGTGCATGTATTATATATATATAAAAATTATTATCCCATTGATTTTCATCGTTTTTGGTCACATATCTCACACCTACAATTTATTTATTTCAGGGACGAAGGGCTGTGAAAAAGTTGTTGATATGATCAACAAAACACGGGTCCTCAGGGATGTGCGAAAGCTGAGTCCAGGGCAGCAAACTTCAAATGTGGAGGCTTTCCACAGTCTGATTATTCATTTTGCACCAAAGAGTGTACACTTCTCATTCCTTGGAATGTTGACAAGGTGAGGAGATGCAATATGTGACCAAAAATATGAAATGCAATTATAATAACAGTGCCAATTACATAGAGTTTCTGCTGATAGACAGATCACTTATATGTCCAAAAATAAATCATTGTGATAAAATACCCAAAATTACCCAAAAAAGGCAGATATACACTGCAAGCAAAGAAAGTTAATCCAACTTTCGGGGAGTATAAGAAATATTAGTATCATTTTCTAGGCTTGTATATGATATTTACAGTGGGTGGAGGGTTGGTCTTCATTCAACTTTCACATTTCATAGCTTTTATCAAATTATGTTAATTTGGGTCAAATTTGTATTTCATACTGTAGTCAAATGGATGTCTAATTTTTATTGAATATATTTTTTTTCAGAATATGTGTATGATCTGATGAATACTCTGTTCAACAAAACCTTGTTTGATCCAACCCACTTATGGGAGCAGTGGCACTCTGTACAAGCCAGAGTTCCTGCCACACTGAGTGCCAAATTTCAGCGTCCCATCAAAGCTGATGCTGTTGAGCAACATGTATCTAGATTTTCAAAATCAAACATGTAAAAGTAGAAGAAATTTCCAATTAGCAATGAAAGTTCAGCTTTCAATTGTTAGGGAAGCAACATATTTTGCTAAGACAAACAAATATAAGCCTAAGATTTTAAGAGAAATGTGCTTTTAAAAATGGAACCCGAATTTTATACCATAAAATGGTAGAAAAATGATTCAAATGTATATGACATGCAACTTTGATGAATGCTGAAATATTAGAATTATAAAATTGACATGAACATTAATAAACTCAATATATGATTTTACAAAACTTTATTTAAATATCATTTTTCACAAATCTAATCTTGGTAGGCAAAATGCCTTGTAGTGATCTGATGGGAATGTTTCTCTGATGAGGCTCACAGCACAGGCAGGCAATATCACCCTCACTTCTTCCTGTGCTGACGTCACTGCTGCCCGCCCCTATCGACAGATGGCGGTACTGCAGCATCACTAAGTGAAAGATGGGCTATTACCAAATAAAGTCATTTATGGAGGCTGGTGACACATATTAAATCACGGGAATGGCCAGAATGGAATATTTTCATACAATCAGTTTATTAGTTCAATAAAAAAATGTCACCATACAAGGACTTTAATACAGTATTTGTTAGTGTGGAGAGATCATGTGGTTCATTGCCACATTTCTATTTTAACAAGGTTTTTTTTTTTTTTTTTTTAAAGACTTATTTGTTTCTAATATTATGTCTGTTCCATGAAATGTTTTACCACTTGATACTTGCTGATTCTGCATCTCCTTTAATGATTGTTACCTTGTAGGAGGAGGGTTGGATGCGCAGATCGACTAAAAATATCGTTATTCCCTCCTGAAAGCGATCAATTTTTCCTTATAGCCCTGGCGCTGGGTTTCCCGCTGCTGGCCTGTGGATTTTGAGGGTCTCTGTGTGGACCACGTTTGAGCCTTGATTCTTTCAATTGGGTCTGCTGCGGGTTTATACACCGTTACCGGGAGTCCTCTTCTCGCCATATCCGTGGTTGCTTCTTCCGCCGAGTTGTAGAGACACGTCTCACCTCCATAAAACACCCTCAGCTTCGCCGGAAATGGAGTCTGAAAGCGCAGTTTCTTCTCTCATAGTACCTTTTTAGCGTCGTTGTATTCCCGACGCTTTTTAAGGACCTCTGGGGCGTAGTCGTGCTCCACAAAAACTTTTCTCTCTTGGTGCATAAATCCTTTTTTCTGCCAAGCCAGTCTCAAAACCTCTTCTTTTATTCTGGAGTTGGAGAACTTCACCACCACCGATCTTGGTGGCGCTTCCGCCGATGGCCTAGGGGCTAATGTACGGTGCGCCCTTTCTATCTTCAAGTCGGTGGATTGGGGAATTTCCAACTTCTCTCTCAGTATGGATTCCACGCATGCCGCCATTGTGGTGAAACCGTCCTCGACTCCTTCTTTCAGACCATGAATTCTTATGTTGTCTCTTCTTAGTCTTCCTTCTTGGTCGGTTAGCTTAGCCTCCAGTCTTGACTGTCGTTTAAGTAAATCCAGCACGGTTTCTTCCAGCCCTTTTATTCTTTCCTCTGCTTCCATGATTCAGTCCTCAGCCTGGTCCACTCTGCTGTTTGTCCTTTTTATTTCGTCTTTAATTTCACGAAATTCGGCCCAACACTCTCAGCGAAATTGTCTTAATTCTTGAAGTACCATTTTTAAGCTAACCTTGTTGCTAGCTTCATTCAGCTCCTCCTCTTCTGAATGGATATCCTCCGGATTAGATTCTCCAGCCGATGCGTGTCTTGGCCTGGTAAATGTCGATTTCTTCTGTTTTCCTTTAGGCATAATGACTTTGTCTTTTGATTTTCACTCTTCCAAAAAATCCGTTAAATCTGATTTTCAAGGTATTTTCCTGGATCGGGTCTGGGAGCTTCCGCGTTAAGTTGCTATCACCATGGTGTCCAGACCGGAAGTCTTGAATAATTGCTTTTAAAATTTGAATCTGAATGACCTAATCTGAAATTGAATCTATTGGTTTGAATGTGTATTCCAATAAAATTGAAACTGTATTTCATTTACTTGAAAAATTTGGCTCCCTAATTCATTATCAGAGTTCAGTTTCACTTCTTGTCATACAAATTCAGATTTTATTTCAGGTTTTTGTGCCACACATCTGGGACCTAGGCTCAGTCAAAACTAGTTGAACGCAGATTGAAAAAAACTCTGTTTTACGCCTGCAATTCTTGCTTTACGAGCTGTTTACCTGTTAAACACCCGCACGGACTTGAGTGGTTAATTCAAAGTGATGCCCAGCAGCCACACACCAGGTTTGTAATAATAATAATGGCATGTATGAGAAGAGGTGTCATGTATGCATACAAAACATCATGAGCCAGGGCAACAGATTAGCAGAGATCAACAGCAGAGCCTCCATTCAGGTGTCTGGGAGGTGGAGCAGCCCCAGGAGGAGGTGATTGTGCTGTCAGGACACTGTTCTTTTAAAAACCAGATGTTTTCTGTGAGACATGTTTCTTCTACACAAAGTTCAGTGGAGTCAGAAAGTGGTCAAAGGTCAGTAACTTGTGCTAATCTTGGCTATTTAGCATCATAGAAGACATAATTATGAAATAAGAATGAAACATTCTGCCTTCTCTGAGTTACTAAGAGGATGGAGACTGTAGTTACAGTGATTGTCCTTTAAAATTAGGTTTTTAACTAATAAAGCTGTTAGTAGGTTGCCAAGTAAATTAGTAGTGTTGTTAGCTTGATAACTAGCCACAGTCAGCTGGTAAGATGCTAACGTCAAAAATCAGCGCTTAAAAATGACTTTAGATATAATCTCTAGATTATCCATCAAAACTGCCACACTTTAAATTTGTGACAGCCTAATATTACATTTAATGCATTGATAAAAACCACTGTCATAAAACTTTTTGTCACATTTGCCATGTGACAGCAGATGATCAATAACTGTCCAGTTTTGTCTGTTTCATTATTAACTACATGGAGCTCATCCACAATATTAGTGCAGTATTGATTGCATGGTAATTTATAATCTGTAACATATCACATGATGTACAGAAAGATGATTGTATTGACATGATGAGCATATTCAGAGCATACTTAGAGATTAATCAGAATAAATTATTCTATATTTTCATGTTAGGTGAGTAAATCTCACTAAACATAAGCAAAAATCTGTGACATGTATACTGTATTTTATTTTTTAAACAAATGTGTAGTACATGTGAAGAGTAGACTGCTCTGGTAAAGTTTCAGCTATAAATACATTAAACTTAATTATTTTTTAAAGATTAATTTCTGAAAAGAGAAGAACCAGGTTTATGAGTCTAAGTGAACTTATAATTGTATCTCATATAATTCAGTGTTTGCATCATTGTCAACTCAGGCTCAGGAAATATGTATTTCTTTTTACTGCTTCCTATATGATTTTAGTAGAAGTCAGCAAGTCCTTCACCCAGTCAGACCACAGAGGTTGTTTGCTCCAATACATTTTACTGCAAATCCATAAACCATCCAGATCAGACCCTGGAACATAGATATGAGTGTAATATCCCCTTTACACAGAGGCGCAGATCTGGCCAGTTTTTGATCTATCAATGATATTTAGTGATCTCCACACTCTCCTCAGAGTTTTGACTCATTCAAACACACACTGATCTCCCAAACCATCCTGAAGATCAAAAATTGGTTCTACATCTCAAAGCTCTCCTTGCTGTGTTGCAGGGCCCTAATAGGGCGTAGGTACAAGGTGTAGTAGACTGTAGACTCCAGACAGGTTCCTGTTTGATGCCGTCATGTGACTGAATTATTTCACTGTAAAAACTCCTGACTTCACCCCTGTCTCCTCTGACAGGGAGGAGGTGGCCATCAGGATCCTGCTGCTCTTCATCCTGACCGCATGTGTCTGTTTCCACCTTCACTTTATCAGTGGAAGCACACCTGAACAGATCTGTTCCAGTTCTCAGTGTGTCTGCTGCTCTCTTTTCCAATGTGACAGACCTCCTACCAGGCAGAGAACATCAGCATCACACTGGAATGAATGGACCTTCACCTCTAAACATGAGAGACTGAACCGGAGGAATGACTAGAGCACCAGTTTATAAGCTTTTCCAAACAATATTATTGTAAACTCATTCTGTGATCATGTCCATATTAACTATCAGTATTCACTAGATTCAACTCAAAAAGTTATTTAAAGAAAATGTGGTAAACAAGTGATCCCTCAAAATTACTTGATATACTAAATTTAATTAACTGAATAACAGTAATCAGGATTCACTGAGCCAACAAAAAAAAAATTGAAAAAACTGATACTTTTACTCAAGTACATGTGACTGTACTCTTTCAGTATCTTGATTTCACTGATTTTAAATAAATGGGAGCAAAGTTTTTCTCATCATATGTGAAATTATTTTCTTATTGCTTTTATATTTTGGCTCAGTGAATACTTACTATTTCTGCACATGATTTTGCTACAATAGAGGGCACATGTACAGTAGGTACTTTATATTTTAGTTTTAGAAACAGAAAACACTTGTAAAATTGCAAAGCTGCAAAATTAAAAAAAATGAGTTGCAAACTTATTAAAACAGATGGAAATGTAGATGGAAAAAGGTAAGCAAGAGTGAAGGTGTGACACTAATATTTTCTTCCATCTTCTTCCGCGTAATCCTTTTCGGGTTGCGGGGGGGCTGGAGCCTATCCCAGCATCTTTTGGGCGAGAGGCAGGGTCCACCCTGGACAGATCGCCAGTCCATCGCAGGGCCAACACAGAGAGACAGACAACCATTCACTCTCACAGTCATACCTAAGGACAATTTAGAATCCCCAGTTTGATGCCAATTAACCTAACTTGCATGTTTTTGGCATGTGGGAGGAAACTGGAGAAATCCCGGAGTAAACCCACACAGACACGGGGAGAACATGCAAACTCCACACACATCACTGTTGGTCGGGGGCTGGGATCGAACCCAGGATCCCCCGGCCAAGGGTGAGTTGCTGTGCTGCCGCAGTGCTAACCACTCCGCCACCGCGCCGCCCCACTAACATTTCCTTATTGAAATATTTTTTTAGGGGACTACTCTTGTATGTATGCAAGCTAAACATATAAGGTAATGCTACTTTTACTAGAGTACATTTTGTAGCTATTCTACCCACCTCTGTAAACAATGAGATGTTTTTGGAGTTACATGGTTCACATACAGTAAGTGCCAATGGGAGTTAAGTTTTAGCACCCTGAACACCGTCACATCTCTTTAGAAGTTAGAGAGCTTACTGTCTTTCTGCTAATGAAAAGTAATAATTTCATCATGAACTTGTAACTTCTATGCAGATAAATGATTACATTATTTTAAATATCTGAATCAAATCCAGTGTTGTACAGTTGAATTCTCACCGTACAGTTTGTTGCTCCTTTTAATAAAGGACTTTTACAGATATTACACTCTCCATTTTCTTCCATACAGACATTTTTCAAAGGCAATAATAATACTAATAATGCATCAGATTTATATAGTGCTTTTAATGGACACTCAAAGATGGGTTGCAATGGATACATTATTCATTCACTCCACAGACAATGGTAAACAATGGTACAGTGCATGAAGAAAGTATTCACAGCGCTTCACTTTTTCCACATTTTGTTATGTTACAGCCTTATTCCTAAAGGGATTAAATTCATTTTTCCGCTCAAAATTCTACACACAATACCCCATAATGACAATGTGAAATAAGTTTTTTGAGATTTTTGCAAATTTATGAAAAATGAAAAGACAAGAAATCACATGCACATAAGTATTCACAGCCTTTGCCATGAAGCTCAAAATTGAGCTCAGGTGTATCCTGTTTCCACTGATCATCCTTGAGATGTTGGTACAGCTTAATTAATTGGAGTCCACCTGTGGTAAATTCAGTTGATTGAACAAGATTTGGAAAGGCACACACCTGTCTATATAAGGTCCCACAGTTGACAGTGCATGTCAGAGCACAAACCAAGCATGAAGTCAATGGAATTGTCTGGAGGCCTCCGAGACAGGATTGTCTCGAGGCACAAACCTGGGGAAGGGTACAGAAAAATTTCTGCTGCTTTGAAGGTCCCAATGAGCGCAGTGTCCTCCATCATCCGTAAATGGAAGAAGTTCAGAACCACCAGGACTCTTCCTAGAGCTGGCCGGCCATCTAAACTGAGCGATCAGGGGAGAAGGGCCTCAGTCAGGGAGGTTACCAAAAACCTGATGGTCACTCTGTCAGAGCTCCAGCGTTCCTCTGTGGGGAGAGGAGAACCTTCCAGAAGGACAACCATCTCAGCAATCCACCAATCAGGCCTGTATGGTAGAGTGGCCAGACGGAAGCCACTCCTTAGTAAAAGGCACATGGCAGCCCGCCTGGAGTTTGCCAAAAGGCACCTGAAGGACTCTCAGACCATGCGAAATAAAATTCTCTGGTCTGATGAGACAAAGATTGAACTCTTTGGAGTGAATGCCTGACATCATGTTTGGAGGAAACCAGGCATCTTTCAGCAGGACAACGACCCTAAGCACACAGCCAAGATATCAAAGGAGTGGCTTTAGGACAACTCTGTGAATGTCCTTGAGTGGCCCAGCCAGAGCCCAGACTTGAATCCAATTGAACATCTCTGGAGAGATCTGAAAATAGCTGTGCACTAATGCTTCCCATCCTACCTGATGAAGCTTAAGAGGAGCTGCAAAGAGGAATGGGTGAAACTGGCCAAAGACAGGTGTGCCAAGCTTGTGGCATCATATTCAAAAAGACTTGAGGCTGTAATTGCTTCCAAAGGTGCATCGACAAAGTGGTGAGCAAAGGCTGTGAATACTCATGAACATGTGATTTCTGAGTTTATTTTTAATAAATTTGCAAATATCTAAAAAAAAAAAAAAATTTCCACGTCATTATGGGGTGTTGTGAGTAGAATTTTGCAGGAAAAAAATTAATTTAATCCCTTTTGGAATAAGGCTGTAACATAACAAAATGCGGAAAAAGTGAAGTGCTGTGAATACTTTCCGGATGCATTATAAGCTCCTTCTGTAGCCACAGCTGCCCTGGGGGAGACTGATGGAAACATTTTTTTTTTTTTATTTTGTATACTTTATTGATCCCCAGAAGGGAAATTGAGGGCATCCACCTGGATGGATGAAGCAGCCATGGTACGACGCTATCCCTTTACCATTCAAACACACATTCACACCTAGGGCCACTTTAGAGTCTCCAGTTAACCTAACCTGCATGTTTTTGGCCTGTGGGAGGAAACTGGAGAAATCCCGGAGTAAACCCACGCAGACACGGGGAGAACATGCAAACTTCACACAGATCACTGTTGGTCAGGGGCTGGGATCGAACCAGGGATCCCATGGCCAAGGGTGAATTGCTGTGCTGCCACAGTGCTAACCACTGCGCCACCACACCACCCGGACATGGCTGCCAATCCACATCAACGGCCTCGCCAACCACTACTGAACATTTATACACATTCATAACCAGTGTCATGGACACTGGAGGCAAGGTGGGTATAGTGTCTTGCCCAGGGACACAACAGCAGGATGACTGGGGAGAGCAGAATTCAAACCGCCAACCCTCTGGTTATTGGACGACTTGCTCTACCTCCTGAGCCACTGCTGAGGTATATTGCTACTTTCAACTGCAACTCCCGCAGTCCACTGGAAAATTCAGTATTCCTTAGCTCACAATCAGAGCAAAAAATGCCACCATGTGGGCAAAAGCTGCAACAACATGTTTGTACTTACAGATAAGAACTCCACTATAATTTGCAGAACAAATAAGATACCAAAACAAAAAATACTGTGGGGTGTCTCATTTAAAGCAACATACAGCCCATCACAGCAGTTTACCAAAAACAAAGTCTGAGCCAGTTTCTGTGATACTCTCAATGTATGAGCAGTGAAGCTGTATTTAAACAGCACTTTTCAGAACAAATCTCATTGATTCAATGGGAACTGTATAAACGTTTAAAAAATAAATTCAAAGACTTATTGGATTGGATAAGATTAAATGGATAGCTTAAAAAAACTACAGATATTTGAAATAAAAAAAAACATAGTAAAATATGCTAAAAGTGTTAAAATGTGTAAAAATGAATGATGCTATGAGATTTAGAAAAAAGGACCCCTTAAGAATTTATTAGCCATCTAATATTTACAATTCCCAGGCTGCTTATAGCTCATAATGCTCAAATCATTAATCATAACGTTGAACTTCCTCCAGGAGCAGATGCTGTTCTCTCCTCATTACTTCATCACCAATTCTTCTGAAGACCAGGATGTGCTTGAATGTTAAAACAGGAGATCAAGCTCATCGCTGGATCTTTCCTGTTTTAAAAAAAGAGACATAAATAAATATAAGACATAATGCAAATATGGTATCTATTAAACTCAATACAATAAATTGGTACACAATGAAAGCTGTTTCATTTTTTTCCTGTTTTACAAACTGTTGAATTTTCTTAATCTACTGACACTGACTCTGCTCCTGTATCTGTAAATCAGTAGTTAGTAGTTAGTTAAGCCCATAGCTCGCCATGGAGCACAGGCCATCGACGGCCCCTCGCCATCACACTCGGTTCTGGGCTGCTCTCTCTACTCCCCTCCAGTTGGTTCCCTGCTGTTTCAGCTCCGCCTCAGTGTCTCATCTCCAGCTGTTTCGAGGCTGGCCACTCTTTCTCTTCCCCTGCGGGTTCTAGGTCAAGACTTGGTGTGTCATGCTGGATGCTGGTTTCCTGAGAGTGTGTCCAATCAAGTCCCACTTCCTCCATAGAATCTGTTCTGCCACTGGTTTCTGTCCTGCTCGCTCCCACCTTCATTCCTGATCTTCTCTAGCCACCTGATGTTAAAGATGCGCCTCAGGCATGTGTTAAAGAAAGTCTGGATCTTCTGCTGCATCGTCTTTGTTGTCCTCCAGGTCTCACATCCATAAAGTAGAACAGACTTGACGTTAGAGTTGAAGATGCAAAGTTTTGTTCTTGTGCAGATCTCTTTTGATGCCCAGATATTCTTCAGTATAACAAAAGCTGCTCTTGCCTTGCTGATCCTGGCTGTGATGTCTCGGTCTGTGGCCCGCTGTCAATCCACCACGCTTCCCAGGTAGACAAAGGGCTCCACCTCTCTGATGGGCTTTTCCTCCAACTGTGACTGGTGTGTTGGCAGTGGTGTTAATCTTCATCAGCAACGTCTTCTTCTTATTGACCTGGAGTCCTGTCCTGGCTGATGTAGTCACCAGGTGAGTAGTCTTGTCCTGCATCTGGCTGTGGCTACAGTGCATCCGGAAAGTATTCACAGTGTGTCACTTTTTCCACATTTTTTTTTTTGATACAGCCTTATTCCAAAAGGGATTAAATTCATTTTCCCCTCAAAATTCTACAAATACCCCATAATGACAATGTGAAAAAAGATTTTTTTGAGATTTTTGAAATTTTTTTAAAAATAAAAATCTAAAAAAAATCACATGCACAGAAGTATTCACAGCCTTTGCTCAATACTTTGTTGATGCACCTTTGGCAGCAATTACAGCCTCAAGTTTTTTTTTTAATATGATGCCACAAGCTTGGCACACCTGTCTTTGGGCAATTTGACCCATTCCTCTTTGCAGCACCTCTCAAGCTCCATCAGGTTGGATGGGAAGCGTTGGTTCACAGCCATTTTCAGATCTCTCCAGAGATGTTCAGTTGGATTCAAGTCTGGGCTCTGGCTGGGCCACTCAAGGACATTCACAGAGTTGTCCTGAAGCCACTCCTTTGATATCTTGGCTGTGTGCTCAGCGTCGTTGTCCTGTTGAAAGATGAACTGTCGCCCCACTCTGAAATCAAGAGCGCTCTGGAGCAGGTTTTCATCCAGGATGTCTCTGTACATTGCTGCATTCATCTTTTCCTCTATCCTTACTAGTCTCAAAGTTCCTGCTGCTGAAAAACATCCACACAGCATGATGCTACCACCACCATGCTTCACAGTAGAGATGGTATTGTCATGGTGATGAGCAGTGCCTGGTTTCCTCCAAATATGACACCTGGCATGCACGCCAAAGAGTTCAATCTTTGTCTCATCAGACCAGAGAATTTTGTTTCTCATGGTCTGAGAGTCCTTCAGGTGCCTTTTTGCAAACTCCAGGTGGGCTGCCATGTGCCTTTTACTAAGGAGTGGCTTCCATCTGGCCACTCTACCATACAGGCCTGATTGGTGGATTGCTGCAGAGATGGTTGTCCTTCTGGATGGTTCTCCTCTCTCCACAGAGGAATGCTGGAGCTCTGACAGAGTGACCATCGGGTTCTTGGTCACCCCGCTGACTAAGGCCCTTCTCCCCGACAGCTCAGTTTAGATGGCCAGCCAGCTCTAGGAAGAGTCCTGGTGGTTCTGAACATCTTCCGTTTACAGATGATGGAGGCCACTGTGCTCATCGGGACCTTCAAAGTCGCAGACATTTTTCTGTACCCTTCCCCTGGTTTGTGCCTCAAGACAATCCTGTCTCGGAGGCCTCCAGACAATTCCTTTGACTTGCTTGGTTTGTGCTCTGACATGCACTGTCAACTGTGGGACCTTATATACAGTAGACAGGTGTGTGCCTTTCCAAATCATGTCCAATCAACTGAATATACCACAGGTGGACTCCACTTAAGCTGTAGAAACATCTCAAGGATGATCAGTGGAAACAGGATACACCTGAGCTCAATTCTGAGCTTCATTGTAAAGGCTGTGAATACTTATGTACATGTCATTTCTTTTTTTTTTTAATTTTTAATAAACTTGCAAAAATCTCAAACTTTTTTCACGTTGTCATTATGGGGTATTGTGTGTAGAATTTTGAGGAAAAAAATTAATTTGATCTATTTTGGAATAAGGATGTAACATTAAAAAAAATGTGGAAAAAATGAAGCACTGTGAATACTTTCCGGATGCACTGTATGTGACAGGAGCGCCAGGTTGTCAGCAAAGTTGAGGTCATCCAGCTGCGTCCAGAATGTCCACTGTATCCCATTTTTTCTTTCCTGTTGTTGTCATCTTCATGATGTAATTAACGACCAAAAGGAAGAGGAATGTGACTGAAAGCACCCCGGCGGATGCTGGTCTTCACCTCCAAGCTCTCTGACAACTGGCCGGCATGTGTGATCCTGCAGCTCATGTTCTGGTAGATGCACTGGATGAGGGAGATGATCTTCTCGGAAACTCCATAACGCCTCAACAACTTCCACAGCGTCTCATGGTCCACATTGTCGAAGGCCTTCTCGTAGTCTATGAAGTTGATATAAAGGGGTGAGTTCCACTATAAATCAGTGCTAGGTTTTAAAAAAAATCTCACAAATAAGTTGACTAGACGTTATCTTTTAAAAATAAGGATAATGGATAAGGAACCTGTACTTATATAGTGCTTTTTCTAGTCTCAAAGACCACTCAAAAATAATTATCAAGTTTAATGTATTTATGGCTAAAACTTTGCCACAGCAGTCTATTCTTTACATGTACTAAACATTTATTTAAAAAATAAAATACAGTATACATGTTACAGATTTTTGCTTATATTTAGTGAGATTTACTCACCTGACATGAAAATATAGAATAATTTATTCTGATGAAGCTCTAAGTATGTTCTGAATATGCTCATCATGTTCATACAATCATCTTTCTGTACATCATGTGATATGTTACAGATTATAAATTATCATGCAAACAATACTGCACTAATATTGTGGATGAGCTCCGTGTAGTTAATAATGAGACAAAACTGGACAGTTATTGATCATCTGCTGTCACATGGCAAATATGACAATATGTTTTATGACAGTGGTTTTTATCAATACATTAAATGTAATATTAGGCTGTCACAAATTTAAAGTGTGGCAGTTTTGATGGATAATCTAGAGATTATATCTAAAGTCATTTTTAAGCGCTGATTTTTGACGTTAGCATCTTACCAGCTGACTGTGGCTAGTTATCAAGCTAACAATACTACTTATTTACTTGCCAACCTACTAACAGCTTTATTAGTTTAAAACTTAATTTTAAAGGACAATCACTGTAACTACAGTCTCCATCCTCTTAGTAACTCAGAGAAGGCAGAATGCTTCATTCTTTATTATCATTTCATAATTATGTCTTCTATGATGCTAAATAGCCAAGATTAGCACAAGTTACTGACCTTTGACCACTTTTTGACTCCACTGAACTTTGTGTAGAAGAAACATGTCTCACAGAAAGCATCTGGTTTTTGAATGAGCAGTGTCCTGACAGCACAATCACCTCCTCCTGGGGCTGCTCCACCTCCGGTCACCTGAATGGCGGCTCTGCTGTTAATCTCTGCTAATCTGTTGCCCTGGCTAATGATGTTTTGTATGCATACATGACACCTCTTCTCATACATGTCATTATTATTATTACAAACCTGGTGTGTGGCTGCTGGGCATCACTTTGAATTAACCACTCAAGTCCGTGCGGGTGTTTAACAGGTAAACAGCACGTAAAGCGAGAGTTGCAGGTGTAAAACAGAGTTTTTTCAATCTGCGTTCAACTAGTTTTGACTGAGCCTAGGTCCCAGATGTGTGGCACAAAAACCTGAAATAAAATCTGAATTTGTATGACAAGAAGTGAAACTGAATGAATTAGGGAGCCAAATTTTTCAAGTAAATGAAATACAGTTTCAATTTTATTGCAATACACATTCAAACCAATAGATTCAATTTCAAATTAGGTCATTCAGATTCAAATTTTAAAAGTAATTATTCAAACTGACTAATTCATGTTCAAATTCAGTTATTCAAATTCAAATAATAAAAGTTCAGGTTCTGCTGGCACAAACATTATCCCATAAATGCAGAGCACCACTCACACTGAAGAGCTCAGTGGGCTGAAGGACAAGAGACAAGGACAAAAAAAAAGTGCTCATTGTCAAGTTTCACTGACATTGAATTGACATTCATTGAGGTTTTTAATCAAGTTCCAGTGCAGAGAATAAGTTTGATTTGAGTGGTTGATTTTTTTTCGCTTTAATTAACAGGCAACAGAGTGCAGTGGAATGTGAGAAGAATTCTGTCTAAGCAGTCATGACGAATTTTAATTATCCTTTTAACCCTCTGTGTCATGAATGCCCTTTGGGGCAGGAAGATGAGACCCACATGCTGAACTGTCAGTTTGAGCAATTTATTGAAAAATAAGGCAACAAACATAAAGTTCAGCACAAAGCACTAAACACAAAATACAAAGGAGGAAGAAAACTTACAGATTACACACCTAGAGCAGGGCAGGGCTCTGGTGGAGACGAGGAAAGACCAAACAAGACTGCGGCAAAGAAAATATAAAATTACAGCCCTTAAGCGGGAACAAAAAACCATTACACAATCAATGACAGGTGTGGATATCTGTGCAGGCAGGAGAAAGCAAATGAAACATAATTAGGACCAGCTGGGGCAAAGACATAGGCATCGGGGCTGACACCTGACAGGGCCATGCCCACGCAGAGCAAAACCCCATAAAGCCGTTGACAGCTGTCAACCCCGAGAGAAAGAACATAACAGAATACAAATATGATAAGGAAAAAATGGAGACAGGCAAACTCAAACATACAATAAACAACCTATAACAAACGTAAACGGGAAAATAAATTATACTGAGAAACAATATAGGAAAAGTGACAATTCAAAAAAGACAACACAGTACAAATAAGAAAAAAGGCAGGCAACCTGAGCCTGGTGGAATCCCTCCGCGCTCAGAACATGACACTCTGGAGTTTTTCTAAACACTTCCAAACATATTTCAGCTCTCTGTTTTGCATTCTGGAGAGTTTTTGAGGGAGCATTTTTCAAAGTTCAAAATAATCCTTATTTTTTGTTTTATTGGAACCTTTTCCACCACCTCTCAATGAATTAACTTTCTAAAGAGTCACCTCAGTTCTTTTGCAACTTTTACAGTCTTAATCCAAAATGGACTGAAGGTTTGTTTAGCAGTTAGGTGGTGTATTGGACTGACTGAGATGAGATTTCATCAATAATATGACACGAGTGTTTAAAGTGGTCACTGACTGCACTTTATCCACATTTTGAAAGCGCTGACAGGTCTAAATGAAATGTTTGTGACATATTTTGGTCAAATTTTCTTGAAATATTTTATTATTGCAGCATCGTTGTGAATCATCTTTTGCAGCTTTCTTCATGATGACTCATTCCAGTGCATGTCTACTTAAATGCTCAAGAACCACAGGCAACTCCACTCTCCCTCTTACGTCACTATTGTTAATGCTAACGGGCTAGCTCCTAGATTGAATTGTGAGCCTGAGTCAAATATCAAAAAACTGTCTTGGTTGAAATACTGCATCACTAGTGGACAAGGGTGTGTGGTTTCAGTGGTTGATAGGATATGACCGGACCCTGGAGTACAATAAGTACAGAAACATTTGTGAATGAGTGGCTAAACTAGAGCTGGGTGATAAAACGATAACGATAATTATCATGAAATAACTTTTCCTCGATACAGACATAATACATTTTCAATAGAACTCATTTGTTCTGTGTTTTGACAAACAACATGAAAAGCTAATGAAAATGAGAGAATACACCACACTGAACCAATCATGTGGCTGGAAGTCATGTTGGATTGACGCACACAACAGCGTGCGTAGGCGCGTAGGACCAATAGCCGGGGTTTAGCACACCTACTAATGTTTAGGCGAGCGCTGCTGTGTAGTTTCTCCCAGACAGTACTTTCCCAGCTGTACACGGAATGTAGAGAAATGGTTGAAAAGGAGCTGCAAAGTGTGCCATACTTTGCTACTACATCAGATTTGTGGTCAAATCGCATATTTGAACCATATATGAGCCTCACTGCCCACTTCATTGATCAAGAATGGAATCTGAAAAGCAAATGTCTTCAAACGTTCCTGAAGACCATACAGGTGAAGTCATTAAGGACAGACCGAAGCACTTGCATCCTGGAGACTGAGTGAAGACTAACAAGTCTGCATCATGACAGACAGTGGGACAAAGGCTGCAGTGCTTTGGGCATGTACTTCACTCAGCTATCGGTAAGTTGATGAGCAGAATATTATAAAATATCTACAGTGGTGTGAAAAAGTGTTTGCCCCCTTCCTGATTTCTCATTTTTTGGTGTTTGTCACACTTAAATTTTTCAGATCATCAAACAAATTTAAGTATTAGACAAAGATAACACAAGTAAACACAAAATGCAGTTTTTAAATGAAGGTGTTTATTATTAAGGGGGAAAAAAAATCCAAAAAAGATAAGATAAGATAAGCCTTTATTAGTCCCACAATGGGGAAATTCCAGGATTGCAACAGCACAGGGATAGCAACACTCAGAGCAACAATCAGAAGGCAAGAAAAAACAAGAACAGCTAGTATACCTATGTACATATTACTATATACTGTATATATATACTGTATATATATATATACTGTATATATATATATAGACACACAGTGCGGAGCATTGTGGTTGGTGAATGTGCAGCAGAAAGTCTAAGCTCTCTCTCCGCGGATGTGGCAGGGCAGCTGGATGTCTTTGGGCATGATGGTGACACTCTTGGCGTGGATGGCGCACAGGTTGGTGTCCTCGAAGAGACCCACCAGGTAGGCCTCGCTGGCCTCCTGCAGAGCCATGATGGCGGAGCTCTGGAAGCGCAGGTCGGTCTTGAAGTCCTGAGCGATCTCCCTCACCAGGCACTGGAAGGGCAGCTTACGGATGAGCAGCTCCGTGGATTTCTGGTAGCGACGAATCTCTCTCAGAGCCACGGTACCGGGCCTGTAACGGTGAGGCTTCTTCACTCCGCCGGTGGCCGGAGCGCTTTTTCCGAGCGGCCTTGGTGGCCAGCTGCTTCCTGGGGGCTTTTCCTCCAGTAGATTTACGGGCGGTCTGCTTGGTTCTTGCCATCGCTCTTTATTATTCTGTCTTATATTTCTTGCATGCCGCCTAAACTCCGGCCCGGCACCCGCGTCGTTTTCGCTACAGTTCCTCGGTATGTCGAGTTTCTCCGTTAGTACCGGGTGGCGGTTGAGTGCTAGCTAGCTCTTCCCTGCTGTATCGTCTCCTGCTGTAAACAGTGGCTCCGTCCGCCGACTCGGGAGACCTTTGGGGCGATCTGTGTGTCCGTGATATATATATAGAGTGAAAGGTGTAGAAAGAAGAAGGAAGATAAAAAAAAAAAGGCAGTTGCAAAAGGCAGCCAACTCGTGTGGCGCCGCCGGTTCGGCAGAACCAGAAAAAAAACAAAAAAAAACACAAAAAAAAAACAAATCTACATGGCCCTGTGTGAAAAAGTGATTGCTCCCCCCCCCCTTAAAACATAAATTAACTGTAGTTTATCACTTCTTTGGAAAGCTGAGTTCAATTTCTCCAGCCACACCCAGGCCTGATTACTGCCACACCTGTTCTCAATCAAGAAATCACTTAAATAGGACCTGCCTGACAAAGTGAAGTAGACCAAAAGATCTTCAAAAGCTAGACATCATGCCACGATCCAAAGAAATTCAGGAACAAATCAGAAACAAAGTAATTGAGATCTATCAGTCTGAAAAAGGTTATAAAGCCATTTTTAAAGCTTTGGGACTCCAGCGAACTCCAGTGAGAGCCATTATCCACAAATGTCGAAAACATGTAACAGTGGTGAACCTTCTCAGCAGTGGCCGGCCAACCAAAATTACCCCAAGAGCACAGCAACAATTCATCCAAGATGTCACGAAAGACCTCACAACAACATCCAAACAACTGCAGGCCTCACTTGCCTCAGTTAAGGTCAGTGTTCATGACTCCACCATAAGAAAGAGACTGGACAAAAATGGCCTGCATAGCAGAGTTCCAAGATGAAAACCGTTGCTGAGCAAAAAGAACATAAAGGCTTGTCTCAGTTTTGCCAGAAAACATCTCGATGATCCCCAAGACTTTTGGGAAAATATTCTGCGGACTGACAAGACAAAAGTTGAACTTTTTGGAAGGTGTGTGTCCCATTACATCTGGCATAAAAGTAATACAGCATTTCAGAAAAGGAACATCATACCAACAGTAAAATATGGTGGTGGTAGTGTGACGATCTTGGGCTATTTTGCTGCTTCAGGACCTGGAAGACTTGCTGTGGTAAATGGAACCATGAATTCTGCTGTCTACCAAAGAATCCTGAAAGAGAATGTCCGGCCATCTGTTCCTGACCTTAAGCTGAAGCACAATTGGGTTCTGCAGCAGGACAATGATCCAAAACAAACCAGCAAGTCCACCTCTGAATGGCTTCAGAGAAACAAAATGGAGACTTTGGAGTGGCCTAGTCAAAGTCCTGACCTGAATCCGACTGAGATGCTGTGGCATGACCTTAAAAAGGCGGTTCATGCTCAGAAACCCACCAATGTGTCTGAATTACAATTCTGCAAAGATGAGTGGGCCAAAATTCCTCCACAGCGCTGTAAAACACTCATTGCCAGTTATCGCAAACCCCTGATTGCAGTTGTTGCTGCTAAGGGCGGCCCAACCAGTTATTAGGTTTAGGGGGCAATCACTTTTTCACACAGGGCCATGTAGGTTTGGATTTTTTTCCCCTTAATAATAAACACCTTCATTTAAAAACTGCATTTTGTGTTTACTTGTGTTATCTTTGTCTAATATTTAAATCTGTTTGATGATCTGAAACATTTAAGTGTGACAAACATAACACTTTTTCCACACCATTGTATCTTAAAAGGGGTTTCTCTTGTGTTCTGGTGTAGACTTCATCATTGGCGACATGATCCCAGTAATTTATCTGCACGATCTTCCTAAGGCACTTCGTGTGGAATCCATCGATCAGCTGGTTTGTCTTTATTGTGCTTTTCCAAGTCTCAGATGTGCAAAGGACTGTGGGAAGGATGAGTGACTTGTACAATCTGACTTTGATACCTACTGAGAGGGTCTTGTCTCACCATATTTTGTTCAAATGTCAAAATGCTGCTGCTTTCAGGATTCTAGTTCTCGCATCCTTTTCCACATCTCCATTGTTGGTGATGATGCTGCCAAGGTGTGTAAACTGGTCCACTTCTTGCAGTGATTTCTGGTTGCATATGACCTTTTTTTGGACTCAAAATTACCCACAGACATGATTTTACTTTTCTGGTCGCTTACCGTCAAGCCGACTCTACCTGACAATCTCTCTGAGTAGTCAGCTAGTCCCAAGCCCAAACAACACAAGGTGTTTTTTGTGACCTCTTGGATGAGTTGTCGCTGCGCTCTTGGGGTAATTTTTGTTGGCTGGCCACTCCTGGAAAGGTTCATCACTGTTCCATGTTTTTACCATTTGTGGATAATGGCTCTCACTGTGGTTTGTTGGAGTCCCAAAGCTTTAGAAATGGCTTTATAACCTTTTTCAGACTGACAGATCTCAATTACTCTGTTTCTTATTTATTCCTGAATTTCTTTGGATCACAACATGATGTCTCGCTTTGGAGGATCTTTTGGTCTACTTAACTTTGTCAGGCAGGTCCTATTTAAGTTATTTCTTGATTGAGAACAGGTGTGGCAGTAATCAGGCCTTGGTGTGGCCAGAAAAATTGAATTCAGCTTTCCAAAGAATGATAAACCACAGTTAATTTATGTTTTAACAGGGAGGGCAATCATTTTTTCCACACAGGTTCATGTAGGTTTGGATTTTTTTTCCCCTTAATAATAAACACCTTCATTTAAAAACTGCATTTTGTGTTTACTTGTGTTATCTTTGTCTAATATTTAAATTTGTTTGATGATCTGAAACATTTAAGTGTGACAAACATACAAAAAAATGAGAAATCAGGAAAGGGGCAAACACTTTTTCACACCACTGTATGTCCGTGAGAAACACCTCAACTTGGCCGAACGTGTGTTATAGTCAGGTGGAAATCTATCTAAACCCCTTAAAAAAAAAAAAAAACAAGTCATAGAGATATTTGCCTTTTTGACATCGTTAGGACCTCTAGCTAACATATCTTCATGATAACATTGATTTTAGGTAGTGGCATTTTTTTTTATTTGCAGATTTTCAAGATGGCCACCCACTCGCTTTTACCATCACCAAAAAATAACATAGCTCAGCAAATGATGGACCAATTTTGACATTTTCTTGTGTGCTGAGTCAATTTCTGAGGTCAACAAAGCTATTTAAGGTCAGGATCACATGACAAAGGTCAATGCTAGGGTCTTTCTGGGCCAAAAAAAACACTAAAATTACAATTTCAGCAATTTATGGGCCAATTTGGACAATCATTCTACCAAACTAGTGGTAGAATGATTGTCCGTCGGTCAGGGTTGACCATGGGTGAAGTATCCTAGTTCTGGTTGTCTGCTCGCCTGGAGCAGCGTTGTCTGTGGCTAAATAGACCGATGTGGGAGTGGCAGTCTTTATCGCAAAGGTCACACCTGTGTGTAGTTTCTGGTCTGTTGGAGCTGCTGCTTTCCTTCCTGCATGCTAGTTTTTGCAGTGGTCATAATTTTCTCCTCCCCTGATTTCAGGTGTTGCTTCAGCATCCCTTTCCAATTTGCACGGTCACCTGCTAGGCTCTCCCAGATCTCTGTGTTGATGTTGGTAGCCTTCATATCTCTCTTAACCACATCTTTGTACCGGAGCTGGGGGTGACCAGCGGATCTCCTCCCAGATGCCAATTCTCCATACAGGATGTCCTTTGGGATGTGCCCATCGTCCATGTGGTGGACATGCCCTAGCCAGTGCAGCCTGCACTGTCTGAGGAGAGTAAACATGCTGGGAAGTCCTGTGCAATTCAAGACATCTGCATTGGTTACCCTGTCCTGCCAGGATATGCCCAGAATGTGGCGGATGCTTCGCTGGTGGAAGGTGTTGAGTCGTTTCTCCTGTCTGGCATATGTTGTCCATGACTCACTGCCATACAGCAGTGTGCTGATGACACAGGCGTTATACACTGCCATCTTAGTCTTCACCAACAGCTTGGGGTTTGTTGAGACTCTGATTGTGAGGGGAGCGAGTGTTGTAGTTGCCTCCCGATCCTCCTGTCTATTTCTGTGTCAAGGGAGAGGTTGTCGGTTATGGTAGAGCAAAGGTAGGTGAAGTGGTGGACGACGTTGAGTTCATAGTCATTGATGGTGATGGCAGGTGGTGATTCAGTGTCTTGTCCCAGGACATTGGTCTTTTTCAGGCAAATGGTGAGTCCAAAATCCTTGCAGGCCTGTGAGAAGTGGTCCATCAGTGTCTGCAGCTCCTGTTGGGTGTGTGTTGCAATTGCTGCGTCATCAGCAAACAGCATGTCTCTGATGAGCATTTCGCGATCCTTCGTCTTGGCTCTCAGGCGGGCAAGGTTGAACAGCCAGCCATTTGATCTGGTGCGTAGGTAAATTCCTTCAGTTGCAGTGCTAAAGCCATGCTTTAAGAGAACGGCAAAAATATCCCAAAGAGTGTGGGAGATTGGACACAGCCTTGTTTGACTCCACTGCAGATGCTGAAGGGGTCGGAGGAACTCCCATTGAACTGCATAGTCCCCTTCATGTCTGAGTGAAAAGACTCAATCATGCTCTGCAGCTTTGGTGGGCAGCCTATCTTTGGGAGAATCTTGAACAGGCTGTCTCTGCTGATGAGGTCGAACACCTTGGTGAGATCTGTGAAGGCGACATACAGGAGCATCTGCTGTTCTCTGCACTTCTCCTGGAGTTGGCAGAGGGAGAAGACCATGTCTACCGTTGATCTCTTGACACAAAAGCCACACTGCGACTCTGGGTAGACAAGTTCTGCCAGCTTCTGCAGGTGGCTCAAAATGGCCCATGCAAAAACTTTGCCGATGATGCTGAGTAGAGAGATGCCTCTGTAGTTGTTGCAGTCACTTCTTTCTCCCTTGTTCTTATAGAGGGTGATGATTTTGGTGTCCCTCATGTCCTGTGGTACAGCCCCTTGTTGACAGCACTGAGAGAGGACTTCATGCAATAGGAGCAGGAGGGTAGTCTTGCAGTGTTTGATCAGGTCTGGGGGAATCCCATCACTGCCTGGGGCTTTGCCTAAGGCCAAGCTGTCAATGGCCTTCCTGAGTTTCTCTATGGTTGGCTCTACATCCAGCTCCTCTATGACTGGCATACACTCGATGGCGTCAAGAGCTGTGGGGGACACTGTGTTCTGTCTGGAGTAGAGGTCGGAGTAGTGTTCCACCCATCTCTCCATCTGTTGGCCCCTGCCTGTAATTACTACCCCAGTGGAAGATTTGAGGGGAGCTGTCTTGCTCTGGACTGGTCCGAGTGCCTTCTTGATGCCATCGTAAATCCCTCTAATGTTACCTGTAGCAGCAGCTGTCTGGATGTCTTCACTGAGCTCTGTCCAGTATTCATTGGTGCAATGCCTGGCAGTCTGCTGAGCTTTGCTCCTGGGAGCCCTGAGAATCTGCAGGCTCTTCTCACTGGGTGACTGCTTATACTCGGTGAGGGCGGCATGCTTGGCTTCGATGACAGGAGTCATCTCTGTGGACTTTGCCTCAAACCAGTCGTGAGACTTGGAGGATGGATGTGAGCTTCTCGTAGAACTAATCCTTTGTGTCTGGTGTGGAAGACAGTGTCGGGGCATAAACACTAACAAGGGTGACTGGGCCTTCGGTGGTGTTGAGGTGAAGAGTGAGGAGACGCTCTGTGCCGCTGCTGCCTGGCTCTACCATAATCAGCAGGTTGTTCCTCACTGCAAAGCCGACTTCATGCTCCCTTGGCTCGTCAGAGCCTTTCCCCTGCCAGTAGAATGTGTAGTCTTTCTCCTTCAGCATGCCTGAGTCAGTAAGGCGTGTTTCCTGAAGGGTGGCACTGTCCACATGCAGCCTCCTGAGCTCGTCATTTATGACAGCTGTTTTCCTGGAGTCACTGATGTTCTGAAGGTTTTCAGAAAGACCGGTCATCACTGTCCAAACTTTCCAACATCTCAGTTTCAAAGCTGGTTTCTTTCATTGTTTTGTTTTGTTTCCTGGTGCGACGATTGCAGTCTGCTGTTTGGACATTTCCTAATCCCCATGCACCCAATGAGGATGGCAGACTGTCGTGGAACAACACCTTACTGGCTGGGGGCTGCCCAAATTGAGGCGGGCGGTAGTTGTCCAGTGAGATCCAAGGATCCCTCCCACCATCGGGAACAACCCCTGGTGCCAAGCTCTACACCAATCAAACAATGACTTATAACCAGTAACTGTTGTTCCCCATGCTGTGTCGATGTTGCAAGCGAAGCTGGAGTGACCTCTCCAGGGTGTAGGGTGTGAGTTTGTGTTGGTGAGCGTTGCTGGATGATAGCCTGGACAATGTGACATGGAGGACAGGCTGTTGCCCATGTAGCATGTCCCCCCTCTCCACATCACTGATGGATCCAAAGGAAGAGCAAGGCTGTTACAGTTTGGCACCAGCGCCATCGCAGGAGCTGCCAGAACAAAGTTTAAATCAATGACGGACTGCCTTAGGGGCTCCGACTCTGGATTTTACCTCAGGGTTGACTCCCGAAGCCTTTCCCGTGACCAGATATGCTGCAAGGCAGCAGAGGTTTGAAATCAGAGTTGTTCTTCCCCTAGATGGACTACCCTCCCAGGTTGTCGAGCCCCATCTACCCGAAGCATCTGGTTTGAAGGTGCCCGAGACTCACCTTTGCCCCTTCTCCTGTCAGTAGAAGCAGATCCGCCAGGCTTAGAAGCTAAGCCACATGAGCAGGCCAGGAGTTGGACTTGGTTGTCAGAGGCTATTTGAGACGCACGCCAAAAGGAGCATTTTTTGAGTGCTGGGAGCTTATCGCCAGCACCACTCCTGGCTATAACAACCTTGGAACTTGGAACCTTGGAAAGCCAATTTGGACAATCATTCTACCAAACTAGTGGTGTATGGGAGTATTAAGTCATATACAGGGTATTTAGAGTGATTTGAGGTCAATGTCACATAGTCAAGGACGATAAGTCATTTGAATTTCATTTTTGAGCCCCAGAGCTATGTCCCAGTGGCTAGGGTGCAGGAATCATGATCGATAAGTTTGAATTCCATACCAGGCAAGAAGTTTGGTGACTCCTGTGCAGTCTGACAGGGTTATCAATGGCAAGATCATACTGTATGTGGAGCAATCCATGGTCCTGGCACAAGAAAGACCATTTGCTCAAGAAGAATATGACCTATCCCCGCTATCAGGTTTGTATCTTTGTCACCTTTTTGGCCCATGGAGCAACTAGTGTGATGTAAAACACAAAAATAAACAACTCAAACTATTTTATTTTAGATCATAGAACACATAACTTTCAAATGTCATTTCAAATTAATTGATAAAATCTTTAAAAGAAACTGATAGTCATGACTAGTGATGCTCATTTTTTCCTACCTATCCACAATACTATTGTCATAGGTCACATTATGCCGTCTACAAGTACATGCCTTATACATAGGTCATCATCATCCCCATCTTCACCCCCATCATTACCCTCAGCATCAGCATTATCTGCAATACCTGATCTTTTGGTAAGTGGGTTGAGACACATCAGGCCAGCTTCACAGGCACAAAACACTGTGCAACCAATGAGGCTACACTTAGAAATTCCACCCTTACAAGCAGACTTCTCACATCCACACTGCACCATCTGCAAGATCTCATCATGAGCCAGTTTTGTCCCTGTTGTCACAGCATCAGGCTTCAAGATAGAGCCATCCTGTTCCCATCCATGATCTTGTGGACAAAGTTGTGGTGGCACACCAGACGGTTGTCAGCTGGGCACAGAATCTTTAAACTTTCCATTCAGTCTCTCAAGCAGACTCAGAAGTGTCTCACTGACTAGTTCACAAGCAATATCAACATCAAAATTATCAAAATCGACCCATTAGTTGCTGAGCTATGCCACTTTTTGGTTTTGGTGGATGTTGGTGGCAGCCATTTTGAAAAAATTTAAATTAAAAAATTGCCACAACCCAGATTTAATGTTATCATGCAGAAATGTTAATTGGAGGTCCCAAGGACACCAAAAATGCAAAAATCTCTATGATTTGTTTTTTGGAGGGGTTTGGATAGATTTTGCACGTTTTCCCTCTGACTATAAGGCTATCACCCGAAAGACCAGTCATACGTTTGGTTCTGGATTGAAATCTGGTCGGAATATGAAAAGAGGGCACCCGAAACAGACAAAAAGGCAACTACTGAAGAACAGAGCTGCATGAAACGAACTGACCACCCTATATCTTAACGACAGAAGGATCTAAGGTCTATGGTCAACATTTACAGATGAGAAACTGTTCTGTTTATTCCTCCCCTCCCCCAAACAGAGAAATGAAATATTCACCCGTAAATTCAATTAAAATCGTTGGATTGTGTTAAGGATTGTTCTAACGAAGCTTTTTCTGTTCCCAAATTCTGTGTGGATGAATTATTCCTCCTTCATTTCATATAAATAAGAAGAGGGAAAAAAACATCAAGTTGGAAAGAATAGGATTCATACAAACATGCACACAAAAAACCTGACATACCTCGGAAAGGCTTGACGAATTGCATCTCTAAGTATAGCACAGAAAACAGTGAGAGCAGCACTGTGGGAGAAGAGGTAGGTATGTGGAAGAGTGGGAAAACAGGGCAGCGCTGCGTTAAGTAAATTGGTTACAGGGCACAGTGAGGCCTCTTGTCTTGGTAGGGAGAAATTGCTGGAGTCTCAGCTGGCCCGGCGGAGGCTCGGCTTTAATTGGATTAACAAGGAAAGCCAAGCTCAATAACTAATAGGCCTCTTCTTCTGCTTTTCTCTTTAAGTCTCTTCTCCTCCATCCTTGTCCCTCTCCTATCTCCACTTTCCTTCAAAGCAAAGTAGAAAGATAATGCAGAACACTTTTATGCCTTCTGCTGAATTAAACATGCAAGGAAAAGCTTGTACTTCATGTTAAAGCCGAACCAAAGAGAGGTGCAATATGAAAAGGAGGATATATACAATTCCACCCCTGCACCAGGGACTCTGGAGGACTGCTGAACATTTCTTTACAATTAAAAAGATCTGTTGCAGATAGGCCATGCCGGGGAAAGCTAAACAGGACGGGCCTTTTTTCCCCACTAATTGGCCGGGTTGAAAAGGACTGTCAGTTGTTGTTGGGCGGAAGCTGCCAATCGCCAAGTGGAGGGCTGGCAAAGCACTCGAAAATACTCCTCGGAGGCTTCCTACGCACCTCAGGCTTTCATTGTCAGAGCTGTAAATCCCATCTTGCCAATCTCTTATTCCTTTCACACACTCTCGTCTTCTCTACGCTGCAGCCAAGCAATTGGTCTCCGCCAGTAACAAATCTGCCCATCTCCAACTCCGGGCTCGATGGTGAATAAATGACAGTGTTTCAAGCGTTTCTGGTCTCAGGTGGTTTACAAAAACCTGGTGATGTCTTCTCATCCTCCCTGCAGGGATGAAGCGTCGGTTTCTGCTCTGTCTCTTCTTTTTTTTGTGTTTTTGTGAGTCTCGATTTCTCTGATGTGGGAAGAAAAAGTCTCCCTTTCTCTTTTCCTCTCTCTCTCCACGCCTATTTGGTATTCCCCAGATGGAGGGCTGAGCTACCACCCTCATTCTCCAACCTCCCCTCCCTCCTGTTCCAGTCCCTTTCCCTCTGACAGAGCTGAGTGACCTGTTACAGCGTCCCTCTGCTTAGCGTGGGAGCCGCACTCGCGGGAGCAGGAACGAGACGTTTAATACGGGTTGCGTTCGGGACTGTGACCTCCCAGCATGAGGCCGAGCAGTGCAGCTAAAGATCGGAGGGGGGCGCTAGTAATGAGCATGGCCCCATTTTCAACTCACCGGAGGGGCTGCTGGGATAGTTTGTTTTATCTGACATCCAAACAGTGCTTCAAGGAAACTATTTCTTCCCCCTAATCAAATGAAATATTTTATTATATGCAATTTAAATTAAACAGGCTTGTGTAAAAGTTTGAGGCTGTCTTCTCCTATTAACAAGAGCAAGCTGAATTGAAACTTCTTATATAAAATTTCTAATTTCACTGAGCGAAACTCCCATCAGTATTAAGGTCACATTTTTCATAATGTTTACCTTTTATCTTACCAAGTCCCTTTTGCTTCATTCCTTAATAACTATAACTCTGCTTTTGTCTGACAGTACATTCCCCTAGAATACAGAATGCTTGGAGGATTCCATAAAATGGAAAAAAAAAATGCTTTTTGTAACACACAGAAGTGGAGTCTACTGCATACCTGAACTGTATTTCAATGACCAAAAGACATGTTGCAAAAGCTCCTGATTCAACAGAAATTATTGACACCAGAATAAGTTTTCATTGAATATCTATTAGCTGAAGAGGTAATTTTCAATCTGATAAATCAGTGTCTCTTCCATATTAAAGCTGCCCAGAAAGTCCATACAAATTTGCAGAGGCGCTGCAGGCCAGCAGGTAAATGTTTGGGTGTCCAAGCCAGAAGGGGCCCCCCAGGGGCTGACCAACTTTGAATCACTACAGCAGTGGCAATGTGAAAAGTTTGTAATGACAGTGGTAGGCTGGCACAGACCTCCCCACCCCCCACTCTTGCAAAGTACCGGCGTGCACATGTTTTATGTAAACAAACAAGTGAGAGTGGCTGTATGCGTTATTCCGGAATTTCTCCGGTTTCCTCCCACATGCCAAAAACATGCAGGTTAGGTTAATTACAGACTCTAAAGTGGCCCCAGGTGTGAATTCAATTCAATTCAATTCAACTTTATTTATATAGCGCCATTTCACAACAACAGTCATCTCATAGCACTATCAACTGTAGGGGGGACCCCCACAGTTGCAGAAAGACCCCAGCAATCAGGCGATCCCCCTGTGAGCAAGCACTTGGCGACGGTGGAGAGGAAAAACTCCCTTTTAACAGGAAGAAACCTCCAGCAGAACAAGGCTCAGGGAGGGGCAGTCATCTGCTGCGACTGGCTGGGGGGTGAGGGGATAGAGAAGAAGAAAAGAACAGACATGTAGAGAGCAAACAGCACGATGGGGACTCAATCTATGGGAGAGAACAAACAAATGTTAATGACCAGCAAAAAAAAAAATATTTCATAGAGAGTGAGGAAAGGAGTGAGGCCCAGTGCATTACTGGAGGTCCCCCGGCTGACTAAACCTATTAGCAGCATAACTAAGGGAGGGTTCAGAAACACATGATCCCTCCCTAATTGTAGGCTATATCAAAAAGGTAGGTTTTAGCCCTATTCTTAAAAACAGAGATCGAGTCTGACTCCCGAATCCGGATTGGCAGCTGATTCCACAGGAGAGGAGCTTGATAACTGAAGGCTCTGCCTCCCATTGTACTTTTGGAGATTCTAGGTATTACAAGTAATCCTGCATTTTGGGAGCGTAGTGCTCTGTTAGGATGATACGGTAGTATCAGATCTTTTAAATAAAAAGGAGCCTGATTGTTTAGAGCTTTGTAAGTAAGAAGAAGGATTTTAAACTTAATTCTAAACTCTATGGGAAGCCAATGAAGGGAGGCCAGAACCGGAGTACACAAATTGAATGTGTGTGAATGGTGAAAGGGCTGGGCCCCACACCAGTGGCTGCCTCATCCACTCATGTGGATGCCCTAAATCTAAAAAATCAAAATGAAGTGAAGTTATCTGTCAGGCAGTGACAAAAGAAAGAAGGTAAAAGAGGATGAGGAGAAATTAAATCAAGACAGCGGTAAGTAGTGCAAATAATATAGTAGTTAATTTAGATCAGACACGGCAATCGCACTCAGGTGTGCACTAAAACAACTGTGCCAAGACCACCTGAAGGACGTGGTCTTGATTCAAATCAATTGGTGAACTCTGATGCGGTCCTGCAGGTGAGAAAGGGACCGCACTAAAACAGGACCAGCGGCAAACAGTAAAACATTTTATGCCACTCGACATACCTGATGGATCTTCGAAAATATCTGTGGGTGAGCATGTCACAATTCTGGAGGATTAACAAACGTTAACATGTTATTTTCCATCCGTAGCCACGCTTAATTTTCAAACTGTACGATTTGCTAAAAGTGGTATATGCACGTATGTAATACACAATAACCAGGGCGATGAAAACCCCCGTAGATTATGCTATGATTTGTATTATTTTCTCCCCAGAAATGCATAAATACAAAGTAGTCACCCTGCTTCCTGTATTTACCTTTCCTATTCTCATGGCAAAAAAATCTGACCAATAACAACAGAGAACATTCTGATGCAAGTCTCGCGGAATTTAATGTGACAAAATTTGGTCTGCTTGAATTTTTGTCTGTATGAAAGGGAACCGAACCAAGGAGAAAATGATACAAAGTAACAAACTTATCAACTGATTCGGACCAAAGTAAACAAATTTAGATGTGAGAGCACCCTTAGTGTGTCTTGCCTCTGCTGGTCCTGACTTGAACGCATTGAGTACCTGGGTGTTGCAGAAAGGACACCGGTACTCGCCTTGTTTGCTCAGCTAGCATGCTGAAAGTAAAAACAGCTGACTTGGACAATACTTTTTTCTTTAGTTATCAAATGAAAGTTGTGTCCAGTCAAGGACACAGGAAGATGAACGTTATAAATTTTTGCCCTGGGCCCCAAGAGTTTCTCGAGTCGACTCTGCAAATTGGTACCCTAATGGTGCTTTCACACCAAGCACGAAGCAAATTATTTATGTTGCATGAATACATGTATAGCTAGAAAAGCACTCAGAGAGCGCATACCTCCGCCAAGGCTCCTTCCGTTTCTCATGGATCACCTCCAAAATGTAATGGGTTTGTGTGTAGGCCTAGAGCCACTTGTGGTGAAAATTGCATCAAAGTCTGTCCATTAGTTTTGGAGTACTGTGGCTGACACACTGTGAGAAGAGCCTTGGCTGAGGTATGCATTCCCAGATCATCACCAAAATATAATGGGTTCCTCTCTAGGCCAAGAACCACCTCTGGTGAAAATTTCATCCAAATCCATCCAGTAGTTTTTTGTGTAATCCTGCTGTACAAATACAAACAAAGCCCTTGGTGGAAGTATGCACTCTCAGCTCATCACCAAAATCTTATCTGTTCCCCGTGCCATTATACACCTTTCCTGAAAATTCCGTCCAAATCCGTTCATAACTTTTTGAGTTATGTTGGTAACAGACAAACAGACAGACAAACCCCGGTAAAAACATTACCTCCTTGGCGGAGGTAATTAACATAAACATGAGGAATATACAATAATTCATGCATTCGCATATTTGCACCTGAGGGAGACGGTAGTGATAGCTAATCAGCCTCTGAGCAAAAGTATCAACACTGGACACTAAACTAGTTTAAATAATGAGACGGCCTCTGACCTGCAGACAGATGAACCGGAGCTCTGCATAGTAGTGGTGTGTGATACTGCAAGATTTGGTATCGATAAGATACCAAGTAAATACAGGCCCAGTATCGGCGATATTGATACGATATTTTTAAATAATTAAGGCGGATGCATCATCATATTACTAAATCTGGATTAATTTTCATGATCTTTAAGTGCTTTGTGATTTTTCCTTTGGATTATTAATTAGTTAAAATCCAGGACAGAATTTGTGCAAAGTTTAAAAGTAAATACATACAGTATCACTTTCACAATTACCACAAAAGGGTAATTATTTTTAATCAAATCTGAGCCATATTATATTCAGTATATTTGTTCCAATTCCAGTAAATGTATTCATTTAAATAAAATGTTTCAATGGGATAAATGTATTATACCAAGGTCTGAGCCCAGCCGGGTCATACCAAAGACCATATAAAAATGGTACTTTCTGCCTTCTAGCTTAGTGCTCAGCATAATAGAATGGTGAAAGGAAAGTTAACGCACAGAGTTACCAGAGGACTGACCTCTCACTGTAGCTTTCACTACTTACAGTAGCTGTGTGGCCTGGGGTCAGTGAAACGGAGATAGGTGCCACCCGATACACCACATGGTGTACCGGTTAGACTGTAAGGTGCAGTATGGCAGCAATATTATGACCAGAATACAACATCATAGTGAGTTATTGTACAGTGAAACTGCATGTGGCAGGAAAGATTTCCTGTACCTGGCCGTTCGACAGCGAAGCTGTAGTAGTCTATTGGAGAAAGTGCTTCGCTGTCTGTCCAGTGTGTGGTGGAGGGGGTGATCAGGATTGTCCATGATGGATTGGTTTATTTAGTGTTCTCCTCTCCACCACTGTCTCAGAGGCCTCCGGTCTGAGACCAATTACAGAGCCAGTCCTCTTGATAATCTTGTCAAATCTGTTGGTGTCTCTGGCCCTGATACTGCTACCCCAACAGACAGCAGCAAAGAAGATGGTGCTGGCGACAACAGTCTGGTAGAAAAGCTCCAGCATCCTGCTGCACACATTGAAGGATCAGTATACAACTAGGACAATATCAATCGCTACGGAGGGTGACAATATGTATGGGTACATATTCATAATATGTGGGGTAACTAAATAGACGGTTATGCTTTTATTCCAGCTAGCTACAATGCTCCACACTGTGTATATATATTTATGTGTACATATGTATATTCACTGCTCTTATTTTCTTATCTTCTAAATTATTGCTCTGAGTGTTGCTATCCCTGTGCTGTTGCAATCCTGGAATTTCCCCATTGTGGGACTAATAAAGGCTTATCTTATCTTGTCTTATCTTAATATCTACCTGGATATTCTCTGCCACACTGAAAGCCCTCTGCCAATGACCTCTGCCTCTGGGTCGGGGGTCTGTGTCTGTCGGGGCCAAGGGGTGGGGGATTTCTCTCCTCCTCTCTCCATTTCTGTAGCTTGGTGTTGTCTTTTGGATGATTTTTCATATGCTTGTATAAATTAGTTGTGTTACCACTGTATTTAACACCCCTTTTACAAATTGTACAGCTTGCCGTTGTCTCATTTTCGACCTGAAAATATAGCTACACGACACAGCAATCCTCTTCCTCTCTGCCATTCTTCTGCTCCATCTCTGTGCTGTGCGTGCATGTTGCCGGTCGCCGGCAGCTGCTGGTTGCTGGCTTGTTTACCTGGCACTGTTGAATCACATGGAAGAAATAAGGAGTAGGTGGTAGTAATGCACCTAAACACTGGTTGCCAACTGCTGTAAAACCACAAGAAGAAGAAGAGAAGCAAAGTGTGCCTGCTCCATGCTGTGGCGGGAGCGGCAATATCAATACCACTGTTGGTATCGATATTATCAATATTTAGATCGAGCCGCCCACCACTACTGCAGAGCTGAAACAGAGTTTCGGGAGGTATCCACCCACGTACTCTTGCTATGGATGTGCTAAGAAGGACTAGCAGGCTAGCAGTGTAAACAAATAGCCATCATCAGGGTGCTGTTTCTCCCAGGAGGCAGTGATTCTCCAAGCTGGGTGCCCCACCGGATAACACTGTAAACCTAAACATGAGGGCCTGTTGGGGATTTCAAAAGCAGGCAGACAGCAGCTGCAGAAGGTAAGAAGGCAACCCCGCCCTCTGTAACTTAAGGTGGACGCAAATTCACATCCATTCGCATGTTTACATTAAGAAGAAGAGGCCATCTCTGTTGTCATTCAGTCCATACGTCAATCATGTACAGTAGAACGAAATTATGTTTCTCCTATCTACAATGTTAATCACATGTAGAATCAGAGGGGTCGCTGCCATGCAAGGCGCCGCCACAAATTAACTTAATATGTAATCGTACCACTCAAGAAATTCACACTTTGGCATTTGGTCTGAATGCATCTTTAACCTCATTAATTTGGCTTTGACCACTGACAACAACTGTGACAACATCACAGCTGTAGGCTTTTAGCACAGTTTAGCACAATAACTTTTAGCATCATGCAAAAACAAATTTATTGTCCGGCATGATATTAAAATAAATCTACCTAAAACCATCCAAACAACCATCACTGGAGAATAACTACAAGGCCAGATTGAAATTTAAAAAAGATTGAGTCATCAGGTTCTCTCCTTTGCTGAAATGAATTTCTTTCAAAATCAGTGAAGGAAAGATGGCCCAAGGTCATTTTGTGGGCAAAAGGTGCCACTGAAACTAGAGGTTTTTTTTGTTTTGTTTTTTTAAATTACATCTAATGTGATTAAGCCTGAATAGCAGATCTCAGTATTATGAATGTGAAAATCAGGCATTACATGATTAATAGAAGCACATGAACAGAGCTGACTTAAAGCTGCGGTCCTTAGACGTTTCTTTAGTTTTCAGCTTGGGAGGAAGAAACTTGGCTCATTTGTAGTTGAGATACATTATGTTAGATGTTTATGTTGTATAGATCAAATCAGAGCTGCTGAAGAATCAAAACAACCATAGAGGCAACAAGTGAAATGTTAGAATGGCTGAGACTTTAACAACTATAATTCGTCCTGATAATCTGTGAAAATGGGAACTTAAACTGTACCATGTAACTTGTAAAATGTTCTGGGTTTGAGATTCAGCTGTGGGTGTTTCTGTTTTTTGTCCTTGAACTCTTTGCCTGTGTTGGTTTCCTTTGGGTAACCACAGTCCAAAGACTAGAAAAGCACTCAGAGAGCGCATACCTCCACCAAGGCTTCTTCCGCCCCTCATGGATCACCTCCAAAATGTAATGGGTTCGTCTCTAGCCCAAGGACCACCTCTGATGAAAATTTCATTCAAATCCATCCAGTAATTTTTGTGTAATCCTGCTGCACAGATACAAACAAGGCCCTTGGTGGGGGTATGCACTCTTAGATCATCACCATCATCTGAGATCTAACGGATTCATCCTTAGGCCAAGGGACACCTTTGGTGAAAATTCCATCCAAATCCACCCAGTAGTTTTTGTGTAATCCTACTGACAAACGCACAAACAAACCAACACGGATGAAAACATTACCTCCTCGGCGGAGGTAATGAGCATGTTTAAGGGGTCATTCATTGAAAAATTGCGTTTTTCAAGGTTTTAACCTTCTGAAATGCTTCTATTGGTCATGTGATTTTCAAATAAATACCAAAACCTAAAACCAGCTACCCCCATAATCCAGGGATGCTTTATTTCATTCATTCTTTAAGACATATTTACGTTCGTTGGCTCCGAGCTTGGAGCTAGGATCTAGCCAGATTAACAACAGTGATGTAAGAGGGAGGGCGGAGTTAAATGTGGCCTCAGAGATTTAAAGAGACATGCACTGAAACCAGCCGTTCTCAGAAAGGCTGTAAAAGATGATTCACAACAATGCTGCAGTAATAAAATAAAGAAAACTTGACCAAAACATGTCACAAACATTTTATTAAAATCTGTATGAGCTGTTAAAATGTGGAAAAAAGTGCAGTCAATGACAACTTTAAGTTATAATTAGTGCTGTCAGTTGATTAGAATTTTTAATCATGTTTAATTTACATGAGAACCATAGTTAACTCTTGATTAATCACACTTTAACCACACATTTCTTCTGTGTTATACTGTAAATGTAAACTTGAACTTGTCATTCAAAATCTCCATTTCTTTATCCATTTCTGCTCAAAGATGCTTTTTTCCCGGGTTGCCGCCCACAGCGTGCTGCATTGTTTCCTGATTTCCCCAACTGTGGTGTGGATGGAGGGCCTTAAATATTCCAATTCAAAAAAACTGTTGATCCCCAAGGTGCAATTTGAAGGGCACAGTGAAAGTCATCGGGGTCAAAAATAGCAGTGTGATGGGTTAGCTCGTTATTATCATGTTATCTTCGACAGTACTAGCTATGATGCACTCCGTTTATGTCAGAGTCCAAACCCAGATGTCGTAATGACATCACATCTGAAATGACCACGTCCCAGCTGAAGATGTCAGAAACCCTTAATCTCTTGTTAGCCACTGCTAGCAACGCCAACTGAAAAGAACACAGTATATGGAAATTTGTCTATAAAAACCCCGTAGTGACATGCTTAGTAAAAGATGATGGCAGTAGACATATAGACATGCTAATAAATGGGACACTTTACACTGCTTTGAACGTATGGCACAGGGGCTCTGCCATCTTGGATTTTGAAGTTGGGATGGTGAGTACGGCGGCCCAGAGGGCTCAACACACAACAACTTAAGGAAACTGGTGCCTTCCCCATTGAGCTATTCACTGACAGTAACTGAAAAGTGCCAGACAGGTCTTTAAGATTGAGTTACTCAGCTCTATATTAGAATGTACTGGAGAACAGTCCTCGGACAGGCGTCAATCAAAGACAAACCGTAAGACTGTCAGATATAATTTTGGCATTGTGAGAATCCTAAAGTGACACCAAAGGTCTTTATTATGTTATGGTGCTTTTAAGGTTCACGCTGGCAAGTTGTCAAATTTTAGTAATTTGTTTCATCTACAAAACTGGTAATTAAACTAAACTTTTGTGCTTTTCAAAAATGATGGATTTGCAGGATATTAGCAAACAACTAAAGCTAGGCTAACACGCATCTACACTATGTGGTCCATCACTTTATTGTGTCGGTAATATTTGACACTGACAACAACTGTGACAACATCACAGCTGTAGGCTTTTAGCACAGTTTAGCACAATAACTTTTAGCATCATGCAAAAACAAATTTATTGTCCGGCATGATATTAAAATAAATCTACCTAAAACCATCCAAACAACCATCACTGGAGAATAACTACAAGGCCAGATTGAAATTTAAAAAAGATTGAGTCATCAGGTTCTCTCCTTTGCTGAAATGAATTTCTTTCAAAATCAGTGAAGGAAAGATGGCCCAAGGTCATTTTGTGGGCAAAAGGTGCCACTGAAACTAGAGGTTTTTTTTGTTTTGTTTTTTTAAATTACATCTAATGTGATTAAGCCTGAATAGCAGATCTCAGTATTATGAATGTGAAAATCAGGCATTACATGATTAATAGAAGCACATGAACAGAGCTGACTTAAAGCTGCGGTCCTTAGACGTTTCTTTAGTTTTCAGCTTGAGAGGAAGAAACTTGGCTCATTTGTAGTTGAGATACATTATGTTAGATGTTTATGTTGTATAGATCAAATCAGAGCTGCTGAAGAATCAAAACAACCATAGAGGCAACAAGTGAAATGTTAGAATGGCTGAGACTTTAACAACTATAATTCGTCCTGATAATCTGTGAAAATGGGAACTTAAACTGTACCATGTAACTTGTAAAATGTTCTGGGTTTGAGATTCAGCTGTGGGTGTTTCTGTTTTTTGTCCTTGAACTCTTTGCCTGTGTTGGTTTCCTTTGGGTAACCACAGTCCAAAGACTAGAAAAGCACTCAGAGAGCGCATACCTCCACCAAGGCTTCTTCCGCCCCTCATGGATCACCTCCAAAATGTAATGGGTTCGTCTCTAGCCCAAGGACCACCTCTGATGAAAATTTCATTCAAATCCATCCAGTAATTTTTGTGTAATCCTGCTGCACAGATACAAACAAGGCCCTTGGTGGGGGTATGCACTCTTAGATCATCACCATCATCTGAGATCTAACGGATTCATCCTTAGGCCAAGGGACACCTTTGGTGAAAATTCCATCCAAATCCACCCAGTAGTTTTTGTGTAATCCTACTGACAAACGCACAAACAAACCAACACGGATGAAAACATTACCTCCTCGGCGGAGGTAATGAGCATGTTTAAGGGGTCATTCATTGAAAAATTGCATTTTTCAAGGTTTTAACCTTCTGAAATGCTTCTATTGGTCATGTGATTTTCAAATAAATACCAAAACCTAAAACCAGCTACCCCCATAATCCAGGGATGCTTTATTTCATTCATTCTTTAAGACATATTTACGTTCGTTGGCTCCGAGCTTGGAGCTAGGATCTAGCCAGATTAACAACAGTGATGTAAGAGGGAGGGCGGAGTTAAATGTGGCCTCAGAGATTTAAAGAGACATGCACTGAAACCAGCCGTTCTCAGAAAGGCTGTAAAAGATGATTCACAACAATGCTGCAGTAATAAAATAAAGAAAACTTGACCAAAACATGTCACAAACATTTTATTAAAATCTGTATGAGCTGTTAAAATGTGGAAAAAAGTGCAGTCAATGACAACTTTAAGTTATAATTAGTGCTGTCAGTTGATTAGAATTTTTAATCATGTTTAATTTACATGAGAACCATAGTTAACTCTTGATTAATCACACTTTAACCACACATTTCTTCTGTGTTATACTGTAAATGTAAACTTGAACTTGTCATTCAAAATCTCCATTTCTTTATCCATTTCTGCTCAAAGATGCTTTTTTCCCGGGTTGCCGCCCACAGCGTGCTGCATTGTTTCCTGATTTCCCCAACTGTGGTGTGGATGGAGGGCCTTAAATATTCCAATTCAAAAAAACTGTTGATCCCCAAGGTGCAATTTGAAGGGCACAGTGAAAGTCATCGGGGTCAAAAATAGCAGTGTGATGGGTTAGCTCGTTATTATCATGTTATCTTCGACAGTACTAGCTATGATGCACTCCGTTTATGTCAGAGTCCAAACCCAGATGTCGTAATGACATCACGTCTGAAATGACCACGTCCCAGCTGAAGATGTCAGAAACCCTTAATCTCTTGTTAGCCACTGCTAGCAACGCCAACTGAAAAGAACACAGTATATGGAAATTTGTCTATAAAAACCCCGTAGTGACATGCTTAGTAAAAGATGATGGCAGTAGACATATAGACATGCTAATAAATGGGACACTTTACACTGCTTTGAACGTATGGCACAGGGGCTCTGCCATCTTGGATTTTGAAGTTGGGATGGTGAGTACGGCGGCCCAGAGGGCTCAACACACAACAACTTAAGGAAACTGGTGCCTTCCCCATTGAGCTATTCACTGACAGTAACTGAAAAGTGCCAGACAGGTCTTTAAGATTGAGTTACTCAGCTCTATATTAGAATGTACTGGAGAACAGTCCTCGGACAGGCGTCAATCAAAGACAAACCGTAAGACTGTCAGATATAATTTTGGCATTGTGAGAATCCTAAAGTGACACCAAAGGTCTTTATTATGTTATGGTGCTTTTAAGGTTCACGCTGGCAAGTTGTCAAATTTTAGTAATTTGTTTCATCTACAAAACTGGTAATTAAACTAAACTTTTGTGCTTTTCAAAAATGATGGATTTGCAGGATATTAGCAAACAACTAAAGCTAGGCTAACACGCATCTACACTATGTGGTCCATCACTTTATTGTGTCGGTAATATTTGAAACACATTTCTTTGTCAGTGTTGGGTCTTTTTGCAGCATATGCATGTTTCCAGTTTGATGGAGATGTTTTCTTAATTAGATTTCTCTTTTGTTTGTTTGCAGTTGTGCTGAGCTCTCCAGGCAACCATAAGTGAGGGCTGACCCATTTTCCAAGCTGAAAATCCACTTTCTGGAGGGGGGGTCCCCTTTAAACTTCCAGTCAAGAATGCCAATATCTGACTTTAAATTAAACAAAAATTAGCCCTGTGTTGGACTCTCCATACCTCATGGTTTACAGCAGTGGTTCCCAACTACCGAAAATACCAGGCTACAGAGTTTGCAGAGAAAAAGAAAACAAAAAAGTCTGTTCTTCTGTGCTGACCAAGTCTGGTTTTTATTTTGAAAAATTACCAATATTCCCTTTCCGACTTGCTGAAAATCAACCTCCCTGTTGTGTCCGCCTGTGCGGTATTGAGGCACAACTATCAGGCAGTGGTGGCCTAATGTTTAGGGATGTGGACTGGTGAGCGGAGGGTTGCGGGTTCAATCCCTGGTCCGGCAGGATCAGATTTGGGTAGGACAAATAACATAGCAGTGTTTGCCCCACCCTCCTTAACCCCACTGTGGTGCCCTTGAGCAAGGCCCTTAACCCTAACTGCTCCAGTGGAGCTGCTCAGTGGCCACAGGTCAGTCTGTGGATGGTACTGGGCAGCTTCCAGGTGTGAATGTGTAACTGTGAGTGTGAACAGGGCGTCCTTGAAAAAGAGAGGTTGCCTCTCAATGGACCTACCCTGTATAAAAAAGTAATTAGTTGATGATTGATTGATGATCAATAACTGAACCTGCAAGCTGGTTGGCCAGTTTGGCTAGCTGGTTTTGGCCTCCCTTCTGCCGGCTGGTACGTGATCACCTAACTTTGCTTTCAAGAGAGATTGAGCATGCCCCGCGAGTCAACCCCATACACACAGGAAGACGGGCAACGTCCCCACCACCAACGTCGCTGACTAATGGTACGTGTCCACTGGATCTGTCGTTTTCCTGCTTCCCATTCATTGTGTATTGGACATGCAACGGAAAGCATTTGGCTCCGGTACGGTGAAATTCGGGCTGCGGTGTGTCGAGTAGCCCTCAGTTCCCCCCTACCGCTCATTTGCATAAATGTGAAATCTTTTGCATTTATGCAAATGAGTTTTGCATTCCAGCATGCACGTTTAAACATTTAAACCAGCGGTTTTTGATGTCAAATAATGACAGATTCATTGACTGAACCTATTAATTCTCACACAGAGTGATAGAAACACTTTTCGCTGGTTTGTTTTAAAGATACAAGACTCATAGTCCGCCATGTTGTTTAGTGGTTTCAGTCCGTGAAAGACCGCCCACAACCGGATCTGGTGACCATTCAGGAGCAGCCAGCTGGTTACGCCTATCCCCACATCGCAACACAATCCATATGCAATGCCTTTCGACAAGAAATGGACCCATATCCATGTAGCATAAAGCCGGGCTGGAGCATCCTGAGAACACCAAGGTACAGCACTTGGAGGCCCCGTTCACACTTCCAATCTCCCACCCTCATGGGGCGGGATCCCAGCAGCGACGACAACCGGGATAATGTGCCAAAGTGGGACCAGACACGGGGAACATACCTTGTCCCCAGACAGAATCTTCCCCCAGTAGTGAAAACAAGCCCAGGCCTCATACCGAAAGTGAGTTTTTTAATCACACACTTTGTTTACATTCACTTCCCTGTCCACATTTTAATCATTCCATGAGGCAAAAAAGGTTAGCAACCACTGGTTTACAGGATCTACCTCCAATCCCCACAAAAATTTAGACTGTACAGGCTACAGTCTTGAACCGTGTTTGGAATTTCCACTCACTCCCTCCTAGGGCTGGGTGATCCACCAAATAAATTTGTTATATCAATACATTCTACTATGCACGATACATAAAATGCCTTTATCGTGGATATCGAGCAGTGTAAGCTGTCAGCATTTGTCTGTTTAAAGTTCCACTTCCCTCACTAAAGTCCTCTCACACAGCTTCACTCAGTCCCCCCCCCCCCTTTAAAATCCACTCTCAACATCCCAGGTAGCCCCTACAAAAAATTAAAGGAACCAGCCATAAGAAAATGAATGACTTCTACATTCAAAGTTGTATGGAAAATGGAAAGTGATCACAACTGCGATCACAAATTATAATGCTAAAGATGTGGCTCCTATTGTTAACAACATGACCAAATGGAAAAAGTGGACTTTAATTTACATGGTTTAAAAATATCTTTCTCTATAATTCTTGCTGAATGAACTTTTTATTGTGTTGAGTCTGTTTTTTTGTTTTGGTTTTATTGGTTGTATTACAAGTCAAAATCGGTGATTTGTCGCAAATTTATGAGTGGTGCTGCCTGACTGGTTCAATGAAGTTTGTTAAATTTAACTTTATTTTATTCCCTGTTTTTGTATGCAACTTAAAAAATGAAATACACTGGTCTGTTTCTATTGTCATGCCAGTGCTGTTTTATGCAAAGGTGTTACATTTATACAGTGGTTTGGAGGAGATCTCAAGATATCACGATATATAGCGTGCATCACAATAAAACCCTAAATGTATCGCGATACAGTCATATCGCCCACCTACTCACTATATAGTGAATTCAGATATAGTGGACTATATAGCAAACTCAATATAACAATAAAATTATTGGCTTTCGGACATCGTCATGGTGAAACAATAAAATGTAACAAATTAATGGAGGTAAAAAAGATAATACCTGCATGTATTTTGCAGTAAATATGTATTAAATCAGATTGTTTTTGCTGTATTAATAAATAAAACTACCTTAAGGTAGTTTATGTTGTGATGTGAAGCTCTCCTCTCACTGCTCCATTAGCTGTGCATTGCATTATGGGCTACACTGGCTAAAGGCCTTTTTCCACTAGTACCCACTCAGGCCTACTCACCTCGACTCTACTTGGTTTGTAGAGTTTTCCACTAGTACCTGGTACCAGGTACCAAGTACTTTTTTGGGACCTACTTCAGTGAGGTTCCAATTGTGCTGAGTCGAGCTGAAAATGTGACATCAACAGACTGCAGGCCACTGACTGGTCAGGGCGTAATGTCACGAGAGCACCGCCTTCTGCAGAATCTACAACCGCCATTTGCAAAAAATTACGCCATTTACGGCCATCCTCCGGCCAGCAATGGCAGGGAGATTGGGGTCAACCCGGCCATGGCCACATCATTGTTGCAAACCATGGATGGTGAGTGTTTTGTGATATTGTGCATCTTTTCACTTGTTTATCCTATTGGTGGCAAGCTCACTTTTTTGAGCAATAACAACGCTGTTCTCTCCTGGCTAACGAGTGTTAGCAAGGAGCGCTATAGCTAGGTAGCTAGTAGCCAACCCTGCTGACTAGCGCTTGCTTTGTCTGAAGTATTCGCTTGTGAGAGCAAAACGATGAAATATGCTAATCCTGGTTAAAAAGTTTTGTGTACATGTTGCACTTTGGTGCTGTGCATTAAGTTGTGTGTATTTTCTTTCTAGAATCTGTTTCCACATGCCAGGGGTCTGCCTTCCTCAGCATGAATCCCCCGGGCTCTCCTGCGTCTGTTGCAGCACCAGCATCAGAGCCAACACCGACACCAGCCCCATCACCAGCTCTATCAGCGTCTGGCACAACACATTCAAGTGCTGGTAAGGCACAATAAACAAAAGATTAACACCTTGTTGTGTTTATGGATACAGGTCAAGTGGACCCCAGGATCCAAAATCTCAACATATACAAGTGCATTTTCAAACCAGTGATTTATAAAGCGATTCATATAATTTCCTAAAGCCTCAAAATAGACCCACATAACTACTCTGTGGATTTTCCAAAAACAGTGTTGGAACAGTGTTGTTGTGCCTTTTCTTTTCCAGCATAAATCCCTGGATTGAAAATGTACTTGTACGTGTACAGAGTGGCTCCTGGGGTGCTCACTTGTCAGGGGTCCACAACCTGGTCCCATTTTTAGCTGTGGTGGAGGAAGTACTGATATAATTCTTGTTTTTGAAAAACTGATGTAGCACATGAACTCACTTTTGAATGTACTTGCAGTCAATGTGCTTCACTGAAATGATTCAAGTCAGCTGACTGTATTAACTCATTCAGATTTCTGAGGCCACAATAAAAAATTATTTTAAACATAACCTGATGCCTGCAAAATCTGCTCTACTGAAGCGCAACAACATGACATTTGTGCTTAAATACAACAGCAAAGCATTTTTGTCACATCCCACCACTGGCTTTCACAAGTGTATTTCCCTAATATGTGTTTTGAACTTGCTTTAACGATCCACCATCTACTTCTGTCTTTCGTCTAGGCAAGGGGAAAAGGAGCCACCCCACAACGGATCTTGTCACTGTGTTTGCCCAGATGCATGGTGATGAGGTACGGCAACATGAACAGCAGCTTGAGCAGCACCGTGAAGCACTTGCCCAGCACATGCAGACCATCAACCAGTTTGCTGATGACACACGTGAAGCAAGGGAGCAAGAAGTCACCTTCCAAAGGGAGGAAATGACCCAAACTGCTGCCTTCAATCAAGTTTTCCTGGCTGAACTGGGCAAGCTTGTGAACGTGATGAGTGGCCAGCATGTGTGACCCTGTCTCCCCACCCCCAGTGTTTTTTTTAACTTGTGTACATGCGGAACAAAACAGTCATTGCGCTGCTACTTTTAATAAATCAGTGATTGTGTTTGCATCATGATTGTGTTTTGTCTTTTATGACACTGGTGGGAAAAGAGTCATAACTACATACACATTCTCTCTTCTGACCAAATTTAGCTGTACATCAGGTTATGTGTCTGTAGTACATTACCAACTTTCTCCAAAGTTTTAGAAAAAAAAGGTTGCTAGACAATTTTATTGGGGTATATTATGGAGTCTAATTACTTAAACATTAAAAGTCTATAGATCAAGGTCAGGTTGTAGGTTGTGGGAGCAGTTTTGGACCAACAAAATCTTGTGATGCAGTGAATCATGACATTGTAGTTAAAAAATATTTAGACACATATTGGTAATCTAGCCGTGCTATGTTTCCATGTTATCTGTGTGTAATGGTAAATAATGAAAAAAAATTCTTAACCAAAATTCTACTTTTCCACCCTGGAAAATTGTCAGGAATGCTAAGGAGTTAAGAAAAAGTAAAAAAAAGAAAAAGTTTGTATTTGCATCGTGATTTTCTGTTTTGTCTGTTAAGACACTGGTGTGAAAATAGTCAACAGTACAAACCATTTATCAGTGACTTTGAAAATAATGGCTTATTTTTAAGAAAAAAGTAACCAAAAACAATTATTTTATTTACTGAAGACTGTATTGTTGGATGCACCAGTGCATAAGACACTGCACATAGTGATAGTACCAGTATATGGAGGAATTCTGGGCCATATTAGCATCTGTATTTTCTAATAATGGGTTAGGGCAGGGGTGTCCAATCATGTGCCATGGAGGGCCAAGACCCTGCAGGCTTTACCTCCAACCAGTGTCCTCAACAGCAGATTCCACCGAATTTCTTCCACCGACTGCTGATCAGTGAAAACACCTGCTGAAGAGACTGGGCAGAAGAGAGAACCTGCAGGGTCTTGGCCCTCCATGGCACATGATTGGACACCCCTGGGTTAGGGTTTAATGGGATTTAACATTTTAACACAAACTGCTTTAGGGTTCATAATTCTGTTGACAGACTTACACCAAACCAGAAGTGATTTTTCAAACTGCTGGATTGTTCTTAGACAGCTCTTCCAATCTTTTAGTATTTAATTGATGTCACTTGGTGGTAACGTTAACACATAAAACAAAAGTGGAGACACATCTGCAAAAAGTACAAAGGTTTGTTGTCAAAATTCCCAGTGCAATACTAAATGAATGCATATATAGTACATTGTTGATGCAGAGAATATATATTTATGCAGTGTCTACCTGTATCTATCCAGTAAATCCAAGTATTTTCCATGTAACCTTGTGACAGCATTATTTCAATTGCATTTAATCCTAGATCAAGTTTGTTTTGGCTTAAAATGCATCATAATTGTTAAATATATCTTATTATACCTAGCTCAGAACCATTTACCTGTTGAAATATATATTTTATAGCTAATATAACCCCATAACTACAATATGGCACCTAGCAATCAAGTTTTGGCAGCTGATCACTTTTTGCCATGACACCACCACAGACTCAGCGCTGCTGAAGCAGGAACAACCCATGATGCCTCAACAGTCTCTCCATGATTTTCACACAAATCAGAGCAATTTGTTGCACAGGGAGCTAAACGTTTCTACAGACATTCTTAAGTTCTATAACCACTGAGTGTTTGTGATGCTGGGGTGGCATCAGTGACACACACACAGCATACATATTTTAGTACCTGATAGCGATAACTTGCAGACATTACAATGTAGTACGGCGGACTTAAAGCAAACTAGCATTAGCAATCATTAGCTTACCTTCATGTGTGATCTAGTTCGTATCCTCACGTCTTCAGCTCTATGGCTTCCTAAACACTCCAGTACTTTTTCAGAGTGTTTCGTCTCGCTGCCTGTCCCCTTTTCTGCCTCTCCTTTTTTGCCTTTACTCTGGCAAAAAGCCAGAGACCGAGCAGTCGCCTTGTAAGCCGCCATGTTGTGTTTTGCTTGTGTTGCATGTTTTACGTCACGGGAGTGTGCACCGCCTTGCTGTAAAAAAAAATCCCACCCACCCCAGGCGGTACTCAGCTGTAATGGAAACAGAAGCAAACTGAATTGAGTAAAGCCGAGTTGAAGCGAGCAGAGCCAAACAGGTACTAGTGGAAAAGGGCCATAATGTAGTGACCATCCGTTGTACTCTTCTTTTCAAAATGCATTGTGGGATAGTGAGAGTGTACTATACAGTGAATGAAATTTTCAGTGAAGATTTCAAAGTGATTAGTACACTATATGGTGAATAAGTGAACGTTCTGAATGCAGCCTTGGATTTTCAGCAGGTGTTCCTATGTGCATATACAATATTTGGAGAGCACTGTAATGACAAGAGGGAGCGCACTTTTCCCCAGGTTAGCAAAAAGAATCAGGTCTGGTGACAGGACTGTTGAAGAGGCTGGATATGCGGAGCAGGTGTATTATGCTGCAGGCTTCTGTGAAATGTGCTGAGGAACAACAAGAATAGTTGCGAGTCTGGTATTTATAGCCTAATAAGACAGCTCTGCTTAATTAATTACCACTTCTTCCCCAGAGAATTGTCTCAGAATGATTTTCTTTTTATTGAAAATGGGTTGTGCAAAACAAAAGTTATGAATGATGATGAGCTCTCCTCGCTGAGGGTGCAGCCACGCTACAAGACTCCAGGACTAATTAGGCGCCAAAGTTGTGATCACAGTCGACTGTTTAAAATGAAGGTGCCGGGAGAACCCCCCCGCCCCCAGGGAGGAAAAAAAGCATCGAGGCATACATTGGCCAAATAGAGGCTAAATATGCTGGAGGGAGGATGAAAGAGGGCGCCTGCAAAAAAGAAAAAAGTCTGCTTTCCTGCTGAAAATCCCTCACATTAAATTTCAGTGTAAGAAAGAGGCTCATTTTGGTTTAAACCTTGGAGCATGCCTGCACCCCCGCTGAGCAGAAAATACACATTAAAACAAACTCATCAGCAGTGATAAAATAAACAGGCCCAACCACACGTGACATGTGCTGCAGCCAAAACAACAACATGGCTGTTTTTATTTGGGTTTTTTTTTTCCATTTATTTTGAGCTAAATTGGCAACTTGTCCAAAAACACTGCGAGGCTTTATGAGATGGTCTCCACTGAAATGCTGCGTGACATAGCAGATATAACGACCTCAGTTACAGAACAACAGACTGCACGGCGCATAATGTTCAACAACGATCAACAACGAGGGCCCCGCTCTGGGAGGCCGGGGGGAGCTGAAACACCGAAAGAACAAAAACAAAAAGAAATCAATAAGCGCTTTCAATTTCACATATTTCAGCTTCATTTTCTAAACAACAGGTCCGTGTTCAGATGTTCAGTAACTCACGTTCAGGGTGGCGACTGTGTCGATGCACAGTAGGAGATTTGTTTTTTTTTAACCGGGGGGTGGGGGGGTTCACCAGATTACCATGAGGTACAAATGTATAACTGTAAATTGGGTACAAATTTGAAAGAAAAAAAAGGTGCAAACTTATGATAAAAGATGCTAATTTGAAAATTAAATTTAAAATGCTGCAAATTTAATTACAATGTAATTACACAGAATAAACCTTTAACCAGCATCCAGATGAGCACTGCAAAATTACAAGAAAAAAGTAAGAAATTTACAGGAAAAAAAATTGTACATTTTTGAGAACGAATTCCAATTTTATAAGAAAAAATTTGCAAATTTATGTAAAAAAAAGGCACAAAATTTTCAGGAAAAAGTTGCAGAAGTATAAGCAAAAAATTGCAAATTTATGACAAATGAGAAAAAAATCAAAAAAAAATTAATGGAAAAAAGTCACAAATTTACGAGAAAAAAAGTCAATTTTTTTTTCAGGAAAAGTTACGAATGTATGAGAAAAAGTTGTGAATTTATGCGGAAAAAAAGTCAACTTTTTTAATGAAAAAAGTAATAAATTTATGAGAAAAAAGTCAAATTTTTCAGGAAAAAGTTACAAATGTATGAGAAAAATTGCAAATTTATTAGAAAAACAAATTTTTCAGGAAAAAATTGCAAATGTATGAGGGGAAAAAAGCTGCAAATGTACAAGAAAATAGTCACAAATTTATGAGAAAAAGTCAATTTTTAAGAAAGGAGTTGCAAATATCAAAGAAAAAAACCTGCACATTTATGAGAAAAAGTCACAATTTTTTTAGTAAAAAAGCTGCTAATTTATGAGAAAAAAAGTCACAAATTTTTTACGAAAAAAGTCAAATTTATGAGAAGAAAGTTCTAAATTTTTCAAGAAAAAGTTGAGAAAAAAAGCTGCATGTATAGGAAAAGAAATGCAAATTTATGAGAAAGTCACAAATTTTTTAGGAAAAAGTTGCAAATTTATGAGAAAAAAGCCACAAATATTTGAAAAAAAAAAAACTTGCAAAACTATGAGAAAAATGTTGAAAATTTACAGGAAAAAATAAATTTAAAAGAAAAAAATGATGAGAGAAAAAGTTGCAGATTAATGTGAAAAAAGCTGCAAATTTATGAGAAACATTGAAATTTTACAGAAAAAAGTCGAAAATTTAGAAGAAAAAAAATTTTAAGAAAAAAGTTGCAAATCTACAAGAGAAAGTTGAAAATTTAACAGCTGTTTTGTTTTTTGTCATTTCTGTGAGAACTATTTGTTTAAAGTCATGTTGTTCAGTCAGGTGACATGATATAGAAAAGTTGATGATGACATCAGGGAAACCATTTTAAAGGCTGGGGGGCAGTGCCCCCCCCCCCCCCACACACACACACCTATAAATGGGGATGGGGGTGTTGGCAGCTTAACAAGGGTCATTTTGTTAGCAATCACCTACTGGTGATATATATTGTCAGAATGCACTGAGACGTGAGTTCATGAAATGGTCAGAGACGTCCAACATCCCAGCCAGTCACATTCCTTAGATTCCCTTTATAGATCCTTTTTCTCGTAAATACTTCCCGGGTCAACATTTACATCACATCCACAGTAAGATCAGTGTCAGTATAAACTAGTCACTTCCTGTGTTTCCTCACTGGAAACAAGCACCACACGCTCAAACACGGCGTGCCTACAGCAGGCGAGGGCGCGGCTGTGAAGTGACGTGGTGAGCCTGAAGAGGCAGAAGATCCGCTCGGTCCGGCTGCTCAAGCATGCAGCGCCCGTCTACTTTGTTCCTTTGTCAGGCTTTAACTGCATCCCACTTCTCTCTCTCTCTCACTTCTGTTCTTTTTTCCCCACTTTTTTTTTTTTCCGTCTCCAGAGAGGTCTGTCTGTGGTGCAAAAACTCCCCGCCAGCTGTGTCCTCTAGACCATTCTGACATCATAAAGACAATTAGTTCAAGAGATAATTAAAAATGGGTCATCTGCATCCCTGAAAAAGCAAAACAAAAACAAAGAGTGGCGAAGGCAAAAGTGTTCAATCTCAGTTTCCACCTTGTTACACAGGGATGGAGATCACTGAGAGACTGCTGAGTGATAACAAAATGGCCAGATCTCCAAATGATCTCTCAAGGACCTTCAATGATCTCCATGGTCCTCAAAGTTTTGACTCATCCTAAATCAATCCCAACGATCACCAAAGGGAAGTGATCTCTCAACATTTTCTCAAGGAGCACTCAACGATCTCTTACCAACCGTCCAATCAAACTGCTGGTCTTTCATCATATGCACAGTGATCCCTCACTGACACCTATACCTTCAGGATGGAAGAATTTGGTGTTCATTAAAAGAATTCTGAGAGATCATTGGGAGATCAAGAGTTCACTTTCCTTTGGTGATCCTGTAGAGATTTTTCTGGACTTAGTCAAAACAATTTCGCAACTGTGGCGACCGTGGAGATCACTGGAAGATCACTGAGAGATCTTGGCAATCTCTCAGAGGTCACTGAAACATCGTTGCAAGATAAGGCCATTTTTTCATCTTTCAATGATCTCTCAACGATCTCCACCCCATATGGAAAGGCGGTATAAGAGCACTACAAACCTCTCAAATGTAATGTGTGTGTATATATACTGTATATATACTGTATATATACTGTATATACAGTATATATATATATATACACACACACACATATATACACACGCACATACAGAGCGGGGAAAAAATAAGTATTACACATGTCAACATTTTTCTCATTAACATATTTCTGATGAAGCCACTGACCTGAGACTTTCATCAGATATGTCTTACGGAAATCAAAGCTTGGATGACTTGTAATTTCCTGCTATTAAATTCAGATAAGACTGAAGTCATTCTAGTTGGTCAGGAAAATCTTAGAAACACCTTTCCAAATCAAACTCTTAATTTGGATGTGATTACTCTTTCTCTTAATAGCTCTGTGAGGGACCTTGGAGTTATTTTTGATCAAGATCTGTTCTTTAATTCACATATTAAACTTGTTTCTAAGACTGCCTTCTATCATTTGTGTAATATTGCCAAGATTAGGAGCATCTTGTCTCAGAATGATGCTGAGAAACTAATCCACGCTTTTGTTAGCACTAGATTAGATTATTGTCTGTACATTTGTCCATTCATCTTTCCTTCAATTATATGAAGTCTGCCTGTACCATGTGCTGAAAAACACCCCCACACCATGATGCTCCCACCTCCAAACTTCACTGTTGGTATGGCGTTTTTGGGCTGATGTGCAGTGCCATTTCTCCCCCAAGCATGCTGTGTGTCCTAGTATTTCACTGAGTCACCCAAATGTTGTGCAGCAAACTTTAAACGAGCTTCAGCATGCTTTTTCTTCAGCAATGGAGTCTTGCGAGGAGCTCCTGGTCGTGGCTGGTTTATGGTAAAATGATGTTCTTTCCACTTCCGAATGATGGCTCCAACAGTGCTCACTGGAGCATTCAGCAGTTTAGAAATGCACCTGTAACCAATGTCATCATTATTGTTTTGCAACAATAAGGTTGTGAAGGTCTAGAGAGAGCTCTTTGCTTCTACCCATCATGAGTTCTTTGTGCTGTGACAAGCTGATATTCACAGACCTTTTTAAAGGCTATCAGTCAAGACTTAACCAGCTGAAATTAATTTGGACCGATGGGAGATGGGATGGCTTCCTAAATTCTGATGGATTTCAGCTGGTTTCTTGGCTTTCTATGACCTTTTTGACCTATTTTTCTTCATGTGTTCAATACTTATTCCCTGTGTCATTCAACTTTATTAAATATAACTTGTTTTGAGAACACAGTTGCCTTGATTTCTTTGTATGTATGGATTACTTGGGTCGTTACTGATATCTGGTGAAAATCTCAGGTCAATGCTCCATCAGAAACATGTTTAATGAGAAAAATGTTGATGTGTTCAATACTTATTTTCTCCGCTCTGTGTGTGTGTGTGTGTGTGTGTGTGTGTGTGTGTAGACACACACACACACACCTTTGGTCATCCATCAAACTCAATGATCTCTCAAGGAGCTTTCAAAAATCTCCTTAGATTACCATGAAAATGGGACAACAATTTCCCCCAATGTTTACACAGAAATAGCTTTCTTGAGGAAATCATTGACAGATCAGATCAATTTCTGATCTCTCAATGGCCACCCGATGAGCTCTGTCATACATTACCAAAACTGTTCCTTGGAATCCATTCTAACCATTAAATCAAGTACAGAGTGAAAACAAAAATATAAAACTTACTTTTTTTCCGAGAGGAAAAAAGTCTGCTATTGCCTATAGTGTACAAGAAACAAAAGGCTTTAACAGCTGGGATTTAATTCAGAACATTTTCACATCCTCTCGTGTATTTGGTCCATGCCCGTTGGCCAAATCAGGACACCGAACACCAAATAATCCGCTACATGGCGGGACATGGAAGATGAATATATGGGATACGGCGCCCCCCCCCCCCAACAAAGCCGGTGAGTGTTGTGCCTCGGTGAATGCAACCCAGATAGGAATATAAACACAAGTTATCCCCTTCTCCCTGCACGCAGTCACCGCGGCTCTGTAAACCGCCCATTATGTAAATAAAGTGAGCGCTGGATGGGGAGTGGGGGATGTGATGTGTGTGTGTGTTGGGGGGGGGTGACGGTGTACAAAACTCGCTCAGAAGTCGTGTGTAGCGGCGAGAGATAGAAAGAAAGAAAGAGGAGTTCTTTTTTTAATTGATTAAATGAATCATTAACGGAACAATGTGGAAATGTGTGACCACCCCCGTCCACCCCCAGGGGTCCCCGTGCGTCTTTACACCATTACACGACAGCAACGACGACAACATCTACGAAAACGACAACAACAACTGTGCTATTGCTGAGACGGCACGCAAATATACAGATGATGCACATCGTTAACACCACAGCCAGCCAACACATTAGCACACACTGCCCACATCTGTGATGTCGCTCCGTTTGGCGGCGGCACCCCGTCGGGGGGGTTGAGCCGGGTGTCGTCATGACCACCCGTCACCGCCGAGTCGCCGTTAGGCTCAGATAAAGAGTCGTCAGACAAAGAGACGTCCGGCCCTTTGTCAAGTCTCCAAGCGGTTCCGGCGAAGCGTCGGCCGGCGTTCCATCCAACAGAAGCCTTTCAGAGAGTTCGAGGTGGCGATGAAGTGGATCCTTTCTGTTGTTTGTTTTTTGACTTTGAAGGGGGAGGGGCAACTTCTGAACGGTGGTGATTTGGGAGCGGCGGTGATTCCGGTGCTCCCGGCTGTGCAGATTACATTTTCTGGTAAGGTATAAAAAACAAACAGTTTAGTCACTCGGCACATAATCACAGGGCGAAGCTGAAGAAACAAGAACACGGCGATAAGCAGCGCTGCGTCGGAGCTACTGTAGTCTTTGTGTGCTCTCCAGAGGAGTTATTTTTTTTTAAATGACATCGAAGCAAACCTGTCTCCATTACACGGTCAGACACATTCAGCCACCGCCGCTTCCCTTCTTATTTACATCTAGAGCTGCTGGCGAGCAGAGAGGATAGGGCTGATGGCAACTCTTTACTCGATGTGAAGCAGGTGGATGGAGGTGATGCCGATTCGCTCCCCGCTTTCTCCCGTTTTCAGCTTCCGCTTCCCCCGCCCCCCCACCCCAGTCCTCAGACGTAAATGGCAGTCCGTGAAATGACGGAGCCGTCTCTCTGCGACTCCATGTCATCGTCGAGGTACACGTCCATTTCCTCCTCGCCGCCATGGCCTCTGTGGACGTGGTACGCTGAGGGCAGGATGCCTTCCCCGCCGCCCCCGATGCCTCGGAACCTGTCGTACCGCTCCTCCTCTTCCTCCATGCTGTCGTCGAGCTCGAACTTCCTCCTCTCGGCCTCCTCCATCTCGCCGCTGAGGAGGATGTCGTGGGCAGTGGGTGGGTTGCCGGGGTGGAGGTGGTGGTGGTGGTAGTCGTTGGCCTTCTCCGTCAGGGTCCCCGTGGCATCGCAGCCCTCCCGGTAGGTGTAGACGGGCCCGTTGTTGTTCGCGCCCGTCCCATTCTTGCTGCCTCCGCCGCCGTTGCTTCCGGAGCCGCTAAAGAGCAGGCGCGCCTTGTTCCCGTAGTCCCCGCCATTGCTGCCGCCGCCGCTACCCGTGGCGATGGAGTCCCCGCCACTGGGGTACCCGCGCCTCTGCTGCCGGCGGCCGCGGGTCAGGAGGACAGCGACGAGGGCCACGACCAATATCAGGGCCAGGAGGGAGCCGATCACGGCGCCCGCCACTACGCCGGCGCTGGAAGGGTCCTTCAGGGCCTCTGCAGAGGGGGGGATGGAGGGGTTGGAAGGAGAAATGGGTTGAGAAAACAAAAAAAGGGAAGGAAATGATGGCGTTTTTGGGAGTTCTTCTCGCATTGTGAGTGTACTGTGTGCCTTCTTCTACGTGTGTTACAATCCGCTTACAAGTGTGCAGTAATGTTCTCCTCAGTGTAATCCCCTGGTAAGGGTGCAGTCAGTCATTGCTGGGATCAGGCTCAATGGGACTCATTCACTCTCTCCCAGCGGCTCGTTACGCTGCCTTCTGCAGACATTTTCTCTCTCTCTCTCTCTCTACACACATGACAGTCCAGCTGCCGCCACTTCAGCCTTTTGTTGCCCCCCCCCCTTTTGCCAGCTGGACAAACGCCTTTCCTCCTTTTTTATTTTTGCTCTATACGTCATGTTGGTGTGAGCCAAGTTTGCCTCTCCACTCTTGTTTCAGTCAAAGATTGAAACAAAAATGAGAGCTGGGGGCGCTAAAGCAGCATCAGCCAAAAAAAGGGGGTTGCTTTGCGAGTGGCGCTGACTTTTGCCACGGGGGTTAAAGGTTGGGGCCCAGCACAGCCACACACAGACAGACGCAGAGACAGACACACGGCACAGACGGGCAGAGGCGGTAGGTGACCTGAAGGGGGCGGCGACCCACAACCGTCCCCCTGGTTAACCTGTCGGCCCCTCATCCAACAACAGAAGATGTCGACAAGAGCAAGGAAAATACTGAAAATGCACGAGGGGAAAAGCTGCAAACTGAACAGAAATGTTTCAGTTTACGAATATATAGGAAAAAAGTGGCGAATGTCTAATAAAATGTACTACCTTCATTGGAAAAAGTCACAAATTTGCCAGCAAAATGTTATGTTACGAGAAAATTCTTACATATTTTCTCATAGATTTGCTGATTTTTTTCCTTTGAAAATTTGCCACATTTACGTTTTTCTTGCAGTCTTGTCTTATTTTGTCAAAAAATTACCAAGTTTTTCCTCATAATTTGTTGTGAAATGGTGCTATATAAATAAAGTTGAATTGGAAAAAAAATTGATTTGCCATTTTTTCTTTAAAAAATTAAAAATTATTTTTTTATATTTATTTTTTTACTGTTTTATTTAAATGTTTTAAATTTTCAATTTTTCATGTAATTTTGCTCACTTTTCCCACAGTTTTGTCATGTTTTCGTGTAAATCAGCAACCCTTTCTCTTAAATTTGACACCTTTTCTCATAATTATAATTCCCATTAATTTTCACCTTTTGTCTGAAATTTTCTTCATTTTTCTTTGTATATTTGATCCATTTTCTTGTGAAATTGTGAAATATTTTTTCATAAATAAGCAATTTTTTCCATGCTAATTTGTCTTTTTTCTGGTAGTTTTACAACTTGTTCCTCATAATTTTACAACTTTTTCCCTAATATATTTGCTAAGTTTTTCTTATAAATTTGAGATTTTTTTGTGGACATTTGCAGCTATTTCCATGTAAATTTGCTACGTTTTTCTTGCAATCTTATTTTCTCATATGATATCAAGTTTTTCCCTCATAATTTGCCATCTTTTCACGTAATTTTGCTCCCTTTTCCAACAATTTTGTCACTTTGGACACTTTTTTCATAATTATAATTCTCACAAATATTTATCTTTTGTCTGAAATTTTTTCTTTATTTTTCATTATATATTTGCTGTATTTGTTTTTGCAAAATTGTGACCCATTTTGTCATAAATAAGCATTTTTTTCCATATTAATTTGTCTTTTTTTTGTAGCTTTGCAACTTTTTTCCAATAAATTTGCTGTTTTTCTTGTAGATTTGATGCTTTTTTGTGGAAATTTGCAGCTATTTTCTTGTAAATTTACTTTTTTCTTGCAATCTTGTCTCATTTTCTCATAAATTAACAAGGTTTTCCACCTAATTTTGCCACTTTTTTCTCATAAATTTGCAACCTCTCTTAAATTTGACACTTTTCCCCTCATAAATATAATTCTCACACTTGTATATTTGCACACTTCTTCTTGTAAAATTGTGACTTATTTTCTTATAAATAAGCAATTTTTTTCCACATTAATTTGTCTTTTTTTCTTGTAGTTTTACATTTTCCTCATAATTTTACTATTTTTTCTTGTCAGTTTTCAACGTTTTTCTTGAAATTTTGCCACATTTTTCCTCAAAAATGTTCAACTTTGCCTTGTAAATCTGCAGTTTTCCTCATATATTTGCAACTGTTTCCTCCTAAATTTATGACTTTTTTATTGCAAATTTACAGCTTTTTCCCATCAATTTGTGACTTTTCTTATAAGTTGGCATTTTTTTCTCATAACATTTATTAGTTTTTTCCCTCATAAATTTACCTTTTTCATGTAATTTTGCAGCCTTCACCCATAATTTTGTCACTTTTTCTTGTAAGTTTGACAATTTTTTCTCATAAATATAATTGTCACAAATTTTCAACCTCGTAAATTTGCTCCTTTTTTTCTTGTAAAATTGTGACATTTTTTCTCATAAATATGTAATTTTTTCCATATTAATTTGTCATTTTTCTTGTAATTTTACAACTTTTTCCTCATAATTTTACACCTATTTTCAAATAAATTTAAGATTTTTTTTCTAAATTTACTTACTGTGGTGAACAGATTTACTTTGCCAAAAGAAGCTCTGTTCATGTTTGATATACAGTATACTATATATAAATAGTATTTATAGACCCCTCTTACTATATAAAAACTTTAACACTTTATTTATATTGTCTTAATTATGCTGGAACTGACAGAAAGAAATGGGAGAGGGAATTGAAGGGATATGAAGTGGCCCGAAGAAGTGGAGGTGAAGAGAAAGAAAGAACAAATGAAAAGAAAACACAAGTAACAGTTGCTGCTTCTGAGAAGGAAAAAAAGTTTTTTTTCTGAATTTGATGGTTTTTTTGTGGAAATTTGCAGCAATTTTCTTGTAAATTTGCAACAGTTTTTTTTTTTTTGCCGTTTTGTCTTACAAATTTCTGACCTTTTCCGTGTAAATTTGCAGTTTTTCTCACAGATTTGCAGCTGTTTTCTCCTAAATTTATGACTTTTTTCTTGCAAATTTACAACTTTTTCCCATCAATTTGTGACTTTTTCTTTTTTCTTCTAACATTTCCCATTTTTTCCTTTTAAATTTGCAACTTTTTTCTCATAAATTTTTAACTTTTGTCTTTGTATATAAGTTTGCATATTATTTTTGCTCCTTTAATTCTTGCAAATTTGCACAAGCTCCCTTGTTAAGACAAAACAAATCCCCTACTGGGCAGAGAGATTGCTGGACGAGGGTGAAATCAGCTCGTTGAGTGTTGCGACGTTCAGCAGCTACTCCCCCATTCCCCAATACTCCTAATTAGACCCAGTCAATATGGCCTTTCTTCCCTCCCATCATCCCATCCGCTGCCTGCTCCCATTCAATCTAACGCCTCTCTTACTGACCAGCCAGTGGAACCGCGGGGCACAGCGACTGCCCGCTGTCCACCCCGGACTAAGTCCAGATCTCGCTGATCAGCAGCACACAGAGGTAAAAGGTTCACACTGTGGAGCAAGGCTCATGCCGGGACATTTTTAAGAGGATTCTCCACAGGAATATCAGAGAGAAAAAAGGTACGCCTCTGATAGCGCAGGATTTGTATGAGGAGATTCATGCTGGGCTAGAAAGGAGGAGGAGAGCAGGGAGAATGTTGAGTCTGTAGTGGGGGAAAAAAGGCTCTCCTTCTTTATGAATGACTTTCAGATTTTTCTTTGCGCCAAGTTAGGGCAGTGGAACACAGAGCAGCGGGGAAATCCGACCCCCTTCCTGTTTTTATGCAAATAACAGCGAGGTTCTGCCAGCATTCCTGGCAAACACAGCAGCGAACGCCAATCAAACAATGCCAGGTTGGCTGGAATGAGCACTGTGTGGGGTTATGTGCCAGGGCAGCGCCATTGAGGCAATGACATTCTTTTTCTTTCTTTCTGTCAGCGACATCACACTGGGCATCAAAAAGATGACGTGTGTGGAGCGGGCGAGTAGGAGCGCTGCTAACAAAAGCAGCGGGGGGGATGTCAGTATATTAGAGAGGCTGGATGGAGGGTCTGATTCATCCAAATTGTTCAGTATGGGGGGAAGAGAAGACTGCAGCTAAAAGCAGAGGTCTCACTCCACTCTGGTCTCACATGGGGATGCATTAGGGTGACGCCAGGGTGAGACAGACGGGCTGGGCGGGCGAGGCGGGGCTCCTGGGACAGGATATGATGTCTAAATTAGGGGACAGTGTCTGGTAATATCCAATTGAAGTGACAGAAGGCATTAAGGATGACAGATCCAACTTTCCCTGTCCTACTTTCCCCTCACTTTGCAAACTTACAGATGGGCATGGAAAGCCAAGATGTGGGCCAAAGTGTTATTTATATTTATTGTGCCATTTACTCTTCCGGCGTTAGCGGCATTTATCAGGTGCCTGAGTGAGGGGCGGCTGAATAATGGCCTTTTGTGGAGGTCTTCGGTGGCTGCCATCCTTCTGTTAATCAAGTGCTTAAAAATCTATTATGCTCCACAGACTATAAAGAACAATGCTGCCGCCAAGGCCCATTAGAGCTGGCATGTTCATTTTTCAATAAGTCTGAGGTCACAAGCAGGAGCGGCGTGATTATCTTTCCAATTTTCTCCCAAAGTCCACATCTTGGGGATGATGACTGGTATTTAAAGGGAAAATGATTTTTCCTAACAGAGCATTGTTAGCAGGAAGTGATCTCTCTGGTTACTTTCTGGCCTTTTCACACACGGGACTCACGGCTGCTGTCATCAGTCAGCAGCGTCACAACATTCTGCTACTGAGAAACGGGGCGTCCAAATGTGGAGGAGGACACTTGTTGCACACGGGGCAGCCGTGCCTTTAGCTGGTCAGTTAGCATTACTGCTAATGGTATGTGAACAAAATGCACTGTCAACAAATGCTAAGGAGACATGCCAGACAGATAGTTTTTGTGGGAAATTTGCAACTTTTCTTACAGATTTGAGATTTTTTTTCTCATAATTTACAACTTTTTCTCATTAATTTGCAACTATTTTCATGTAAATCTGCAAAAAAAAATTAGCATTAATTTGCAACTTTTTCTCATTAATCTGCAACTTTTTTCATGTAAATTTACAACTTTTTTCATGTAAATTTGAAACTTTTTCATGCAAATTTTCAACTTTTTCCCATTAATTTGCAACTTTTTTCTCATTAATCTGCAACTTTTTCCCATTCATTTGCAACTTCTTTCATGTACAGTAAATTTGCAACTTTTTTCATGAAAATTTGCAACTTTTTTCATGTAAATTTGCAACTTTTTTCAGATAAATTTGCAACTTTTTTCATGTAAATTTGAAACTTTTTCATGCAAATTTTCAACTTTTTCCCATTAATTTGCAACTTTTTTCTCATTAATCTGCAACTTTTTCCCATTCATTTGCAACTTCTTTCATGTACAGTAAATTTGCAACTTTTTTCATGAAAATTTGCAACTTTTTTCATGTAAATTTGCAACTTTTTTCAGATAAATTTGCAACTTTTTTCATGTAAATTTGAAACTTTTTCATGCAAATTTTCAACTTTTTCCCATTAATTTGCAACTTTTTTCTCATTAATCTGCAACTTTTTCCCATTCATTTGCAACTTCTTTCATGTACAGTAAATTTGCAACTTTTTTCATGAAAATTTGCAACTTTTTTCATGTAAATTTGCAACTTTTTTCAGATAAATTTGCAACTTTTTCCATGTAAATTTGCAACTTTTTTCATATAAATTTGCAACTCTTTCCATGTAAATTTGCAACTCTTTCCATGTAAATTTGCAACTTTCTTCTCTGTTAATCTGCATCTTTTTTCCATTAATTTTCAACTTTTTCATGTAGATTTTGGAATGTTCACATGGATGCTGGTTAAATTTTTATTCTATGTAATGGTTCATTTTTCAATGTTTATCTAGAGAAGGATCCTAATTTATTTAAGAAATACAGTGGTGTGAAAAAGTGTTTGGCCCCTTCCTGATTTCTCATTTTTTTGTATGTTTGTCACACTTAAATGTTTCAGATCATCAAACAAATTTAAATATTAGATAAAGATAACACAAGTAAACACAAAATGCAGTTTTTAAATGAAGGTGTTTATTATTAAGGGGGAAAAAAATCCAAACCTACATGGCCCTGTGTGAAAAAGTGAATGCCCCCTAAACCTAATAACTGGTTGGGCCATCCTTAGCAGCAACAACTGCAATGAAGTGTTTGGGATAACTGGCAATGAGTCTTTCACAGCACTGTGAAGGAATTTTGGCCCACTCATCTTTGCAGAATTGTTGTAATTCAGCCACAATGGAGGGTTTTCGAGCATGAACCACCTTTTAAAGGTCATGCCACAGCATCTCAGTCGGATTCAGGTCAGGACTTTGACTAGGCCACTCCAAAGTCTTCATTGTGTTTTTCTTAAAGGGCCTATATCATGCTATTTTAAGCCTTTCAGAGTAAACTATATGCATGTACAGTATGTGATAGTATATTACCTTTGGTACACTGGAGAATGAATTTCTTATGAAATATGAGTTATTTTCATGAGCCCGGAAGTAAGATGCCTCGATCTCTGAGGCTCCGCCTCTCCTTCTTGTGGCTGCCGCCCATTTCATGACGTAAACCCTGAGCTGGCTGCTGCAGCGTGTCGCTGGGTTCCGCCCACAAAAACAACATCTACAGTAAACTTTAGAAAAGATGGATGAGCATGTTGAACTCTTTAGCCTCCTGTTATTATTTTAGCCTAAAATATTATTTTTATGTAGTGTATGGTTAATCACGTTTAATATTATGATTTTAGCCTCTGCATTCTGGTCTATTTTGACCATTTCTGACGAGTAGGCTCTTCTTTAGGAAGGCTGAACAAACTCCTAAATCTCTCACAGCCAAAGACACATTTACGCCACTTAGAAGACATTGTCTTACGTAAAAAAGCAAACAGTTGTTGTCACTGAGCAGATTAGGTGCGAGAGGAACTACTTCTTCACAGCATCAATGCTAAAGTGAAAGAGTTTTGCCGATCACCGCTCCGTTAGCTGCGCGGAGAAAGTGGGTGTGTGCGTTAGCCTGGGGGCGGTGCTGGCAGCACAGGCACTTCCTGGAGTGGGCGGCTCACCCACGTTCATATGTATGAATGTGGGGACCCACTCGTTATCAGGGACAGGGTTGAGCAGCAGCTCAGAGAGCAGGGTTGAGGAGGAATACTCAGAGATGTGTGAATGGAGCAAAATACCACTTTGGGGGTGTTTTTGGTGAGGAATTAACATTATAACATGCTTAAAAGCTCAAAAAAGTCGATTTTGCATGATATAGGCCCTTTAAGCCATTCAGAGGTGGACTTGCTGGTGCGCTTTGGACCATTGTCCTGTTGCAGAACCCAAGTGCGCTTCAGCTTGAGGTCACGAACAGATAGAACAGAGACATGATTTTAATCATGTCTCACTGGGAAAAACACTACCAAACTTTCACCAGTTTGTTGACTGTCCCACCAGAGAAAACAAAACACTGGATTTACTGTATGCCAATGTCAGAGATGCATATAGTGCCACAGCTCTACCCCACATTGGCAAATCGGATCACTGCATGGTCATGTTAACACCCAAGTACGTTCCCCTTGTGCAAAGGCAGCCTGCTTATACGTGGACTGTGAGGAGGTGAACACAGGAGGCTGCTGATGCACTGCAGGACTGCTTCGAGACGACAGACTGGGGCATACTCTGTGAACCACATGGGGTGGACATAGACAATATGACCGACTGCATCACAGAATACATTAGATTCTGTGAAGACATGACCATGCCAGCTCAGACCGTACACTGCTTCTCCAACAACAGACCATGGATCACGAGTGACCTGAAAGCACTTCTGAGCAAAAAGAAGAGAGCTTTTAGGTCCGGAGACAAGGAGAAGCTGAGGGGAGTGCAGCATGAGCTGAGAGAGATGCTGAGGAGGTGCAAGGACAATCATAGGAGGAAGTTGGAGAATAAACTCAGGCAAAACAACACTAAAGATGTGTGGCTGGGAATGAAACAAGTAACTGGGTGCAAGGGGAGAGTCAAGCAGACACCTGAGAGCCAGGAGAGAGCTGATGAACTGAATCTGTTTGTTTATAGGTTCAACTCACAGTCTGTCACCCCAACAACACAGCCAGACCCCCCCCCCCACCCCTCCCCTGCACTCTCCTGTCACCCCAACAACACAGCAAGAACCCCCCCCCCCCCCCCCCCCCCCGTGCAGCACCTCTCTCCATCTCCCTCCTCACCCCCCTCCTCTCCCTCGGGGGACACCAGGCCCTTCCCTCACATCACTGTGACTACAGACCAGGTTAAGAAACAGCTGGAGAGACTCCATCAGCGGAAGGCGGCGGGCCCTGATGGCATCTCCGCCAGGATCCTGAGGACCAGTGCCAACCAGCTAGCTGCGGTACTGAAACACCTGTACAACCTGAGCCTGAGTCTGGAGAGAGTACCAGTGCTGTGGAAGACATCCTGCCTGGTTTCTGTCCCCAAGAAGTCATCTCCTACGGACCTGAATGACTATCGACTATTTGCTCTCACATCTCATGTGATGAAGGTCCTGGAGACAGACTGGTCTTAGCCCACCTGAGGCCGCAGGGGAAGACGTGGCTGGACCCTCTGCAGTTTGCATATCAGCCCCATTTAGGATTTGAAGACTCTGTCATCTGTGTGCTGCGAGCCCATCTGCATCTGGATGGTGGAGGAGACACTGTGAGAATCCCATTTTTTGATTTCTCCAGTGCTTTTAACACCATCCAGCCACTGCTGCTGGGTGAGAAGCTGCGAGTGATGGAGGTCGAGAGCTCTGTGATCTCCTGGATTACTGATTACCTGACAGGCAGGCCGCAGTATGTCCAGCTGGGCAGTGTCTTGTCTGACATGGTGGTTAGTGATTTGGGAGCTCCACAGGGGACTGTGCTCTCTCCTTTTGTTTTTACCATATACACCACTGACTTTCAGTACAACACTGAGTCATGCCACCTGCAGAAATTCTCTGACTCAGCTGTTGTGGGGTGTATAAGAGGGGGAGAGGAGGGGGAGTACAGGGCACTGGTAGACAGATTTGTGGAGTGGATGGAGCAGAATCATCTGAGGTTGAATGTCAGAGAGACCAGAGAGATGGTGACTGACTTCAGGAAAAAGAGGATGCCTTCTCAGCCATTGCATATTAGGGGGAGGATGTGGGGGTGGTTGAGGACTACAAATATTTGGGTGTCAGGATCAGCAACGGTCTGTACTGGAGATCCAACACCGATGCTGCGCACAAGAAGGGGATGAGCAGACTCTACTTCCTGGGGAAGCTGAGATCCTTCAACGCGTGCAGCAGGATGCTGGAGCTTTTCTACCAGACCACTGTCACCAGCGCCATCTTCTTTGCTGCTGTCTGTTGGGGTAGCAGTATCAGGGCCAGCAACACCAACAGACTTGACAAGATTATCAAGAGGGCTGGCTCTGTAATTGGTCTCAGACCGGAGGCCTTTGAGACAGTGGTGGAGAGGAGAACACTAAATAAACTGCAATCTATCATGGACAATCCTGATCACCCCCTCCACCACATACTGGACAGACAGCGGAGCACTTTCTCCAGTAGACTACTACAGTTTTGCTGTCGAATGGCCAGGTACAGGACATCCTTCCTGCCACATGCCATTTCACTGTACAATAGCTCACTATGATGTTGTATTCTGGTCATAACTATGCTGCCATACTGCACCTTACAGTCTAACTGGTACCTCACATTTTCACTCTGCTCCTGATAGCCCTGCATTGTGCAGCGGGTATGATTCATGTGTTTATACGGGTCACCATATATTCAGCTATGATGTAGATAGGTTTTTATAGTAGTGTTAGTTTTACTTTCCATGGGTAATCCCTTTGTCTGTCATGTGTGTGTTTCTGTCGTTTGGTTGTCTACTGTAATGCTGCTGTTACACTGTAATTTCCCAGTTTGGGATCTATCTATCCATCTTTCTCTCTCTCTCTCTATGAGTGGGCATGTTCGTGAGTGCGAGCTGGGAGCGTGTGACAGCGTGAGTGAGTTGTCTCAAACTTTTCTCTATCTTTTTTGTGTTTATGGTGTTTTTTTGTTAAATAATCTGAAGTTTTGTTGTTTTCTGTAGATGGGGTGGGGTTTCTGCTGGCAGCTTTGCTGGTCAGCATGGTTTTGGAACGAGGCTCCGGGTTTAAGAGGCTGACACGCCGGCATGCTGTCAGACTGGCTCCGGCTGTCAGCTGCCATGGTAATTTTCCTAGACAGTGTTGAAAAAGTTAATCAGGTGGTGGAGAGTGGAGTGGAGTTGTAATTAAAGACACACTTGTAATTAAAGACACACTAGTTCCTGTTCTGTCTCTGATAAATCCCGCAAAAAGAATCACAATATCAAATGTCCCACCGTTTTTAAAGAATGAGCTGTTGGAGAAGGAGCTGTCGAGATACGGGCAGCTTTGGTCCACCATTAAACACATCCCTCTCAGTTATAAGTCCCCACATTTAAAGCATGTCATTTCTTTTAGACAACAGGTGTTCATGATTTTCAAGAATAGCGAGGAAAGCCTCAACCTCATATTTAAGTACCGGATTAAAGGCTTTGATTATACCATCCGCGTCACTTCTGATAATATGAAGTGTTTTGGCTGCGGAATGGAGGGACATTTGATTCAATCATGCCCTCAGGGTGTGGGCGATGATTGCCCGGGGGAGGCCGCTGGTGCGGCCTTGCTGTTGGGCGCTGCGGCCATGGCCGTGGGGCGGCTTTGCCGCTCTCAGTGGCCAACCTATCAGTCATAAACGGAACAACTACAAAAGTTAAAGTACATCGCAGGGTTAATGCACAGACGAACATTGTGGACAAGAGTGAGATTATAGAGAAGGATCATGCTGAGGATCAGACAGATGAGCCAAATGAGGCACATGTAGACGGTGGGACCGTAAAGATGAATATAAAAGCACAGTAAAGGGTGAGTGAAAAACAAGAAGAGACAGCTACCAGGGTGGCTGAGTCAGTGCTGGAGGATGAGGATGACATTGAAATAGATTTTGTATTTTGTATTTTTTGTATACTTTTATTGATCCCCAGAGGGGAAATTGAGGGCATCCACCTGGATGGATGAAGCAGCCACAGTACGGCGCTATCCCTTAACCATTCACACACACATTCACACCTAGGGCCACTTTAGAGTCTCCAATTAACCTAACCTGCATGTTTTTGGCCTGTGGGAGGAAACCGGAGAAATCCCGGAGTAAACCCACGCAGATACGGGGAAAACATGCAAACTCCACACAGATCACTGTTGGTCAGGGGCTGGGATCGAACCAGGGATCCCATGGCCAAGGGTGAGTTGCTGTGCTGCCACAGTGCTAACCACTGTTCCACCGCACCGCCCAGATAGATGAAGAGTTATCTAAAGTTTCAGTCAAACGGAAGAATTTGGAAAACAAACAGCAGAGGAGTAAAGTGAAAAGGGTTGTAAAAGAAAGTTCTGAGGCATCTCTATCTCAACCAGATTCTTATGCTGGATCTGAAGATAGAGAGCGATGGTGAAAGCAGTGATGATGTGGCCAGTGGAGGTGGTTACCCTTTCACAAAAATACAGAAGTTTTTGCAGGACACTAAGGGATCCAGGATGGTTAAAGCTGAAAACTTTTTTCCTGACCTAAAACACTTTGTTGACTCTGCTCAAGCCTACATGAAAAATAGGTGAGAGCTTGAGCAGGAAAGCTTCACTGATCAGGAGATCTACAGAATAAAAAAGCTTGTACTAAAAATTAAGAACCAAATTGCCCAAGATGATTTTTTTATTGCTCATTTTTTCTTCTCTGTTTATGTATTGGTTTTGCCCTTTTATACACGTGTAGTTTTAATTTTGGCACACTCAATATCAATGGAGCAAGAGAACTGTCTAAGCGAGTGTGTGTTTTTAGTCTTGCAGAATGTAAGAAAATTAATGTTCTGTTTGTTCAAGAGACTCCGTTCTGAGGACAATGCTGCTGACTGGAGGATGGAGTTTCAAGGAGAAGTTATCCTCAGTCACAAAAATAGCAGCAGTGGTGGAGTGGGTATTTTATTTTATTTTATTGAGATTTTATTCCACTTTCTTATGACACCTTATGACATTGATGAGTAGGCCACATTTTAAAAGTCTAAGCTGTTTTTGAGAATGTAAAAGTTGTTTTTATAAATGTGTATGCTCCAACCATAGGCACAGAAAGATTGGCCTTTTTTAATATTTTAAATGGCACGATCAAAAAGTGCAGTAATGATGATTTTTTTTTAATTTGCTGGAAGTGATTTTAATTGTACGGAAAATCCTTTCGTGGACAGGAATCACCCAGAGTGCTGCATCCAAGAGAAGCTTAAAGGGTCTTATAGAAGCTCATGATCTGTGTGATATGTGGAGAAATTTTCATGGTAGGACTAGACGGTACACATGGAGCCACAGCAAGTACAATACAGTATTCTGTCCTTAGCTAGACTAGATAGGGTTTACAGTTTTAAACACCATTTCAGCATTTTTAAAGTTCTTTTATAGTCCCTGTTGGCTTTACAGCTCACTCTCTGGTTCAGTGTTGTGTTTTGATCAAGAATATAAAGCGCAGTAGTGCATACTGGTATTTTAACCCATCACTTTTATCGGATAATAGTTTTAAAACTGCTTTTAGTTTTTTTTGGGAGTAACTTTAAATTAACCAAACAAAATTTTAGTTCTTTGCAGCAGTGGTGGGATGTAGGGAAGAGTCAAATAAAGAATCTGTGCCTACAGTATACTCGCAATGTCTCTGGAGACTTGGCCAGGTCTGTCAGGGACCTGGAGAGAGAAGTAGTGGAGCTGCAGTCTTTGGCAGACTCCACAGGAGAAAGAGGACATTTTGAAGTGCTCAATGGCAAAAAGTCTGTTTTAACTGACTTACTGGGCATGGCTGCTAGGGGCGCTGTGGTACGCAGTAGGTTCCAGAACATCGCACTAATGGACGCTCCATCTCATTTTTTCTTTGGTTTGGAGAGGAAGAGTGGTCAGAGGAGGATAATCCACTCTCTCAGCTCAGAAGACAGGCAGCTGATCCATGAGTCTGCAGAGATCCGTTGCTTTGCAGTTGCTTTCTACAAAGATCTTTTTAAGAAAGAGTTTGTTGAGAAGCCGCATATGCTGAGTTGTTTTTTGACGGACTCACCTAAGGTGATGGCTGGTATGAATGCAGAGTTGGAAAGTGAGATCACTCTGCAAGAACTATCAGTAGCTGTCCAATCTCTTCAGTGTGGCAAAGCCCCAGGGCTAGACGGTCTGCCATCGGAGTTCTACAAGATGTTTTGGTCTGAGATCTGTGAGGACTTGCTGGAAGCACTGTCTGACAGTCTGCAGAAGGGTCACCTGCCCCTAAGTTGTAGGAGAGCAGTCCTCACCCTCCTTCCCAAGAAAGGTGACCTGAAAGACATTAAAAACTGGCGTCTGGTAGCCCTCCTCTGTACTCACTACAAAATTCTCTCTAAAGTTTTGGCTAACAAGTTGAAGAAGGTGATGGAGCAGGTCATACATGTAGACCAGACCTACCGTGTACCTGGTGGGTTGGTTACAGACATTTTTTTAAATTTGCAATGTTTTGGACCTCTCCAGCTCATTGGTCAAGGAACTTGGTCTCATTTCAATAGACCAAGAAAAGGCGTTTGACTGAGTTGAGCACTCATACCTTTGGCAGACACTAAAGCCTTTGGGTTCAGCTCAGGTTTCATCGCCAAGATCCAGGCCTTGGATAGAGACATTGAGAGTATTCTTAAGATTAAAGGTGGTTTGAGTGCTCCTTTCAAAGTTGAGAGGGGTGTCCGACAGGGCTGTCCCCTCTCAGGTATGCTGTACTCTCTTGCCATCAAGCCCCTCCTTTGTAAACTAAGGCAAGGCCTCACTGGTTTTAAAGTCCCCAACTCTGACTCTGTTTTTAAAGTGTCTGTATATGCTGATGATCTTGTTGTTTTTATAAGAAATCAAAGTGATGTAGACTACCTTTTAAGAACTGTTAATTTTTCTGGTGAGTGCTCATCAGCGAGAGTGAATTGGGGTAAAAGTGAAGCTTTAATGATGGGGGTAGACTACAAAAAATTGTCCTACCTGGTGGCCTTTCTTGGACACGAGGTGGTTTTAAATATCTTGGTGTGTTTTAGAGCAGCGCGGTGGTGAAGTGGTTAGCACTGCGGCAGCACAGCAACTCACCCTTGGCCGGGGGATCCTGGGCTCAATCCCAGCCCCAGACCAACAGTGATCTGTGTGGAGTTTGCATGTTCTCCCCGTGTCTGCGTGGGTTTACTCCAGGATTTCTCCGGTTTCCTCCCACATGCCAAAAACATGCAAGTTAGGTTAATTGGCATCAAAACTGGGGATTCTAAATTGTCCTTAGGTGTGACTGTGAGAGTGTATGGTTGTCTGTCTCTCTGTGTTGGCCCTGCGATGGACTGGCGATCTGTCCAGGGTGTACCCTGCCTCTCGCTCAAAGATACTGGGATAGGCTCCAGCCAGCCACCCACCCACCCCCGTGACCTGAAAAGGATCAAGTGGAAGAAGATGGATGGATGGATGGATGGTGTGTTTTTAGGAGATCAGGCTTTTACTGGGTAAAATTGGGAGTATATTTTGGAAAAAGTTGAAGGAAGATTAAAAAAATGGAAATGGATTTTGCCAAACTTGTCCTTCTGCGGTCGTGATTTAATCATTAACAGCTTGATCGCTTCAATGCTGTGGCATCGACTGTCTTGTGTGGACCCTCCAACCAACTTGCTGGCCAGAGTACAATCTATAATTGTGGACTTTTTCTCAGACCATCTTCACTAGGTTCCACAGAGCATCTTGTTTTTACCTAGGGAAGAAGGTGGTCAAGGACTCCTCCATCTGGCCAGCAGGGGGGCCATCTTTCGCCTGCAGTTCATTCAGCAACTGCTGAGTGGCCCTCTCAATATTGTGTGGGGACCTATTGCCAGAGCTGTCTTGGCTCGCTGTGGGGGGCTGGGACTAGAGGAGTCATTGTTTTTAATGGCGTTAAAGAACCAAAAACTCCCAGAACTTCCTCAGTTTTATCAAAGTGTTTTTAAAATCTGGGGACTTTTTAAAAAGAACTCTCCCCAGGCTTCCTTGTCGCTTTTTTGGCTTTTAAAGGAACCACTTGTATTTGAGACCCGTTTCGATGTAGGCAATGTTTTAGGACCTTCTGTTTTAAAGTCCTTGTACGGTGACATTTTTTTATTGAACTAATAAACTGATTGTATGAAAATATTCCATTCTGGCCCTTCCCGTGATTTAATATGTGTCACCAGCCTCCATAAATGACTTTATTTGGTAATAGCCCATCTTTCACTTAGTGATGCTGCAGTACCGCCATCTGTCGATAGGGGCGGGCAGCAGTGACGTCAGCACAGGAAGAAGTGAGGGTGATATTGCCTGCCTGTGCTGTGAGCCTCATCAGAGAAACATTCCCATCAGATCACTACAAGGCATTTTGCCTACCAAGATTAGATTTGTGAAAAATGATATTTAAATAAAGTTTTGTAAAATCATATATTAAGTTTATTAATGTTCATGTCAATTTTATAATTCTAATATTTCAGCATTCATCAAAGTTGCATGTCATATACATTTGAATCATTTTTCTACCATTTTATGGTATAAAATTCGGGTTCCATTTTTAAAAGCACATTTCTCTTAAAATCTTAGGCTTATATTTGTTTGTCTTAGCAAAATATGTTGCTTCCCTAACAATTGAAAGCTGAACTTTCATTGCTAATTGGAAATTTCTTCTACTTTTACATGTTTGATTTTGAAAATCTAGATACATGTTGCTCAACAGCATCAGCTTTGATGGGACGCTGAAATTTGGCACTCAGTGTGGCAGGAACTCTGGCTTGTACAGAGTGCCACTGCTCCCATAAGTGGGTTGGATCAAACAAGGTTTTGTTGAACAGAGTATTCATCAGATCATACACATATTCTGAAAAAAAATATATTCAATAAAAATTAGACATCCATTTGACTACAGTATGAAATACAAATTTGACCCAAATTAACATAATTTGATAAAAGCTATGAAATGTGAAAGTTGAATGAAGACCAACCCTCCACCCACTGTAAATATCATATACAAGCCTAGAAAATGATACTAATATTTCTTATACTCCCCGAAAGTTGGATTAACTTTCTTTGCTTGCAGTGTATATCTGCCTTTTTTGGGTAATTTTGGGTATTTTATCACAATGATTTATTTTTGGACATATAAGTGATCTGTCTATCAGCAGAAACTCTATGTAATTGGCACTGTTATTATAATTGCATTTCATATTTTTGGTCACATATTGCATCTCCTCACCTTGTCAACATTCCAAGGAATGAGAAGTGTACACTCTTTAGTGCAAAATGAATAATCAGACTGGAAAGCCTCCACATTTGAAGTTTGCTGCCCTGGACTCAGCTTTCGCACATCCCTGAGGACCCGTGTTTTGTTGATCATATCAACAACTTTTTCACAGCCCTTCGTCCCTGAAATAAATAAATTGTAGGTGTGAGATATGTGACCAAAAATGATGAAAATCAATGGGATAATAATTTTTATATATATATAATACATGCACTGTTGTTTCATTGTGTGAAACTGTTTTTTGTGTTAGGTTGCAGTCTCTCAGGAGCTGCGGGATTGTATGTAGTGCTCGCATCTTTGTATTTGTACTACGCAGGTGTGCACGCAGCTGAAGCCGCTGATGAGCGGCGAGTCGTGACACAAATTGCATCTTATTCTCGAAATCGCTGTCAACGAAATGTCTACTGCACATGTTGGGTGAGTTACCAACATCATTCCAATTTTTTCGCGTTTTCTGAACGAATTTCACCCATGCCGTTCTGATTTTCCCAAGGACGGGAAATTCAAAAACACCCACCGCATGCTCCGCTGGTATAACGTCGCACCCGTAGACAACACAACACCAAACCATAATTAATTCAATTCCTGAAATCCTAATCTTAATAAATAATCTCTTTGTAATCCACAAGTACTCCGAGAAATATCCGTAATCGCCGATTTTAAAACGTAAACAACAAACAATGTCCGCCGAGCGTGTGCGTGTCTTGTCCCTGTGATGATGTCACACAGTCAGTGGCCATCTTAGCCGCTGATCGCTCGGCTGAGCCAGACAGCTCTCAAGGACAGCGTACTTCAAGAGCGCATTGTCACCTTATGCGGCATTTGTTGACACCAAAACATGTGCGGTTCAAATTAGCTCGTCTCACACAAAAATTTAAGATATGATTTAGCGATACTGAATTTTCGTCCGGACAAGGCCTTTAAAAAAGTTCCTTTCTGCAAAGGTTACAACACTGGGACACTTCGTGAACCTATGTGGTCCTAACATGGACAATGCTGTTGCCATATACTCGGCTCTTGGCATTTCTTCAATCAGGGTTTATAATGAACTTGCTGAAAGATTGGAGAGACTGCCTCTCCACAGAAGAACACTCTGCCATTGTTTTACACTGCAAAGACACTGCGCAAACTGCTGATGAGCCTTTTTCTTTTAGTGTTTTATCTCCTGATTTTAAAGATGGCACTGGTGTGTTTTTAAACTCTGAACCCATTAACATTTGTGACTTTTCTGGTAAAAAAAAAAAAAATGTATGGACTCATGGTGAAAGTTCTAAATGTGAACAAATTAAAAAGTCGAGATGATACACCATGGAGGAAACACTTGGGTTTGGGTTCAGAGGTGAGGCCTGCCTGGAGAGCACTCTGCAAACCATCATTAACTAAGAAGGTTGGACACCTGCAATGGTGGGTTTACATGGTGTTGTGGAAGTAAATGCTTTTATCTCTACTTTAAACCCAAATGTTGTTGAGGTTTGTCCATTTTGTCCTCAGAAAGAGACTGTGCTCCATTGTTTTCTGGACTGTAACAGACTGCAATTGTTGTTTGTTTTTTGGGGGAATCTGTTTTATCTGTTTGGAGAAGTCTTTTCCCTGCAGATTTTTACCTTGGGTTTTCCATATATACGTATATAGACAGAGAAGCAAGAAAAAAGTGAACCGTTAAATTTCATCCCGCGTCAGGCTAAAATGGCCATTTATGTTAGTAGAAAAAGAAAAGTTGAACAAATGCTGGATTGTAATATAAAAGACATGCTGGTAAACATGATCAGGACTCAAGTAATGATTGATTATAATTATTAACATTTGATGCAAAATGTGGGAACTTTTGAGGCTATGTGGTGCTTTAAGCACATCCTGTGTTGTGTTAAGGAGGGGAAACTTACCTATGGCGTGGTACTGATGTGAGAAGCAAATTTTTGATTTAGTTGCTTGTGTCTTTGATTTCTTGTCAGTGAATTAATTTACTTTTCATTCCTCCTTTTAGTTGGAGTGATTTTCTGTTGAACTTGTGACAAGAAAGGCGTGTTGAAAAATCAAATCTCTCTCTCTCTCTCTGTCTCTCTCTCTTTCTGTTGGTAGACAGCAGAATTCATGGTTCCATTTACCACAGCAAGTCTTCCAGGTCCTGAAGCAGCAAAACAGCCCCAGACAATCACACTACCACCACCATATTTTACTGTTGGTATAATGTTCCTTTTCTGAAATGCTGTTACTTTTACGCCGGATGTAATGGGACACACACCTTCCAAAAAGTTCAACTTTTGTCTCGTCAGTCCACAGAGTATTTTCTCAAAAGTCTTGGGGATCATCAAGATGTTTTCTGGCAAAACTGAGACAAGCCTTTATGTTCTTCTTTGCTCAGCAGTGGTTTTCGTCTTGAAATTCTGCCATGCAGGCCATTTTTGCCCAGTCCCTTTCTCATGGTGGAGTCATGAACACTGACCTTAATTGAGGCAAGTGAGGCCTACAGTTCTTTGGATGTTGTTGTGGAATCTTTTGTGACCTCTTGGATGAGTCGTCACTGTGCTCTTGGGGTAATTTTGGTCAGCCAGCCACTCCTGGGCAGGTTCACCACTGTTCCATGTTTTCACCATTTGTGGATAATGGCTCTCACTGTGGTTCGCTGAAGTCCCAAAGCTTTAGAAATGGCTTTATAACCTTTTCCAGACTGATAGATCTCATTTACTTTGTTTCTCATTTGTTCCTGAATTTCTTTGGATCCCAGCATGATGTCTAGCTTTTGAAGATCTTTTGGTCTACTTCACTTTGCCAGGCAGGTCCTATTTAAGTGATTTCTTGATTGAGAACAGGTGTGTCAGTAATCAGGCCTGGGTTTGGCTAGAGAAATTGAACTCAGCTTTCCAAAGATGTGATAAACCACAATTAATTTATGTTTTAACGTGAAGGGGGATCACTTTTTCCCCACAGGGACATGTAGGTTTGGATTTTTTTACCCTCAATAATAAACACCTTCATTTAAAAACTGTATTTTGTGTTTACTTGTGTTGTCTTTGCCTAATATTTAAATTTGTTTGATGAGCTGAAACATTTAAGTGTGGCAAACATACAAAAAAAATGAGAAATCAGGAAGGGGTAAACACTTTTTCACACCACTACATATATATATATACTGTATATATATATATATATAGGTCAAAAAAATTAAAGGAACACTTTAAAAACACATCAGATTTTAATGGGAAAAAAATAAGCTGGATATCTACACTGATATGGACTGGATAATGTGTTAAGAATTAAAAGATGCCACATCTTTTGATGGAAATAAAACAATCCAAAACTTAAAGAGAAGAAAATGTGGCAGGCTAGTCCAGCTTACTCGGATTAAAAAGTGTTCCTTTAATTTTTTTGAGCAGTGTTCCTTTAATTTTTTTGAGCAGTATATATATATATATATATATATATATATATATATATATATATATATACACTACCGTTCAAAAGTTTGGTGTCACCCAGACAATTATTTTGTGTTTTCCATGAAAAGTCACACTTATTTACCACCATGAGTTGTAAAATGAATAGAAAATATAGTCAAGACATTGACAAGGTTAGAAATAATGATTTGTATTTGAAATAATAATTTTTTCCAGATACTCAACCTGCTCAAAGGAAGGTCAGTTTTATAGCTTCTCTAACCAGCTAAACTGTTTTCAGCAGTGCTAACATGATTGCACAAGGGTTTTCTAATCATCCATTATCCTTCTGATGCAATGAGCAAACACATTGTACCATTAGAACACTGGAGTGATAGTTGCTGGAAATGGGCCTCTATACACCTATGTAGATATTGCACCAAAAACCAGACATTTGCAGCTAGAATAGTCATTTACCACATTAGCAATGTATATTAGATATTAGAGTGTATTTCTGATTAGTTTAAAGTTATCTTCATTGAAGAAAAACAGTGCTTTTCTTTCAAAAATAAGGAAATTTCTAAGTGACCCCAAACTTTTGAACGGTAGTGTATATATATTATTTTTACCCCCATAACAAAATCCTGTATATTGCCCCCAAACCTCAGACTGGCCCTTACTATAATAATACTTATAATGCCCTCATCAGTATTTTCTCTGGAGAAAATGTTCTGTTTATTGTCCTCCCCTCCCACCCCAACAGTGAAATAAAATATCCACCCATGCTAGCTGGAGTTTGCGTGTTCTCCCTGTGCTGTGTGGGGTTACTCCAGACACTCTGGTTTCCTCCCACAATCCAAAGACATGCATGTTAGGTTAATTGATGATTCTAAACTGTCCATATGTATCCAGAATAGAGGGGTACCACAGCTACTGGTTAAGGCTCCTTTACACAGACAGAGATCGTTGGATGACCTCAAAAGCCTCGAAAAAGCTGTTTCTGTGTAAATGTTTGGGATATCATTTTGAAAGATTCAATTTTGAAGGATCCTTGAGAGATCGCTGAGAGACCAGGAGAGATTGCTGAGGGATCAGTGAGAGTTTCTTGACTGATCAAAGAGGTAAATATGTATTTGAGAGGTTTCCAGTGCTCTTCTACCACTTTTACTAAGGGGTGGAGATCGTTGAGTGGTGAAAAAATGTCCAGATCCCTCACATATCTTTTAATGACCTCTCTACAATAGCGAAAATCTCTCAATGATCTCTCAGTAACCTTCCAGTGATCTCCATGGTCGCCAAGGTCTCCTCAACGTTTTGACTCTGTCCAAAACAATCTCTATGATTACCAAAGGGAAGTGATGTCTCAATGATCTCACTGATCTCCCAATGATCTCTTAGCAATCTTTCAATGAAAGCCAACTATTTCCACCCCAGAGATGGCTGAGAGATCAGTAGGGAATCGTTGAGAGTTCATTGAAAGACTGCTGAGAGATCAGTGGGAGATTGATGAGATCATTGAGTACTCATTGAGAAATCGTTGAAAGATTGTTGAGGGATCACATCCCTTTGGTGACTGCTGAGAGACTGTTTTGAACAGAGTCAAAACTTTGAGGACTGTGGAGGTCACTGAAGATCAGTGAGAGATCTTGGCGATTGCTGAGAGGTCATTTAAAGATCGCTGACAGATCAGGCTATTTTCTTCCATCCCTAAACGATCTCTCAATGATCTCCACCTCTGTGTAAAGGCAGCATAAAGCACATTGAGCAATCTTTGACACAGGTCTGTATTGACACAGATCTGACACAGACACAGGTCTGTATTGCTTTTCTCCAGTCTAGCATGTGGAAATTCAACATGGAAAAGTGATCTCTGAACCAAACACACGCTTAGCTGGACCATCAGAGCAGGGTAGAGTGTTGTGTCTGCAGCTGATGGAAAACCATGTAAGACTTTCTTCTGAACTTTTACAGAAAAATTAAACATGGCTGCTCATGCAGGCATGAAGCAGACATGTTTAAATGTCATCCAACAAATGGGAAATCATGCAAAACATGTGAGTTTTACGTGGGCAAAATAGCTAAAACTGGCCAACAAAAATAAGACAAAGACTCAACCAACCTACTCAATCCATCATTTATATTGACCTGGGGTTCACAACGTCAATATTAGCAGGTTTTTCCTCATAAAATTACAACTTTTTTTCCAAAATTTATGAAAGTTTTGTTATAAATTTTCTGGTTTTCAAATACATTTTTAACATCTTTCTTTCAGGTTAAACTGCAGCCCCTTTTCATATAAATCTGTGGCATTTATTTTTTGTTAAAATTCATTGTTTGCAGTAATTTTTTAAAGAAATGTGATTTTTTTCTTTTTGTTTGTTTTGGAAATTTCATTTTTTTTCTTGTAAATTTGCAAGAGCGTTTCCCCTAAATCTGTCATATATAAAGGCTCGTCTCAGTTTTGCCAGAAAACATTTTGATGATCCCCAAGATTTTGGGGAAAATACTATGTGGACTGACGAGACAAAAGTTGAACTTTATGGAAGGTGTGTGTCCCATTACATCCGGTGTCAAAGCAACACAGCATTTCAGAAAAGGAACATCATACCAACAGTAAAATATGGTGGTGGTAGTGTGATTGTCTGGGGCTGTTTTGCTGCTTCAGGACCTGGACGACTTGCTGTGGTAAATGGAACCATGAATTCTGCTGTCTACCAAAAAATCCTGAAGGAGAATGTCTGGCCATCTGTTCGTGACCTCAAGCTGAAGCGCACTTGGGTTCTGCAGCAGGAAAATGGTCCAAAACGCACCAGCAAGTCCACCTTTGAATGGCTTAAGAAAAACAAAATGAAGACTTTGGAGTGGCCTAGTCAAAGTCCTGACCTGAATCTGACTGAGATGCTGTGGCATGACCTTAAAAAGGTGGTTCATGATCGAAAACTCCATTGTGGCTGAATTACAGCAATTCTGCAAAGATGAGTGGGCCAAAATTCCTCCACAGTGCTGTGAAAGACTCACTGCCAGTCATCCCAAATGCTTGATTGCAATTGTTGCTGCTAAGGGTGGCCCAACCAGTTATTAGGTTTAGGGGGCAATCACTTTTTCATACAGGACCATGTAGGTTTGGATTTTTTTTTTCCCCGTTAATAATAAACACCTTCATTTAAAAACTGCATTTTGTGTTTACTTGGGTTATCTTTGTCTAATATTTAAATTTGTTTGATGATCTGAAACATTTAAGTGTGACAAACACAAAAAAATGAGGACTCAGGAAAGGGGCAAACACTTTCTCACACCACTGTAAATTTGTCACATTATTTAAAAAAAAAAACCCTGCAACTTTTGCAGTAAATTTGTGCTTTTTCTCCCATTCCCACAGATTTGCCGTGGCATTTGTTCTCATAAAACTGTGACCTTTTTTCCCTTTTTGCCATAAATTTTCACCTCTTCTCATAAATTTGTTTATTTCCTCATAAATTTGTCTCTTTCTCCTCACAGTTCTGTTGTCCCTTCTCCTCAGTGAACGTTTGGCTGTGGGCTCCAGAGCCGCAGGTTACAGACACTTGAAATAGATGAGTAAGACAGAGCATAAAGAAACATTTCTTTGCTTGCCACTTTCAGGATTTAATTTCTTGTTATTGCTGCGAGCCAGTTTGAAAAGTAAAACAAATTGGAGCCATTTTACAAATCTTATCCTTGGTTAGATCAGCTAATATACTGCTGCATCAGGCCACCTGAGGCTCCCTTATGAGAACACTAAAACGTCACCTGGATGCTCGCTGCTCTTGTGTCAGTTTTAATATTGCTACTGGAGCTGTCTGGAACCATTGGGCACAGTCTGAAACTCTAATGGATCCCATAAGCTTTGACAGCTTTGAGATGCATGATCAGCAGCTCTCGTCAACCACCCCGTGAGACGCTTTAGTAAACATTTTTCCACAAGTGTATTTTCCTTAAAAAAGTGTGTGTGGGGGGGAAGAGGAGTATCGTTAGATAGAAAATAGGCCATGCTTGTCATCCTTATTTCTCATCAACAGAGGCAGCCTGCCTGCATTAAGAAGCATGGTGATAAATGTCATAGAGAGAGGTGGTGGGGCTTATATCAGTCTCTGTATTAGTGTCATGTACGTGGAGGAGATTAAGGGAGGGGGAGTGAGAGAGAGAGAGCGAGAGAGTTACAGCCTCTGTGGTGGGGATAATCTAAATGAGAAGATTTAGGATGTGTGGAGGAAAAGGTGGAAGAGAGTTATGATGGGCTGAGCGAGACACCGACGGGAAGGGGGGAGGATGACGCAGAATAAGAGGTACAAAAGTGGTGAAATCCAAATAATCTTTCCTGGATCTACTTTGATGCCCCTCTCCTTCCTCTCTCCTTGTTTTTGTTCTCGGGAACTGAAGCCCCGGACACACACACACACACACACACACACACACACACTCACTCTCATACGATATGAGCCAGAGGGTGTCACTGCAGCGGCTCCGCAGCGGGGATTGATTCTCATTTAAAAAAAAAAAAAAAAAAAAAAAAAGGCAACGTTTGGCCAAGGACAAACAAAAATGAATATACGCCCCAAACACCAAAACATCCTCCCGTTAACAATAAGACTGCTGTTCTGTTGAACTTTTGCTGCTGTATGTCTCGGCGCTTTAACCACAACCATTTGCACAAGTGCCATATCTGCTGCTGTCTGTATGTCACTGCAATACTGATCATGTGCAATCATACCTGTCACTACCTGCACCTACACTACCGCATTAAAATGCAGCTACGGGTATTCATCTCTAGCTGTCTGAATATAGGATTGCTGGGTCTATTATCACTAATCGTTTACCTGAACTAATCATTTACGTCTATGGAGGGCAGAGTCCTTCTGGCTGCCATTGGTTGCATCACTGTATCTGTACATAGACTGCTGCTGTCGCTGTTCGTTCTTGTTTTTCTTTTTTTAATCCAGCCTTATTCCTTTTCTTTTTATAAAATGCACACCAGTGAAGAGCGAGAGAAACACCATTTCAATTTCCCTGTATGTCCTGCACGTATAGTAGTATTGACAACACAATCTTGAATCTTGAATCCTAAAAACAAGACAGCAAAGAGAGCAGCAGTCCCCGTCACCGAGCAGCTGTCCTCTGTGTCTGTCTGCACCAAAGACTTCCTCTTACTGCTTTAGACTGACAGCAAATTTAGACACGAGGATTCAGACTCATCGCCTTTAACAGAAATAAAAAGCTCAATAATCTTATAATCGCATATAGATTCTTTACAATAAGAGCTGCACACTAACACCAACTAGAATGCACTCAGCCAAGAAGCAGACCCATGCCTTTTGCAGCACTACACATTTAAAACCTTGACCTTTGACTTGTTGACCCCAAACCCAGAGTTCTGGGTCTGGATCCCAAGGTGAACCTATGTACCAGGTTTGGTGATCCTAGCTGTCTTTGTTGTTGAGATAGTTTATTTGGCATTCTGACTGTGACCTTTGACCTTCTGGCCCCAAAAGTGTAGCGGTAGGTGCTAGTCCAAAGGTCAGCCTGTGTGCCAAGTTTGGTGGCTGTAGCCTCATTCTCTACCCGCGCCGGTAATGAAAACATCTCAAAGAGGACCATCATTACTTTTTTGAAGCTTCTCATTTTTCCTTCAGGGTGCCCTCACACTGGGGCCCTTTGCTCCGTAGCCTGCTGAAGAACAATTATGCTGCCTCGACTCCACCCGATGACCAGCGTTGACATTATTCTGGCTTTGAGCACATTTTTTTCTTTACATAAATCCCGTTTTCACTGCGGTACTATAGGTAAAACTTACAGGACTGGAACTTTGATAAGGGCCGTCTCTGTAGCTGGTCCCCTCAATCGTTGTGCTTCCATCATGGGGGAAGGATCCACTGCTTTGTCTGGTAAACAACTGTCTGACAATTTTGACTACAATGCAGCTGCACCGTTTATAATACAGTTAAATTATTCAGAAATGATGATGCACAAAATGACTGTAAAGTGGAGCGTATGGGACCAACTTGCTGCTGTTCAGTAATTGTGGAGAGGACCAGAGCTATATGAGCAGCATTAGCAGTAGAGTGGCTGCATGCCGGCAGGCAAGGCAGGCAAATGCTGGGGGCCCCAGGCCAGAAGTGGGCCCCCTACGAGGGCTGACTAACTTTGAATCACTACAGCTGTGAAAATGCGGAGCGTTTGCAATGACAGTGGTAGGCAGACATAGAATTCCCTAAAGGGGCCCCAACCCCACCTCTCACTCTCACAAGTACCGGTGCACACCTTATGTAAACAGACGAGTAAGAGCGGCTGTATCAAAACAAAGCAAAGTTATCTGCCTGGAAGTGACAAAGCCCATGGAACCAACTTGCTGCCATTGTTGTTTAATAATCATGGGGAAGATAATACAGCAAATCTACATGAGCAGCACTAGCAGGGACTTAGTCCCACCACATCCCCACAACAGACAGTGTGTGACCTGCCAGTCCTGGGCCCGGCCCCTCAGAGCTGTAATGCTACAGTAGTGCACCACCAGTGCAGCTTTAATATGCCGTATAATTGATCTGACTGCCAGTCTTCACAATCATGGCAGCATTTGATTTAAAATCTTTAGGCAGCAGATCTTCACAATGCTCTTTTTCTGGTGGCTATTTGTCACTTCTTGGAATACAGTATGTTTTATTACCTCCGCCAAAGGGGGAGGTTATGTGATCATCGGCGTTGGTTTGTCTGTTTGTCTGTTTGTTTGTCTGTTTGTTAGCAAGATAACTCAAAAAGTTATGGACGGATTTTCATGAAATTTTCACAGATTGTCAGAAATGGGGTGTCCTACAGATGATTAGATTTTGGTGGTGATCCGGATCACCATCCACAAGAAAACCGCCATTACGCAAAATGCCATTTCGTGAATAACTAATAAACCACTAATCCTATCATTGTCAATCCAATTGTTGTGAATCCAATCGCTAGTCATATGTTTTCACGGTCAAGGAATCTGAAAACGTGCACACAAACACTGTATGGGGGGAACTGTGGCGCTAAACCGACATTACGGAAAATGCCATTTTCGTCAATAACTACTGAACCACTAATCCTATCATTGTCAATCCAGTTGCTAGTCATATGTTTTCATGGTCAAGGAATCTGAAAACGTACACACAAACACTGTATGGGGAGAACTGTGGCCGCCATTACGGAAAATGCCATTTTCGTGAATAACTACTGAACCACTAATCCTATCATTGTCAATCCAATTGCTAGTCATATGTTTTCATGGTCAAGGAATCTGAAAACGTACACACAAACACTATATGGGGGGAACTGTGACGCTAAACCGCCATTACGGAAAATGCCATTTTCGTCAATAACTACTGAACCACTAATCCTATCATTGTCAATCCAATTGCTTGGCATATGTTTTCATGGTCAAGGAATCTGAAAACGTACACACAAACACTGTATGGGGGGAACTGTGGCCGCCATTACGGAAAATGCCATTTTCGTGAATAACTACTGAACCACTGCTTGTCATATGTTTTCATGGTCAAGGAATCTGAAGACTGTATGGGGGAAACTGTGGCGCTTGGCGGAGGTCTGCGCTCTCCGAGTGCTTTTCTAGTTTGCATTGTGATAATGAGTTACATCCAATTGGAGTCAATCCCAAGCCCCTCCCGGTCCCTTTTCAGGGCCACTCTGAAGTTCCTGACCCAGAGCAGGGACTTATTTCTGCCCCTACAAGTTCCTGCAGAGAAGTCCCTGTACAATTGGTTCCTATTTCCTGTAGTGGAAACTTGGCTTATGTTATTAGCTGCGCTCCAGAGTCTACCTCAGGCGGTACTCTTACTCCCTGCTCCGTTCTCAGGGAATATCAGTTAAATGCCCTTCACAAATTCTTCTATTTGAAACACCCTCCAACATCGTCTCCCTCGTCCGTACGTAACTATGGTAACCATGGACACATTCTGATACTACTGTGAACATCTTATACTCTCTTAATTAAGATATTAGTAATAAAAATATATTTGCATTATCAGTTGATCGATTGAGGGTGGAGCAGTGGTTAGCATCGTGGCAGCACAGTAAGAAAGCCATGGCTTTGATCCCGCCCCTGACCATCAGTGACCCTTCTGTGTGGAGTTTGCATGTTCTCCCCATGTCTATGTGGGTTTACTCTGGTTTCCTCCCACAGGCCAAAGACATGCAGGTTAGGTTAATTGCCATCAACTGGGGATTCTAAATTGTCCTTAGGTGTGCCTGTGAGAGTGAATGGTTGTCTGTCTCTCTGTGTTGGCCCTTCAATGGACTGGTGATCTGCCCAGGGTGGACCCTGCCTCTCACCCAGAGATGCTGGGATAGGCTCCAGCCCCCCCATGACCCGAAAAGGATTAAGTTGTAGAAGATGGATGAATCAATCGACATAAACAATAACCAACATAAGTTTAGCGTGTTAGCAACATTGGCAACAATAGTTTGCTTTACTCGTATTTGAGCTGCAATGACTTATGGGTAATCTTCCTGTCATCTTCCGGTGAAGTGATGTACGGTTGTTCACTTCCTCCCTGCTCAGTTCTCAGTTCCCTTTGAACTAAAGATCTTTGATTCCCTTCGGTTTGGAATCTCACTTAATATGGCAGAATACCCTGTGTAGTCCACTTCAGAGTACACTACTGGGCGATGGGAACACACCTATTATCAAAGAAGAACAGTGTGAGGGTGCAAGGGTGAGTCACCATTCCATCCCAGAGCTTACCTCACCTTAGCGAGTGAGAAACAAGCCTCCTCCCAGAACCATATTAAAGGTACAGCGTGCAAAAAATCTGGGTCATCTGAATTCTAAAATTTAATGCAACATAAAATTTTAACTTTCTCTTCACTGTTATATGATCAGTCCCATGTAAAAAAAAAAAAAAAAAAAAAAAAAGACAGGCATAAGGTCCATCTCCATGTAGGCATCCATCTTGGACCACCACCAGCCAGATTCATAGACTTTAAAGAAACATGGATTGTGAAGGTTCTCCTATATGCTCTGCAAGATGGGGATGACTGATAAAATGCTAACTGGTTGCATTTTGAAACCTGACTGCTAGATTGTGCCAAATATGACACACTGCACCTTTAAGTAGTGCTGTAGGCAAGACCACACCAAGACTAGAGTGTACAATGAGCAATAAGGGGTCAATGTGGTGATCCGAGCGCTGAGCTCATCCGTGCTCGGGTTACTCAGTACTTTCCCTTTTTTCGCCCGTATTATTTCTGTTGGTTATTAATGGTGTTTCCAGAGCTTTTACTGTGACAGCACCGCAGCTGAACTTCCGGCTGTCAAAGCCGAGCCAGCACTGTCACAGCTGATCTTGATTTGTCATTACGTTTCCTCCTCTCCTGTGTGGTTCTTTGCTTTTTTGTTATCAGTATATAAGGGAGCAGCTGAGGCTCACTCCTCGCTGCGACCTGTGTCTACCAGGACTGGAGTCCCTATCCCCGGCTCCAGTCTTCCTTCTGTGTTTGATTCATCTTCGCTTCATCATTTGTAAGTGTTCATTCTGTAGCGTCAGGTTCCGCCCTCGCTACGCTCTAGTATTGATGTTAGTGTTCTTTATTTTGTGCCCTAGTGTAGTGTATGTGTTTTGCCCCACGTGGCTCTTTCTTTTGTGTTTCTATTAATAAACAAGCAAACTTTCTGTTGGCATCTGGCGCCTCATTTATGCCCTGAAAGAGGCAAACACGACAGTAGGTCGCAGCCCAGCAAGGTGCCAGCCACAGTAGTTTGTTTTTTGGGCTTGAGTTTTTTCCTTTTCCGGGTGCCTGTGTTATTTGGAGAAATGGCATCATCTAGGACAGGATATTCTATGAGCCTGGGTTTCGAGCTTGTCCAGGCTTTGATGGAGATAGACGGTCTCCTGGCCAACGCCCATATGTTCGCCACCTCCATAAATACATGCTGGTACCTGGACCTCGCAGAGGCGGCAGTAAAGCACCATCCTCACCTGGCCAAGCACGCTGAGGGCAGGGAAAGGATGGCTGATCTTGCGGCACTTAAACTGGAATATCGTGGGCTGGTGAAGGGTCCCAGCAGGAGGCCGAAGACGGAGCAGACGGTGAGGTATTCCCGCTCCTCGCCCTGGGATCAGGCTCCTGCTACACTTCCAGCTCCCATCTCCGTTTCACCGAAGAGCCGTCTTCCAGCACAACGGAGGAGGAGGGCCGCCAGAGGCCCCAGTGAAGAGGTACAGTGGGCATCTGAACTCATCAGGGGCTGTGTGGCTGAAGCACGCTCTGCCTTCCATCCCATTGTCTTCTGGAGGGGTCCTCCATCACCATCCCCACAAGAAAAGGAGGAACCAAGCCCACTGCAGCAGTCACCATCGTTCCCCGGGAAAGCAGGCAAGTGTGTTTTCATTCTAAATCTCTGTGTAATGAATTACCTTGTCTGATTCCTGGGGGTGGAGCTCTGGGTTCACAGTCCACTGAGCTCCCACCACCTGCTGCAGCTATTAAAACTGAACCTGCTACCTCTGTCTTTCCTCCCCTTCTCTCTGAGCGTCCCCTGGTGCCAGGAGTAGACCGCCGGATGGAGGAGGAGCCTGTGGCTCTGGTGACCCTGGCTCCAGTCCCACAGCCGTGTCATGGGCAGAGGAGGAGGTCTGACTGTCAGATGCAGCCTGCGCCAACGATTAAGCATCCCTGGGTCTCCGTGGAGCAGCAGTCAGCTCCAGCAGGCTATGGACCCTCTGTCACCCCGTTGAGTGGGTCATCAGCGTGGGTTTCAATGTCAGGGGGCTCTCGGACTGTGGAGACCATCATGCCGGCTGCGGAGGCCACTGTAGTCAAGTGGGAACCGAAGATGGACCTCCTGACCATCAAGCCTGGATCGTCGAAGTCCTGGATGGCGGTAGAGCTTGAGATCAGGCAAGTGCCCTATGTTGTTTTCTTATTCTCTGTTCTGGAGCATTCTTGCCTGTCTCTTGGGGAGGAGAGCCAGGTGCAGCTGGCCGCTGCATCTGAGCTCGTCTCGCCGGGCTCTGCCGCTGCCGGTGATCCTGACCCCTGTTCTCCCCCTCTTTCCAAGCCTTCTTCCAGGATCACTGGAGATGAGTCGGCTCCGGTCGATATCGTCGAGGCTCCGGGATCGCTTCGGGAGGTCATCCCAGGTGCTGCATCGGCCCACTCGGGGTCCACCATGGGTGCTGCGCTGGCCCAATTGGGGTCCACTGAGGGTACTGCGTTGGTCCAGTCAGGGTCCACCGAGGGTGCTGTGCTGGCCCGGTTTGGGTCCCCTGAGGGAGCTGCGCTGGCCCAGATCGAGGTCGGTGAGGGAGCTGCAGATCCCCTTCCACCTGGCACCAGACTGGTTCCCCGTTTCCTCCCCTTCCCCCCCATTCTCCACCACCAGACGCCACTGGGGTCCCTTTCATTCGGTCTGGCTTCCCCTCGTTGTGCCTCTCGGTAGGGAAGCCACCTTCGAGCCCCGCCCCCCCGGTCCTGGTGGTCTATGGACGCGGGTCGGCCGCCTGAAGGACTGTTTCACCGGTTCTGTGTCCTGGGTCAGCTGCCTGACGGACTGCTTCGCAGGTTGGGCGACCTGGGTCAGCCGCTTGAGGTACTGTTTCCCCGGTTCTGGGACTTGGGAAGGCCACCTGAACCGTTTTTTTTTTCCTTTTCTCCTGATGTGGAGTTGGGATGCCGTTAGGCCACCTGAACTGGGGTTTTTTTTCCTCCTCTCTACCTGCCGGTATCCCCATACTTGTGTTTTCACGGTGTTTTTTTTCTTTCCCTGTCTCTCTCATATATTGCTAAAGAGTTTTTTTTTCCTGCCTTGTGATCGAGTTGCAGTGTACGTAGATATTTTTGTGTTTGCCTATTCCGCTGCACTCAAGCATTTTCTAAGTTGAAGTGTACATGTATTTTAGTTTTCACTTGTTTAATCTGTTTTTTTCTGTTTCATCATTCGTGTTTGTAAGGTGAGTATCAGCCGTGTTATTTCATGCTGGAGACTTTATTATTTGATCTTTGTGGGGGGGGGGGGGGTTTCTGTATTTTGCTGTTAGATATTTTGTGCTGTTTCCTTGTGGGTTTCTCGCTCTCCTAGCCTGTTTCCCCCTCGGCCCACCCAAGGCCGGTCTTGTTAGCCTTCTGGTTGGGAGGGGGGGGCGCTTCCTAACCCAACCCCGCTTGGGTTACTCAGTATTTTCCCTTTTTTCACCCGTATTATTTCTGTTGGTTATTATTGGTGTTTCCAGGGCTTTTACTGTGACAGCGCCGCAGCCGAACTTCCAGCTGTCAAAGCCGAGCCGGCACTGTCACAGCTGATCCTTATTTGTCAATATGTTTCCTCCTCTCATGTTTGGTTCTTTGCTTTTTTTGTTATCAGTATTTAAGGAAGCAGCTGAGGCTCACTCCTCGCTGCAACCTGTGTCTACCAGGACTGGAGTCCCTATCCCCGGCTCCAGTCTTTCTTCTGTGTTTGATTCATCTTCGCTTCATCATTTGTAAGTGTTCATTCTGTAGCATCAGGTTCCGCCCTCGCTACACTCTAGTATTGATGTTAGTGTTCTTTATTTTGTGCCCTAGTGTAGTGTACACGTATGTGTTTTGCCCCACGTGGCTCTTTCTTTTGTGTTTCTATTAATAAACAAGCAAACTTTCTGTTGGCATCTGGCGCCTCATTTATACCCTGAAAGAGGCAAACACGACAGTCAGGACCAAGACACCTGTGTATGGATTTGCTGGGCTCAACTTGGTCTTGACTACAACACTAATATCAATACATTCCATCTCACTTACTGCATATCACTGAAAGTAAGCGGACGAAAAAACATATTTGGAGAAGTTTGGTTGACCCCTCATTATTAGAAGCTTCTGGTGTGTCTAATATGAGCACCCACAGCTGGAACTACTGTTTATGGATAACATAAAATGGGGGGGGGGGGTATAATAGATTCACGTTTAAATGTGAACTTGAACTGTGGATGTATGCATTTCAAAGAAATTTAAGCAACTCCTACATAAAAGGACGCCAATGTTAAAGGGCAATGTTTGCGGGGGACTTTAGAAAAAGGCTTCAAGTTCATTACAGATAATACACAATATCATAATGTGGCGACTGCATAAACAGGACAACTTTCAACCCGACTGCTGATTAAACAGACTTCATTCAAACCAGAAATGCTCCCGAGGCAGCGATAATGTGGATGAGTTCGAGCAGTGGACGGCGCTTATGAACCACAGTTTACAGTTTACAAGGTTACACTGAAGAGCAGAAGAAAACGCCAAGTCTGACATTGAATTTAGTAACAGCAAGATATATTGTTTACATTAGCGTCGGAGCTATACAGTCGGCTGACCTTTGAGAATTGTTATGATGATAATAACGAGGGAAAGAAGACACTCGGAAACTGTGAATACATTTCTTTTCTTGCTGTGCAGACGAGCTGAAGTGCCCTATCACCAGCACGCATACAAAAATACATTTCCTGTTTTCAAGCGCAATGTTTTTGACTATTAATGTGAGTATTTTTGTCCCGTTGTGTTTCTAAATTTAAAGCCACAGCCAGAATCTCCTCCAACATGGAATAAATTAATGTTGTAAGTCCTCCGCTTGTTGTTGCTTCAAACACTGCTGACCTCCAGTTTGCTTGTGCATCTGGAAGAATCAGCAAACATGATTTTTTTTTAAGCAGTAAAAACAATGCTCACCTGAATCACAAGCTGCAGCAACAAAGAATTCAGTCTTGATTTACTCATGTGTAAGCAGTCTGCGAGGCACAAGCTCATAATGACGGCAGAAGTAAGTGGAGGTGGGGGAGGTGAGGCGGAGGCTAAATGTTATCGCGGCTGGATAACGACACCCTGGGGCACTGGCGACTGGAAATCACAGCTGTCCAGTGGGAAGAGGGCCTGATGCAGCCTCTTGACTGACACTGCAAGCAGAGGTGACACAACCTCGACGACTGCACGAGGAAATTGATTTTTTTTTTTTCCACTTTCAACCATTTTTGTTCAAATGAGCAGTGATAAAAATGGCAGGGAATGAGTCAACGAAGGTGCGAATGGGGTGCAACATGAACAGCATAATAGCATCTGGCACAGGCTGCTTCCTATGTTGTACCTGACTGAAACTGATTAGCATTTATTCATGAATGACAAAGCAAAGCGACGAGCAATTTTCCCAGGAACATGCAGTGTTCCTTTGAATTAGATTATAGCTAAGTACACCTGGGCCTTTACAGCTAGGTGTTGATGTGCGATAAACGCAGGCCTGACTCAAAACACTTTGCATAAAAGCTGTTTAAGTGCTGCGGAAGCCTTGTGCTGCTTTGCACAACTTAGAGACATGCACTTTTTTCCCCCTATGCAATTTGGTTAGATTAAGACTACAAAGGCAGATGCTTTTTCCCCAATGCATACTGATGCAAAAAAAAAAGGACTTGTGTTACATATATACACTTCAAACAGGCACAAGTGCAAACATAGATTTACTATGAGCAAGTACAGTAGATCAAAAACATTCCAGCTTGTAGCACTCGTCGCATTTGTGAGTAGGTGAAGGGGAGCTATAATGCTTGTTTACAGACACATCCAGTAGAGTAGCTTTGCGTTACTCACAGTTCAGAATGCCCTCTTTTATCTTCTAGCTGCCCTCTGTCTGCAGCAAATAACTTGAAAACTAGGCATGCAGCATTATTGTTTAGCCGTGTTTGCTATAGGGTGTTGCTGAGAGAGGCATCACTAAACCCACGCCAATAGAGTCTGTTTTTGCCTTTCTAGACTTTAACTTGGGAGAGAATGAAGCTAGGGCCACCAAACGTGGTACACAAGTGAACCTTTGGGTTAGCAGGTGTTGTAGGGCTGGGTGATATAGCTTTAAAAAAATGCATCGTGATATAATTTCTCTTTATCACGATACACGATACATATTGCAATATGTATATTATTGTATGTACGTACTGTATATTCATTTCACTTATGAAAAAGCTGAATAATCAAATAAAATGAAAACTTATGTTAGAAAATTCTTCACAATAATGTGTAACTGAGCAAAGTGTCTTTTTTCCTTTGCTTAACAGAACTCACATTATCAAGTGATCAAGTTCATCCACATGGGTAGAAATGCTTCAGTTTACCACACATAGTTAATACTTGGCAGTTTAATAAGTGACAGAAGTGCAATTTGTCACTTGTTTTTTTATGTGTCTACATTCCATGAGTTCTTTATTTGATGAGCCACTTGCTCTTATTTTGAAGGGTTGCACGACCGGATAGGAGTTGTTATTTTGAAAGTTTGTTCGCTACGTAAGCAGAGCTCAGACTCGAAATGTTTATCTTCTCCTGGCTCCCCCCTCCCGGCACTGAGCTTCCACTGTCAGACTTCAGGAGTGACCAAGCTGCAGACAGACCTGTCTCGCAGCAGCAGCTCATGTTAACGTGACAAATATTCAAATATGCACAATACAACCATTTATGTATCGAGGGCGGCCAAATGTACGATACAACAAATATATTCGGTATATCGCCCAGCCCTAATGTGTTGCTATGATTTTGGGGTCATAAGGTCAAAGGTCAAGGTCACAAAAGGTCAAAATCTATTTTGTCCAATAGTGACTTTATTATTAGAGCTAAGAGCAAGAAATGTGTACTCATGTTAGAATGGTGTCTTGGCCACATAAACGTCAAATGAATTGAGGATGGATAGGGTCTGAGGCTAAGTCACTGGGTTACCAAGTTTCAAATTTATATTCTGGCTTTTAACCTTTAAACTTGTCTTATGGTGCCTTTATTATCAGGTTTAGTGCTAGCAGAATTTGACTATAAGCTATAATGTCATACAACCTCTAAATGTGAAATGACCTTGACCCTGCCTTTCACCCTGAAGACTGGTAGGGTCCGGTTCTAGGTAACCTGGACATTCCCATTACAATAGTTAGTGAGATACTTACAATTTATCATGGACTTCCACCCCAATGAGGTTAGGGCTCCAGGGTGTGGGTCTACATCTTTGCTGATGAGGTGGTGTGGGTAGGGTGATCGGGGCCATGTACCAAACTTGGTACAAAGGTTGACCTTGGGACTAGCAATTATGGGAATAATTTTGGGGTCAAAAGGTCAAGGTCACAGGGTAATACAACATCAAATGTACGTGCTCTAACTCAACAGGGAATGAAGCTATGGCAGGCATGGGCAAACTACGGCCCGGGGGCCACATGCGGCCCATTAAACGTTTTAATCCGGCCCGCCAAACTTGAAAAAATAAAATGAATAAACCTTGTTAATGTTTTATTTTCCCTGCAATTCTGATGTTTTCCCACTAGATGGCGCACTCTAGAGACACTGGCTTTGTTGAGGTGAAACGTAGGCCTATTACTCCACGTTTGCACTTTACCCTCTGACCCATCAACCCTTCTGTAAAGATGAGCGGACCTAAGAAAAGGAAAGTGGACAAAGAATGTCGAGTGTTCAATAAGGAGTGGACAACTAAATATTTTTTCACTGAACACCGATCATCTGCTGTTTGCCTGATATGCCAAGAAACTGTGGCGGTTTTTAAAGAGTATAACATTAGCCGTCACTTTGCCACAAAGCATGCTAACTATGCTAGCAACCTGTCAACAAAAGAACAAGAAGCTGCTGCTCAGAAGTTGGCAGCTAATTTAAAGGCTCAACAAAGTTTTTTTCACCGTCAAACTGCCATTCAAGAGTCAAGTACCAAGGCCAGTTTTATGCTTTCATTCAAAATAGCAAAGGCCAGCAAACCTCTGTCTGAGGGCGAGTTTTTAAAAGAATGTATGGTGGAGACAGCAGGTATTTTGTGCCCGGAGAGCAAAGACAAATTTGAGAAAATCAGTTTATCACGGCGGACAGTGACTCGCCGTGTGGAACTATGGGAAATGGGAAAAATGTTGGCCTGCTGAGGAGAATCCAGAATAAAGTGAAAGATGAAAACCCTGACCAGGATGTCATTTTCCTCCACTGCATCATCCACCAGGAATATCTATGTAAATCGGTGTTACAGCTGAATCATGTTGTGAATCCTGTCGTGAAACTCGTCAACTTCATACGCGCAAGGGGACTTCAGCACCGTCAGTTCATTGCGTTCCTGGAGGAAACTGACGCGGATCACCAGGACCTGCTTTATCACTCCCGTGTCCGCTGGTTGAGTTTGGGCAAAGTGTTTCAACGCATGTGGGAGCTCAAAGAGGAGATTGGCGTGTTTTTGGAGCGACTGGGGAAGGCTCATGAGTTCCCTGAGCTGAGCAACAAGAGCTGGATGTGTGACTTTGCGTTTGCTACAGACGTATTTTCACACCTGAATGAGCTCAACATGAAACTGCAGGGGAAGGATCAGTTTGTGCACGACATGTACACAAACGTGAAAGCCTTCAAATCCAAGCTGGCTTTATTCTCCAGGCAAATTTTGAACAAGTCATTCACTCATTTTCCTACACTAGCCACGCTGAAAGAGGCCGGAGCAAAAGTGAAGAAATACAGTGAGTCACTGGATGCGCTGCACGGAGAATTCTGCCGTCGGTTTTCGGATTTCGACAAAATTGACAAGTCACTTCAGTTGGTGGCCTGTCCTCTGTCACAAGACCCCGAAACAGCCCCAGAGGAGCTGCAGCTCGAACTGATCGACCTTCAGTCCGACCCTGTCTTAAAAGAGAAGTTCAACTCTCTGAAGCTAAATGACTTCTACGCTTCACTCAATGCAGCCGCGTTTCCAAATCTCCGGCGGACAGCGCAGACGATGCTGGCGCTGTTCGGCTCGACCTACGTGTGTGAACAGACCTTCAGCGTCATGAACATCAACAAAGCCAGCCACAGATCCAAGTTAACAGACCAACACCTCAGATCCATTCTGAGAATCGCCACAACAAAGCTAACTCCAGACTTTGATGCGCTGGCTAAAAAAGGAGACCAACAACACTGTTCCCATTAAAATTAAAAGTGTCTCCATGATGCGCACGTTCTCAAAATAAACAGTGCGCGCAGATCAAATATAACGCAGCTCCACAGACTGACTTGCTGCCACTGTTTCGTCCTTGCACTGGTCGTTGTTGACTTTTGGCACCGGGGAAACAAACTGAATAGAAGGAGCAGGACAAGTACATCTGCATCTCCAACCGTTTTTGAAAAAAAAGAGACAGTCAGGAGGAGAGTGATGTTGATATCCAGAAAGTATAACAGAACTTTCAGTGCTTTAAAATAGAAATGGTTAGTAGTAAAAAAAAAAAAAAAAAACCGCACATTTTATTCATTTGATTTTCAGTGTTTTAAGACTCATTCCAAAGTCAGCTATTTTGTTGTAATGCTTTTCTTCATTTTCATCTGAAATTAAAGCACCTGTTTTCTCCATATCCCAAGATTTGTATTTTTTCTCCAATGAGGTGGGGTTACCAAAGCACTCCATCCATCTGCTCCTGGTCCGGCCCCTTTGTTAAATGTTAGAACCCATTGTGGCCCACGAATCAAAAAGTTTGCCCACCCCTGAGCTATGGCCACCCAGCTTGGTAATAATAATAATAATTATACTATTATTATTATTTAAATTATTATATTTACTTTGAACTTGTGACCCTAAAGTCATAGCAACAATTTGGGCTGGGCGATATACCAAAAATATATTTATTGTATATGGTACATTTGGCTGCCTGCAATACATAAATGGTTGTATTGCACATATTTGAATATTTTTTACGTCAAATATATTTATACTATATTATTATTATCATTATTATTATTAAAAGGGAATCAGGCTATGGCCACCCAACTTGGTACATATGTTGACCTTTGGACTAGCACCTAGGGCTATACTTTTGTGGTTAAAAGGCCAAAAGCCAAGGTCAGAATACCCAATAAACTATATCTCAACAACAAAGACAGCTAGAGCCACCAATTTTGGTACACTGATTCACCTTGGGATCCTGATCCAGAACTCTGGGTTTGGGGTCAAAAGATCAAAGGTCAACATTTGCACTCACTATGCCCTCTTACTACAGAATGAGTGAAGCTATACAGGTTCACCCTGACACCTTGACCGTGGACTGTGGGTTTGGGGTCAAAAGGTCAAAGGTCAACATTTGCATCCCTTATGCCCTATTACTATATAACAAGTAAAGCTAGGGTCACCAAAATTGGTACATGGGCTCACCTTGGGATCCTGAACTGTGACTATGGATTTTGGATTGCAAGGTCAAAGGTCGAGGCCAAAATGCCATATAAACTATATCTCAGGAACAATGAAAGCTAGGGTCACCAAACTTGGTACACAGGTTCAACCTGACACCCCGTTCTTCGACTATGGGTTTGGGGTCAATAGGACTGCAAAAGGTGTGGGCCTGCATCTCGGTCGAGTGCATTCTAGTTTCCTTCTAGTTTTATTTAGATTTCAGACTTTTTGGCATTAGGGTTGCAGTAGGAGGACTTTTTGGTCTAAACAGTGTCACTCATGTCTGTTATTTTCTTGTTTGTTTTCTGTAATTTTGGTTGTTTTTTTTCAGAGTCTCCTCCCTCATTTTCTACAAACAGACTTCAAGTGTAAGTCTGAACATGTTTTCATGAACGTTAGAAAACTTTTTGGTTAGGTGGAGGACGGGAGGTTTAGCCATTTATCCACTTATTTCTGAGACAGATTTGTTTTGAACTTTGTCGCACACAAAAAAACCTACTTGGAATTAATCGCACTTTCAGAAACTAATAAGAAGTAACCTCGAGTTTATAATTGCCCGACACTGAAGCATTATAAATGGTGTTTATGGGCTGTCAGACACAAAGCAATATTCGTTATCAAACAAAACTCTGAGTCCTTCTAAAGTTACTAGAGTAAGCTCACCGACCTGTAATTAATATTGCTACGGTGACTTCGTATTAATCTAAAAACATAATTTATATTTCATGTAGACAAAAGCTACATTTACTCAACGCCTCGTGGGCACTGTATACTGTTTATTGTTTAGGGTGATCCTTTATGTCCCGATGGGAAATACATCACATTAAGGAAGTAACAGTGCTCTGTTTAATGGGGCTTCAAGTTACTTTCTGTGTCACACTTTGTGCACTGATCACCGCTCTGTAATGAAAAAGAAGGTTTTCTTCCATCCCCGAACCACTGCAGACAAACATGCTATCAGTCACCCTCAGATTACATACAGACACACAGTCACACACACACACACACACACACACACCTACAGCACGGATGATTAATGCGCTTCATTTCTCCGCGTTCATTCTCACAGAGACAGACATGCTGTTTTACACACACGCCTCGGAATGCACCTATTAGCTAGCAGACACTGAAAGCCTTCAGTGTGCATCTGTGTCAAATCTCTAACTGCGCCGCCATGACTGTACATCACACACAGACACGCAACCACAAACGTGCACGCCGCTTAATTACCGCTGATGATACGGACTCGCTCTCATCCAGGAGCCACAATGTCTGTTCAATTACCCCCCTGATTATTGCGCAAACACGCACGGATGAATGTCACTTGCCCCACAACCGGAGTCTCGCACGGTCCCTCCCACCATCCCGCGTCCGCCCCGCCGGTGTTTCCATGACGATCTCAATCACTTCCTAATGCAACTCTTTGTTGCCGCAGCGAGTGAAGAAATTTCCTGCCCGAATCATCTTTGATTCTGTCTCTTCATCATGGATTCTGGCTGGTCCTTTTCATCTCTGGCTCTCTCTTCCCTCCCTTTTCATCACTGAGGAAATAATCAGACGGTGGTCAAAAATGAAAAAGAAGGGAGTTTTATTTTCTTTTTTGACTGTAAACTAACAGAAGCGGGAGAGAGATGGGAAAGTCAGAACAACTTTTTAAAGAGTCTGTTTTTTTTATGTTTTGGCATTTTTCTTGGCCCATTGAGCCTCACTGTGCTCGCTCTTCTGAGACTCTCAGGATTTTAAAAGGATGCTTTCTGACACGGAGCGAGGAGATGGGATGGAAACTAAAAAAGCACAAACTGACAGAGGAGAAAAAGTGAGAGCGAGCGGAGAGGCGGAGGAACAAGGGGTTTGGATAAGGAACTGCATGGATAGAATGACAGCAGCTCAGTGGAACAGTGGTTAGCACTGTGGCAGCACAGTAAGAAGGCTGTGGGTTCGATCCCACCCCCTGACCATCAGTGACCCTTCTGTGTGGAGTTTGCATGTTCTCCCCGTGTCTGCGTGGGTTTACCCTGGGCACTCCGATTTCCTCCCACAGGCCAAAAACATGCAAGTTGGGTTCATTTGGAGACTCTATAGTGGCCCTAGGTGTGAATGTGTGTGTGAATGGTGAAGGGATTGGTGCTGCACTGTGGATGCCCTGAATTTCCCTCTGGGGATTAATAACTTATACAAAAACAAAAAATAAACAGCCCATTTTCCATTACCAGCAACCAATTTTGCAGAACTCCTCCCATGCTCATGTCTCCACTACCAGGAACCTCCCAGTAAGTGGGGGTGGTGGTGGTTCAGGAACATTTAGCAGCCAAAAGACAGCACTGGTCAGGAGTAGGTACTTGAGAGCAGCGCTGAAAACTGCTTGGTGTTGATTGGATAAAACTCAGCCACAGCATCTTTGTGAACAAAACACACGCAACTGAAACCCATAAATTTGACCATAAAAGGATAGCAATGAAGAGCTAATGCTTAAAAAAATTATAATATCATGCTGTCGTGATGATGGAGATTCTGACCGACTATTGGGCATATGTGGAGAACACGAGGTACAGCGCATAACACCGGCTGCTACCACTTTACCTTAGAACTGGCCAGCAGCAGAGTCCATGCTGGTGCTCCTCCCGGTGTGCTCACACGTCTAATATCTACAAATTTTAAAGTTAACACCACCATGACTGTGGAGCAGAATGGCCAGATCAATTGTATATCATATGTGGCCACACATGCATCGTGGTAGCACGGAACATGGCGGAGAGGCGAGGCCACCAGCTCAGGCCACACACGGTCAGCCAGCTGGGGAAAGAGTGCCCCTCTGACGCTGCTCACGCTGCTCCAGCTCTCTCTGGTGAGAGGGCCAAATACAGGAATAGCCCTGAAGAAGTTCCTGCCCCCCCCCCCCCCTCCAATGGTTCCTGGTTACTGGTAATGGAAACGGGGCTTATGTCTTACACCCTCATTTCCTACTTTCACCTTGAGAACTCATCTTCAATTCCATTTTTCTGCAGAAAGTTCACACTTACAAAAACATTTATCCTAAAACTGCATCTGTAAGCATAACCACACATAAACACGATCCCTTCCCCTTACACAAATGTTCACCACTGGGTCTAATTGCATTTTTTCCTATTCTGTGGCCCCATGCAGCGGTTCTGAATTACAAGAGGTTTCCCAAGTGCCTCCACACTTTCCTCATTTCAGTTCTACGCTTACTTAGCATCCAGCTGCTGCACATACTCAGGCAAACACTCAACAACCGAAAGACTTACATGTGAAAACACATGTTCCCCCACACACACACTCCATTCGCCTTAATAACTACCCTTATCCTGAAGTGGAAAAGCACAAAAAATTATACCCTGCACACACACAGCTCGTGAAAACCTGTGCTCTTACAAAACACACAAAAGTAGGAACATACAAGAGCACCTTTACTTTTTTTTTACAACCCCCCCCTTCCATCATCAAGTCTGACTCAATGCTGCAGGAATGTAAAGGCTCTGAGGGAATAAACCCCAGGCAGTGGTTTTATTGAGCACAGATTAACTGTACAGTTGTAAAATGCAACCATAAAAACACATTGCAAGGTGACAAAATGGAGGAAATAGGACAGGATATTGATTTTGAGTACAAGTACATCCACTAACGCCAGTGGGGTTACCTCGGAGCATAATATAACCCGTCTGTAATGCACATTGTGGTTTCAAAAAGTAGGTCATTAACAGTTTCAGCTTGTAGTGATAAGCTCGTTGACTGTTATGCAAATACTGCTAACCTCCAGCCAAGACAAAAGCCCTAAAAGATGCAGTTGGTCCAACAGTAATTTTAGTCTGACTGCAAAAATAAGTCAGTTCCTTTGGACTTCCATGATAAAATAGCCAACCTCAGTGATAACGCCACTGTTTAGAGCTTGGCACAAAACTGGTGTAGGTCTGTGCACTTTATTTCTGCAGCAGTTTGGTTTCTAGCTCGCAACAAGTCTCCAGAGCAAGAGTAAGGACTACTGCAGAATCAGAGTTACAGTTCAATTTATCAAGAAATTCTTTGAGGAGTAATGCCCAACAAACAAATATTTATGGGAGGCCACCATTATACCCTAGCAGCTGAGGGAAGCAAAATCTATGTTTGCAACAAGATGGGTGCTGACTAAATTTCAAGTATTAGATGATTTCCAATTAACTGAAATGGACGAAAACATTTTGACAGGACCTTTCTATTGAGATAGCACCATAGGAACATGATCCTGATTGAGACATAAACTAGTATATCATCAGCTAAATCTTAACACAGACGGTGGTGATGGGAATTGCCTGCACTGCTTGTCCTTACACAGCTGATGGACTGGAGCAATACAAATATCACTTCCATTTTATGAGAAAAAAATGTCCAACACATTTGCTTCATTTCATGCAACAAAGTCTGGATGTGCATGCACCAGGCGGATCCTGGATACACTTCGCACCAGCATAATATGGGCAAGGATGAAGGTGAAACCCAGAAAACCAAAGAGCACAGCCATCATCTGAGGAAAACTCATGGATAAGAGATTCCACATCGGTGAAACGTTCATTACAGTGGTGTCAGAGCGTTCAGTCTCAGTACCATGGGAGGTGGCAATTGATAAAGCGTATGAACAAAAGAGAGAGAAATACTCAAACCTAGCAGGGTGGAACAATGTGGCTAGCTTTCTAAGGACTGCCCTATGTTGTGTCCATAATGTAGGAATCACGAGTGAGTCTCACCTCGGTTAACAGGGGTTTATTCAGGATATAACAACAACTATACACAGAGGCTTACAGCACTCTCCTGCTGGCCAGGTGGCTTCACGACAAAAGAGCCTCTTCCGCCCACTCTTTTATACCCTGGGCGGCATCACCGCCGGAAACCTGTAGTAGCCACCCTGGTCTATCTCATAACCAACCCGGCTGCCATCTTACTAATACCATCCCATTTACAGACATAACATTCTCCCCCCCCCCCTTCAAAAAAATTGCCAAGCACACAAATAACCCACCCAAATTTATCACCCAAAACACGCACTAATCAAAATATGTACAGCAATAAACAAAACACCTATCCAATCAAACAACTAAGGCTGAGGGGCTGGGTAGCCCACCAGCACCCCCACATGGCTGAATGGGTTATTCTTCCGCTTGAAAAAGGGGAACATACAAACAAAAAAAAAAAAAATAAAGCCGTGTTTCTACCTAAAAATAATCCCTTAACAACATCAAATAATACACACACAATAAAACACAAGACACATTCTACTGGCGGCCCCCCACCCCAACTCCCACCCCACAATGGGCAAACAGAGTATAATAAACAAGGGGCTACTCAAATAAAACAATCCAATTAAATCAAACCCTTTCAAACACTGAGAAAATCAAATCAGGACAGCCAATCAAAATAAGTCAAATAAACCAGGCGAGCTCTAGAAACTCACTAAGACAATCTCACACAAAGCTGCCACCGGTCAGACTACAAAATTTAACACAAAACCCTAATTCATAAAACACACTAAAGCACAGTGCATGCACAGGCATCTACAGTTGACATGCAAACAACTAAAACTGGCTCGCAACTATACATCAAAAGGACGCCTCCCACGCTCACTCTTACTGTTTTCTTTTCTTTTTTTTTTTTAAACACAATTTATCGGGGCACCAAATAGAAACCAATATCAAAACAGGACTGAAGAAAACGACACACACATGCAAAATAAAACCCTCAGTCCCCGGATGGATCCCTCTCAAGGCATCTCCATCTCTTCACTTCAGGGCTCCTGCTGCGGCGTCTCCTCTCCACCTCCAGCAGCCGCAGGTCCCTCGGGTGTCTCCAGACATGAACAGACCTGCGCCCATTCGCCTCCATCCAACCAGGCTCCACCTGGAACCGCCTCTGGTTGTCCCGCTGCTCACGTGGACTGTGATCTAGACGTACTCAAGCCTCAACCTTGGTCTTCGAGGGAGCCCACTTCCTTTTAATCAGATCACCGGTCCTGCAACAGGCCCCTGACTCCAGACGCTCCGTCTCACGGGCTCTCCTGGGTCTCTTCTTGGCAGGCCGTTGCTGGGAGCGCTTTACGATAACCACGCTCCGCAGTCTAGCCCCATTTTCTCCCAGCGTTGGCACCTCGTCCCGATGAGCTTCATCGGGGGTCCCACCGTGCCGTCCGGCACCCTTGTCCAGGGCAGCCTGCATGACAGCATCGGGTCCATCCCGAGAGAGCTCCGCGTGGTGTGGTGTGTGCACTCCCAAAGTCACATTGTCCATCCAGTCCGAATCCCACACCTCAGCACCCTCCACGGCAGGAACAGGTTGGCCCCACAGTCCATATCCAGACCATTCTTCACCCGAAACATTCATAATGGAGAACCCAAGGCTGTAAAATAGTTTGCAACCCATAACATCAACACCAGATGCAGAAACGTTAATGCGAACACTGGGCGCCACACTGTCCTTATACCGGGCCTCCATCTCAACGTAGCCCAAAATAGCCAACCTGTTCCACCCATAACCATAAAATTCTACCTGTTGCCTTCTTATCTGTTGGTGGGGAAACGGTCTGTCCATGGTTTCAAGATTCAGGACAGAAATCACCGCTCCCGTGTCCACTAGAAGCGGAATCGCAACTCCATCCAACATGACGGTGCAGCTGATCCTCCCTGTCGTCTCCAGGGAGACGGTATGCACAACCGTTGGAGTCTTCTGCGCAGCACCTGGTTCTCTCCCACGGCTCCTGCATACGAAGTTTTCGCACGCCCTGGCAAAATGGTTTAAAATCCCGCATTTGCCACAATGCTTTCCTTTCGCCGGGCACACTCTGGACTTATAGCGGTGCTCAGTGGACCCACATCCATAACATTTTGGCGTACCAGAGGCAGACCTTATCCTGACCATGGAGGCAAAATCATCCTCTCCACATTCGCCATCACAAGGGTCCAGGCTCAGTGCCTTAGTGCAAAACTCATTCTTCTCCAGAGAGGCCCCTTCAGTAAGGCCTCTTGCAATGGTCTCTGCTGCCTCGAACTGTTGGGCAAGCTCGACAGCCTCAGCTAACGTAATCTCTCCTGGGTGCGTCAACAATCTGGACCGGGCCGCCGTGCAACAGACGTGCTCCGCCAACTGGTCCCGAATCATCTCGTCCTCCAGGGTCCCAAATCTGCATTCCCTCGCCAGCTCACGGAAATCCACCACGAATCTTCGCACAGGCTCTCCCAACCACCGGTGGCGCTGTCGAAACTGAATGCGTCTAACAATGACATTCTCCAGTGCCTTAAAATACCGCGCCATTAGCTGCACCACTTCATCGAAACTGTCCGCACCTCCAAGATTCTCTAGAATCCTCTGCCCTTTCATTCCTAAATTATGTACTAACACAGCTTGCGCACGGACCTTCTCCATCTTTCCCAAGTTCAGGACAACAAGATAGTTGGTGAAGGCAGCGAACCAACAAGGCCATGGCATGAGGGGCTTGCCCAGTGCCTCGCCCGGTGCCTCGAGAAACGGCCGAAAGCTAGCAACAGAGCGTTTCATTACCGCTTTTACCTCGTCGCCAAATGTTCTGTCCATAATGTAGGAATGACGAGTGAGTCTCACCTCGGTTAACGGGGGTTTATTCAGGATATAACAACAACTACACTACCGTTCAAAAGTTTGGGGTCACTTACAAATTTCCTTATTTTTGAAAGAAAAGCACTAATCAGAAATACACTCTTTACATTGCCAATGTGGTAAATGACTATTCTAGCTGCAAATGTCTGGTTTTTGGTGCAATATCTAGAGAGGTGTATAGAGGCCCATTTCCAGCAACTATCACTCCAGTGTTCTAATGGTACAATGTGTTTGCTCATTGCGTCAGAAGGCTAATGGATGATTAGAAAACCCTTGTGCAATCATGTTAGGTCTGCAATGCTGTAATTGCTGCAAATGGAGGATTCTTTGACGAAAGCAAAGTTTGAAGGAAAAAATTATTATTTCAAATACAAATCATTATTTCTAACCTTGTCAATGTCTTGACTATATTTTCTATTCATTTTACAACTCATGGTGGTAAATAAGTGTGACTTTTCATGGAAAACACAAAAAAATTGTCTGGGTGACCCCAAACCTTTGAATGGTAGTGTATATACAGAAGCTTACTGCACTCTCCTGCTGGCCAGGTGGCTTCACGATAAAAGAGAAAGAGCCTCTTCCGCCCACTCTTTTATACCATGGGTGGCGTCACCGCCGGAAACCGGAAGTAGCCACCCTGGTCTATCTCATAACCAACCCGGCCGCCATCTTACTAATACCAGCCCATTTACAGACATAACACCCGATAGAGGTTTCAGAGCAACCTCAACAATCAAACTCCTGAGAAGAATGGGAGTTCAGAACATCAAGTCCTACGAGTTTATCTTTGTTCATTTGTCTTCTTTCAAACTCCTGTCTACACAGCTGATGTAGACATGGATTTTTAAATACAGTAAGTCAGTTGTCTGTCCTACAACAACAGACCTCTAGGTGTTACATCTAGATGTCTATGTTACACAAGTTATCCTGTTATTCCGTACTTTAGAACAGGTGCCACAAAGTCCCTCTGTAATGGGTTGTACTGCAATTGGAATTAGTAATCATTTCTTAGTAGTTCCTGAGGTTGGAAAGAGATTAATTCATAAATTTGTACTCTATTCTTTGCTGTGAATGCGGTAACTCGATGGCAGCTTCTTATGGTAAGACTTTTATATCCATTTCATGGTTCAGATATTGTAAAGGAAAGTGGAAGATCCTCAAAAGAACTTTAAAGTTCAGATTTCTCAGCTGACTCACTTTAAGGAGGTACATCTATTTCAATATTTGTAGTGTTGTAGACAAGACAAGAGACTACAGACTGAGACCAGTGTAAAGACCAAGACTTTATGGGGTCGAGACCCAGCCAGGCAGAGACCAAGTCAAGACCAAGACCACTGTATGTAGGACTCTGTCTTGTCTGGTCTTGAGAGACACTGGTTTCATTCTGGTATTGACTACAACACTAAATATTTGGTCCTCACTCAACACATTCATTCTTACTTCCATGTATTTCTCTGTCTATTAATAATCTACACCGCACTTTCATATTAAAACTGCACTTTCATAAGGTTTCGATTTCTTGCCTGATTCAAAACTCTGTAGTTTCTTATGTTAAAAAGGATTCAATGCCTTTGAGCCTTTAAACTTTTGTCCTACAAGGGGGATCATCAAGATGCTTTTATTTTCCATCAAAACACTTGAAAACTTTCTGGAACAGACAAACTTTTTTTATCTGACAAAAGTGCCAAGAGAGCACCCCTACGGACCCCCCCACCCACCCACACACACTCACAACTGAAGTAATGAAAATGTCATCTGAGCCAGCACATTGTAACATTTTCCTAGCTTCTCTTGGATGATTACACAGGGTTGTGTGACATCCCCAAGCTCAAGATAATTAGGTACTGTATGCCTGGAGAGATGTGTGTCTACTGTAAGATGAGTGCATTGACCTTAGAAGTGTCGAGAGCCTTGGGATCACTGGGTGTCTTGTAACGCTGTCATGCTCACTGTAACTGTCTCCACAATTAGCCTTTATCTTATTACAGGTAAAAGGAACTGCAGTAAAATGCTGTGTGCACTCTTTAAGTCTGATTTAATCAAATCCAGATTGCTGCTCGCAAAATGAGCACTTACTACCCACTGGGCCAGCAGGGTGGGCTATGATTACTGAGACAAACCGATAATACACAGGCAAGCTGTTTGATTCTAGATTTCTACCTTAGGATGAGATCACACCTCTGATTGGGTGCTTTGCAACATACTGCTGATGTTTTTCATATGCTCCATTTGATGCCTTACTGCCAATTACAAAAGAACTGTATCTTGTAAAGAAGACTCAACTGAATACCTACTAGCTTGATTACTGGGTGATTGTGAGAGGCTCTCATTTTGCCTAGCTGGAGAACTACTACAGGTGCATCTCACGAAATTAGAATATCATCAAAAAGTTGATTTATTTCAGTAATTCAATTCATAAAATGAAACTCATATTTTATATAGCTTCATTACAGACAGTGATATATTTCAAGTGTTTATTTCTTTTAATTTTGATGGTTATGGCTTGCAGCTCATGAAAACCCAAAAATCAGTTTCTCAAAAAAATTAGAATATTACATAAGATCAATTTTAAAAAAATGATTTTTTTTTAATAGAAATGTTGGCCGACAAAGTATTTCCATGCACACACTCAATACTTGGTCAAGGGCTCCTTTTGCATGAATTAATACTGCATCACTGTGGCATGGCATGAAGGTGATCAGCCTGTGTTACTGCTGAGGTGTAGCAGCAGATGACTGCCCCTCCCTGAGCCTGGTTCTGCTGGAGGTTTCTTCCTGCTACAAGGGAGTTTTTCCTCTCCACTGTCACCAAGTGCTTGCTCACAGGGGATCGCCTGATTACTGGGGTCTTTCTGCAATTGTGGGGGTTTCCCCTACAGTTGAAAGTGCTATGAGATGAATGTTGTTGTGAAATGGCGCTATATAAATAAAGTTGAATTGAATTAGAATCCAAGTTGCTTGAGGTCCAGTGTGAAGTTTCCACAGTCAATGCTGATATGTGGAGCCATGTCATCTGCTGGTGTTTTTCCACTGTGTTTAATCAAGTCCAGTGTCAGTGCAGCCATCTAACAGGAAATTTTAGAGCACTTCATGCTTCCTTTTGCTAACAAGCTTTATGGAGACGCTGATTTCATTTTCCAGCAGGACCTGGCACCTGCCCACACTGCCAAAAGTACAAATACTATACCTGGTTTAATGACCATGGTATCACTGTGCTTGATTAGCCAGCAAACTCTCCTGACCTAAATCCCGTAGAGAGTCTATGGTGTATTGTCAAGAGGAAGATGAAATACACCAGATCCAACAATGCAGACGAGCTGAAGGCTGCTATCAAAGCAACATGGGCTTCCATAACACCTCAGCAGTCACAGGTTGATTGCCTCCATGCCATGCTGCAATGATGCAGTAATTATACAAAAGAAACCCCAACCAAGTACTGAGTGTGTACATGGACATACTTTTCAATTGGACAACGTTTCTATTAAAAATCTTTTGTTTTAATTAATTTTATATAATATTCTAATTTTTTGAGAAACTGAATTTTGGGTTTTCCATTTGCTGCAAGCCATAACCATCAAAATTAAAAATATCACTCTGTGTGTAATGAATCTATATATGAGTTTCACTTTTTGAATTGAATTACTGAAATAGATCAACTTTTCGATGACATTCTAATTTATTGAGATGCACCTGTAAAAATAAAGAGATTTTGCTTTGTGCAATATTTATATCTGCTGCTCTTATACTGAGCAGAATCAACAGTTAACACCCAGCATTACAGAAGAAAGAATCTAATCCAAAATAGGAAGTCAAAATAAATATGCCATAACCTGGAAATTTTTGGATAACATCTTATACAGATGGAAGATGCAAGAGCCTTTTAACAAACCATCAGATTACTCCTATAAGTTTATAGAATGTCTTCTTATTAAGGACGTGATTGGAGTAAACAGAGGATGGGTCCAGTAAAATACTCAGACATGTTTTTGATTGACTAGATGGTGCTAAATGCTCATTGTCTGGTTAGATTTGCACAGCAAAGGCGAGACTCCTGAGATCTAGCCGGGAGTTCAACAAGACAAAGACCAGTATCAGAATATATGATCTTGTGATATACCGAGTATTGCAATATCATGATAATATTGCATTGCGGCCCAAGTATCATCATAATATCCTATTGTGCGGCCTATGGTGATTCCCACTAAACCATATAAACACAGTGGTAGGTAATGCATAGGTACACAGTTTTCAGCAATATTGCTAGAAGCCATCCATCCATCCATCATCCATCCATCACTTCTCAGCCCACGTCAAAAATGCTTAGGACACAGAATCTCTTCATCATGTCCTCCTACAGTCTCCTTTTGTCTTTTGTCATAATCCAAACCTCTCTCTGCCAACAATCAATCCAGATTTGGCTATGTATTATTCATAACTCTGCACTACGGCTGTGTGTCCTCTCAGCACGTAAAAATGCTCTGGATTTATTTTTCTGGGCACTTAACACGCACTCTTTGAAAAAGGTTTCGGCCCTGTATCCTAGCAACCGCATGACCTGTCGTTCACAGCTCACCATTGGTGTTTCAAACACTGCACTGAAACTCTCTACTAACTACACTAATTTGCATAAAACTGGTAAGAAAACATGCATCCCTCCAGCCTTTTTCTGATAAATATTGATCATGGAATACCTTTTTCTGATTGTGGCTGGTTAGGTGTGCTGCTGATGAGTGATGCGGCACTCCAAAAGTTGAACTTTTTTCAACTTTAAGTGCTGTGGCCACAGTGTCAAAAAAAAAAGCTAACCACTGAGAGCGTTTTTGTGGCAAGGACACTGGGCCCAATAAATGCTGGACTACATAGAAAATGAATAGAAAACAGACGCTCAGAGTGAAAAAATATGCTCTCTGTGGATGTGCAGCTTAACTATTCAATATAAATTAGCTGAATAAATGACTAAAATGCTAGCTGCCCAACATTAGCATACCACTTGCACAATATTTTTCTGCAATTAACATTTTTGATTTTTTTTTAATTCATTTCTTAAATAGAAAGCTGCTATTTAACACCATAAATGTTTCTTTCAGTACATTTTTCATCTAGCTTATTTCAACAGTTTTTTGTTACGCAAGTTAGTTTAGGCTAGACGCTAGTGTACAACATGATGCCTATTGATAGTTGTTGATCATGTGAGTTTCCTCCATGTGGGTTTCCTGCAACATGGCTGCCATTTGTTTACTTACAGGATGGAGCGAAAAAGTGTGAAAACCTCCAAAACTTAATGTGAAACTCTTGATAATTACACGAGATAGCGTTACAATGACAAATTAGCATTAATCGAGAAGCAGGACCCCGACTCCGAGACTCCTACCAGTGTTTGTACAACTGGCGCCATACCACCAATGATAGCATAGTAGTCGCCACATTTAGAACATTTTTTCTGCTGAATGGTGGCTTCACCGCCAACACATCCGGCATCATACTAAAACTATCAATAGTTTTAAACTGTTTGCATGCGTCTTGGGGCAAAAGTCTAAAGCTATGGTCACAAAGATTCTTACGAATGATCAGTTCATCAGAATCTCTCAGTTCCTATGAATTCTGGAGTTCGCAGACATTTGTGGAGGGCCAGTTTCTTACTGCTGCTGTTTAATTCACAAGAGCAACTTCAGGCATTCTTGAGAAATGAGGTGCTTTTCTGTCATACGATGGCCGTAGAGTTCTTACGTTCTTTGTAAGGGTGCCTTGGGATCTTCCTACATCATACTTACAGCCATCCATCCATTCATCCATCTTCTTCCGCTAAATCCTTTTTTTTGGGGTCGTGGAGGGGATGGGGGGCTGGAGCCTATCCCAGCATCTTTGGGCGAGAGGCAGGGTACACCCTGAACAGATCACCAGTCCATCGCAGAGCCAACACAGAGAGACAGACAACCATTCACTCCCACAGTCATACCTAAGGACAATTTAGAATCCCCAGTTTGATGCCAATTAATCTAACTTGCATGTTTTTGGCATGTGGGAGGAAACCAGAGAAATCCCGGAGTAAACCCACGCAGACACGGGGAGAACATGCAAACTCCACACAGCTCACTGTTGGCCAGGGATCGAACCCAGGATCCCCCGGCCAAGGGTGAGTTGCTGTGCTGCCGCAATGCTAACCACTCCGCCACTGTGCTGCCCATGTCTTATTAAAAATTTTTGTGCACCTCATGGCACTCTCAAGTCGTTGGTAGGAAGATCTTTTGGCTTTCGGCACATTTTGTCGGCACAAATGTTGCATGAATGATGACGCACCTCTACCTTATGAGTGCCTCATTGCCGCCTTACACACACTGTATGAATCGGCATTTGCTATGACTGCTGTAAGGTGTTCTTGAGGCATACTTATGGCAAACATCTTGAGTGGTTCTTACGTTGTTCCTAAGGCATTTGCATGGCTGCCCTAGGAGGAGGGGTTTTTGTGGGGCGTTCGTAGAAATCTTAGACAAGGCCTTTGACCTGGCCATGAACTTACAAATGGTCTATGAATGCTGGATTCTCCTATGGCTGCCTTAAGAAGGCTGTACGAAATGGTCCAAAAATCATTCGTACGGTGTTTGCAGTGGTTCGTAAGGGTATTTGTGACCATAGCTTAAGCAAACCTTTTGTTTAATATCCTATGGAAAACGATAATAACATAAATATTAAAAGCAGTACAAAAGAGATCTGACATAAGCTACTGTAAATGCTGGGATATTATATACATGTAAACTGTCACCCATTTATGACCAAACAGCTAAAGTAGCAGATAGTTTAGACAGAAATTACCCAAAACAACCCCAAAAAAATGACACAACAGGCTATATCTCACATTTAGGCAGACTAAACAGCCCAGTATTTTTACTGTCTCCTCAAAACTTTTGGACCAGCAGCGATGAGAAAAAAAAAATTGCCTTCGTCAGCCGGCCGTGTCCACCGTAAAGAAGCATTTAATGCAAATGTGCAGCGATCCATCACTCCACCGGGGTGCTTTTTCATCGCTTGTGTGAGGGAGTAGCTTCCGCACACCCACAAACACACACACACACACCGTACTTGTGCGATCGCCCTCCGCACACTCGCACACAGTGCTGTCAACTTGAGTGGGTTCAGTAGTTTAATGAACATTATTGATGGTGGGGCTACAGCAAGGCTGGCATAATTAGTGTGATGTCTCACACCTACATGTCCGCAGCTTCATTAATTCTGCGAAGATCCCAGCTAACGTACACAGACACATGCACAGAAACACACACACACACACACACACACGGGGGATGGGGGGCTCCATCACACTCGTGCGTCATAAACCAAGATCCCAGTAAGCACTCATACTTCTACACCCCGCCATGGGCAGCATTAGTATTGAATCTGCATTGCCGCCGCTGCTTCTTCACGTGTACACCGTATACATACTGTATCAGTGCAAGCGAGCGTGCGCGCACCGGCGTTGTGCACTGTCAGAAATATTTTTAGTCTCACTCTGCTTGGCCAAATGCAGGGAGCCGATTGGATCCAGACCTCGGCTGTTGATAGTGATCAACAAAACCAGCTGACTGAAAAACAGCCATCAGCCCCCCCCCCCCCCGTCGTTTCGTTCTCCCTCTCACCCACTCTCACTCAATCCATCACCCCCCCCCCCCCACTCCTCTTCCCTCCTCGCCTCTCCTCCGCTCCTCGCTCCCTCTTAAATGGGGCGATTTGTGGTCGAGTGACTCATTTCTAAGCAAATCTGGACCGCAGCAGAGAAAGATGTGGGGGGGGAGGGGGGCGAGGAAGGATGGAGTGGTGGGGGAGGTTAAAGGGACCCAAGAGAGTAGAAAGAAATCGAGAAGGAAAAGTGAGGGAGAGGAATGAGTGTGCGCCGGCATGCATCTGCTCATTTCAGATGGATCACTTCAGTCCTTTCAAAACTGTGAAAAAGAGAAGAGGGGCGGGGGCTGGGGTGGGGGGGTGGGTGGAGGGTTTGGGAGGAAAACAGCAAACCCAGTGTGGACAGGATTAAGGTGGCTCTCTAAAGCCACTGCTCTTTTCACTTCGCCGTCCACTGCCCCAGACTCCACATCCGTCCCCATCCATGAGTATGATTAGGGCGTGGAAATGGCATGTATATCCTCAGCTTTAGGTCCGCTTCACGCATGTGTCATGTGGTTTCACGTGAAATGTTGATCTTTCTGCACAGTGACACATAAAAAAAAAAAAAACAAGTCGCAGCATGATTCATGCTTTGAAAATACATTTGCAGAAGAGTCTTGGTACATAAAGCAAACTCGGAGGGTTTCAGAATCAGAATCAGAATCAGGTTTATTGCCATTGTTCATGTAGTACACAAACTAGGAATTTGTCTCGGTACAATGCTGCAACATTAAACATGATAAGATAAAAGAAATAAACTATACATGTAATAAAGTGTAGAATAAGATTAAGTGATACTGGTCAACAGTTAAAATATATTAGCGAGCAGCAGATACTGTGGAGAACTATATAGTGCAGTCGGTAATGCAGGAAGAAAACAGTGATGATTGACATGAGTCTGGTTGAGCTGCTGTACATGGTGCACGAGAGTCAATAAGTCACTTAGTGTTCAGCAGTCTGATGGCAGAGGGGAAGAAGCTGTTCATGTGACGGGAGGTTTTAGTCTGGATGGACCGAAGTCTTCTACCAGAGGGGAGGGGGGCAAACAGTACGTGACCAGGGTGTGAGGGATCGGCTATGATCCGGCCAGCACGCCTCCGGGTCCTGGAGATGTACAGATCCAGGAAAGATGGGAGCTTGCAGCCGATCACCTTCTCAGCAGTGCACACGACGCGCTGCAGCCTTAGTCTGTCCCTGGCAGTGGCTCCTGCGTACCACACGGTTATGGAGGTTTAATACACACATCATTAATTATATTTAAGATTTAAACAAAACACGTATTTAGTTTTCATAGTTTATAGGGGGGAAAGGCCACTTATCAAAATTAAGTCTCCACTGGAAATAAATTCAAGAGCAACCTTGTACATCACCAGAAAAATAAGCTGTTGCAACGTATATTTACAGCAGGATCACATACAATCTGTAGAAATGTGATGGTAGGTGTGCTTCCAGTGTTTTGGACCTTCATCCAGTCTATCTGTTCATAAGTATTTGCATCAAAGGCAATCAATTTAATGGTGCAAAAGGTGCAGAAAAATGCTTTGATTTTATACTGCTTAAGTTCTGAGATGGCAGCTCCACCATAGCATCTCCTCTGGGCTCTGCTCAGTCTATAAAATTTCACATCGGTGATGGTTTCTTTGCCCAACCATAGCTGTTTTCTGCCAGAGGCTTTGCTGTTGGCTGCTCTGCAAAAGCCACCAGAGACAATCATGTTCAGCACGGTACAGAGCAACAGGGAAATGGGTACCCGGCTTTCTTTGGAAGTGCATTTTATCAGAGTTGTATAATATAGCATATGCACTATATTATTATATTATAGTATTGGGACACTCCTTCAAACACACAAAGAGAGGCCCATAAAGACAAGGACGAGTGAGTTTGGTGTGGAGGAACATGAGTGGCCTGCACAGAGTCCCGACCTCAACAGAGAGGAGACTGCGAGCTAGGCCTTCTCGTCCAACATCAGCGCCTGACCTCAGAAATGGTCAAACATTCCCATAAACACACTCCTAAAGCTGGTGGAAAGCCTTCCCAGAAGAGTTGAAGCTGTTATAGCTGCAAAGGGTGGCTTTCCACAAGGTTTAGGAGTGTGTTTATGGGAATTTTTGACCATTCTTACTCACCTGAGGCTCAGCCAGAGTAAAGCAAATGTAGACTGGATTCCTAGAAGTTGCCTCCAGTTAGCTTCACATGCAAGTAAGAAGTGCATCCCTATGTACATGGATTTTGGATGAGGTAACTCAGCATTGTGGCATGCGTGTAACTAACATGTTGGTCCTCAACAGGACACTCTGTAGTGTTACTGTCCTGTTTTCTCTTTCCAGTGTACAGCCTTTACACAGGGCGTGTCCGACCATTACCCTTGTTGAGACTGTTGCCACACCGTTTCAATAATGACTCCTAATATGGAGGCGGACAGGGCATGGTGGCAACTTTTTTCCCTCTTCACAACCACTATTTGGCACTAGGTTCCTCGTTTCTGCCAGGAAATCCACTTTACCCACTTTTAGGGTGCTTTCACACCTAACCTCTTTGGTCCGGATGTCCTGAATTTTCAGTTTGATTTGGATCAAAATTTCAGGTGTAAAGCCTCCCCCAAACCACCATTCAGACCAAAGAACCCAAATTTGGCTTGGCAAAATAGGTGGTCTCAGTCCAGATCAAGCTGATCCTTTGTCCGGTTTGTTTAGAGTGTGAAAGCAATTTTCAGAAAGGTTTGCTCTTTTGGACCAAATGCAGGAAGTTAAGGCAGCCAATAAAAGGGGAAATGAGCTGTGGCAGCACTGGGGGAGAAGAAAAGATCCAGTTTTTAATTGGACTATGGCCTGTTTGTAGCATAGTCAACTGAAACAAAAACATACCAGTAAAGAAGCTCAGATATTCTCTGAAAGGATGCAACAGAGTTTGTAAAAAAATGGACAAGCAACCCCCACCTGAAGGTTGCCACAGCTGATGAGAAGGACAAACTTCCTTTACTGAAGCCTGGGATAATATTCTAGAATCACTAAACTAGTTCACCAACTAATATGATGAGGTCTGAACCAGGTTCAACTTGAAGTTCAATTCAATTCAATTCAATTCAACTTTATTTATATAGCGCCATTTCACAACAACAGTCATCTCATAGCACTATCAACTGTAGGGGGAACCCCCACAGTTGCAGAAAGACCCCAGCAATCAGGCGATCCCCTGTGAGCAAGCACTTGGCGACGGTGGAGAGGAAAAACTCCCTTTTAACAGGAAGAAACCTCCAGCAGAACCAGGCTCAGGGAGGGGCAGTCATCTGCTGCGACTGGCTGGGGGGTGAGGGGATAGAGAAGAAGAAAAGAACAGACATGTAGAGAGCAAACAGCACGATGGGGACTCAATCTATGGGAGAGAACAAACAAATGTTAATGACCAGCAAAAAAAAAAAATATTTCATAGAGAGTGAGGAAAGGAGTGAGGCCCAGTGCATTACTGGAGGTCCCCCGGCTGACTAAACCTATTAGCAGCATAACTAAGGGAGGGTTCAGAAACACATGATCTCTCCCTAATTGTAGGCTATATCAAAAAGGTAGGTTTTAGCCCTATTCTTAAAAACAGAGATCGAGTCTGACTCCCGAATCCAGATTGGCAGCTGATTCCACAGGAGAGGAGCTTGATAACTGAAGGCTCTGCCTCCCATTGTACTTTTGGAGATTCTAGGTATTACAAGTAATCCTGCATTTTGGGAGCGTAGTGCTCTGTTAGGATAATACGGTAGTATCAGATCTTTTAAATAAAAAAGGAGCCTGATTGTTTAGAGCTTTGTAAGTAAGAAGAAGGATTTTAAACTTAATTCTAAATTCTATGGGAAGCCAATGAAGGGAGGCCAGAACCGGAGAGATATGATCTCTCTTTCTAGTACCTGTTAAAACTCTTGCTGCAGCATTTTGGATCAGCTGAATACTTTTTAAAGATGTTTTAGGACAGCCTGATAATAAAGAATTACAATAATCTAATCTCGAGCTAACAAAAGCGTGGATCAGCTTCTCAGCATCACTCTGAGACAAGATGCTCCTAATCTTGGCAATATTACGCAAATGATAGAAGGCAGTCTTAGAAACAAATTTAATATGTGAATTGAAAGACAGATCTTGATCAAAAATAATTCCAAGGTTCCTCACAGAGCTATTAAGAGAAAGAGTATCCACATCCAAATTGAAAGTTTGATTTGGAAAGGAATTTCTAAGGTTTTTTGGACCAACAAGAATGACTTCAGTCTTATCTGAATTTAATAGCAGGAAATTACAAGTCATCCAAGCTTTGATTTCCTTAAGACAGGCTTCTAACTTGGCTAATTGATTACTATCATCTGGCTTCATTGACAGGTATAATTGTGTGTCATCTGCATAACAATGAAAATGTATACAGTGCTTTCTAATAATGTTGCCTAACGGAAGCATATATAAACTAAAAAGAGTAGGGCCTAGCACAGATCCCTGTGGAACTCCATGACTAAGCTTTGAGTTGAAAGAAAACTCATTATTTACATGAACAAACTGGAACCTATCAGATAAATAAGATCTAAACCACTGCAACGAAGTTCCATTAAGTCCAACATAGTGTTCTAATCTATCAAATAGAATATTATGATCGATAGTATCAAAAGCTGCACTAAGGTCTAAAAGGACAAGTACAGAAACTAGTCCATTATCAGATGCAATGAGGAGGTCGTTACTGACCTTCGCTAAGGCTGTTTCAGTACTATGATGGATTCTAAACCCAGATTGAAACTCGTCAAGTAAACCATTTCCCTGCAGGTGGTCAAATAATTGCGTAGCAACAACTCTTTCTAAGATTTTTGAAATGAAAGGGAGATTAGAGATTGGTCTATAGTTAGCTAAAGCTCCTGGATCTAGCGTTGGCTTTTTGAGTAAGGGTTTAATTACAGCCGTTTTAAAAGCCTGCGGTACATGGCCTAAAGTTAATGAAGAATTGATTATATGAAGAATAAAGCTACCAATAAGTGGGAAGACTTCTTTAAATAACCTGGTAGGAATAGGGTCTAAAAGACAAGTTGAAGGTTTGGATGAGGAAACTATTTTGTCTAACTCACAAAGGTCGATTGGAGTAAACTCATCAAGACAGACATCAATAGAAGGAGTTGTAGTAGTTACAGTATTTAAGTTAACTGTGGGAAGAATCTGATTGATTTGATCTCTGATGGATGAAATTTTATTATTGAAAAAGTTCATAAAGTCCTGACTAGTAAGCTCTAAGGGAATGCTAGGATTGACAGAGTCCTGACTCTTTGTCAACCTGGCTACAGTACTGAAAAGAAACCTGGGATTATTCTTGTTCTCTTCTATTAATGCAGAGTAATAACTCGTTCTAGCTTTTCTAAGAGATTTTTTATAAATTAAAAGATGATTTCTCCAAGCTAAATAGATTTCATCTAAATTAGTTGAGCGCCATTTTCTTTCTAATTGACGAGTCTTCTGTTTTAAGCTACGAGTTTCTGTGTTGAACCAAGGAGTTAGAAATCTCTGATTAGACTTTTTCTTTTTTAAGGGGGCCACCAAGTCTAGAGCCTGATGCAGAGAAGCTGAAACACTATCCACCATGTTATCAATTACAGAAGGAGCAAGCTGTCTATAGCTTATTTCCGTTGTGTTGACACATGGCATAGAGGAAACAATCTGCATAAATTTGGAAACAGCATCATCTGAGAGGCATGTACTGTAATAATATTTTTCTTTAGGAGCCAAATAGTCAGAAATAGTAAAATCAAAGGTTAACAGACAATGGTCTGACAGTACAGGGTTATGAGGAGACACTACAAGATTTTCTACTTCTATGCCATATGTCAGAACAAGGTCCAAGTGAAGTTACTGATGTGTCCAGAGTTGCAGAAAACACCTAGGAGGGTGAGTAGCATGTTTGCTAACTACCGGTCTGTGCTAACAACACAAAGGTTGTCATGACAAGAAAATGTAGGTGTGTTACGCAAAGTTGTTTAGTTCGCTGAGAATAAGGAGCAGTGTGAAACCAAACCCAACCAGATCAAATGTGGACAATGTCACTAAAACATGAACCTTGGTCCAGACTTCGGCACCCAAAGTGTGGTAGACACGTTTACATTTCTGTGACATTGGGCTAGATGGGGAGTAGCTTCAGATCGGAAGGAGGCAGAACTACAGGATGCAGGCTTTTTTTCCTCAAAATGTTGGGGGAATTTCTCCAGAACTTGCTGATTGCACCTTTAGGAGGAGAAAACTGGATTTTCAGATTTTCTATCTTACTAAGCTATGGCACTATAGAAGTCAGATACACAGAAAGGAATAAATATACATAATTTCTTCTTTTTTCAGTGACCGCAAAAGCAAAAGCTTGATTTCTGTCCCATCTTTAGCCAGGGTGTCATGTCCCCAGTCTGACATCATAACATTCCTTCACAAGCCACTTCAGCTATGATACAACAGCACATGCAATTAAGACTTATAATAACAACAGGTCCAGCAGAGTTCAATAAGGACTAACTTAATTAGCAGAAACTGCCAGCACCGCTGCCTGTATGAGCTCCCTCATCAAACAGGAGAAGTGTGCATAACTGCGTGCTGGCGCTATCTTCTCCCTCCACCATCAATTTTACCTTCATTTTCTTCTCCTTCTCTCCTTCTTTTACCTGCCCAGAGGTCTTTATGCAAATTCCTCTATGCCTAACCCGACACCAAGCCCCCTCCTTCTCCCTCCCCTGTTAACCTCCCACACCGGCTCTCCCTCTCTCCACATTGATCAGCTTGTAGTGGATTAGCGGTGAATTGTGATAGCCGTCTGACCCGGGCTGGCCCCCCAAACAAGCCCCGCCGGCTAATTGAAAGACGGCGCGCTGGTTCGCAGGATTAGAGAGTGTGCCCGGTCTGGCACATTATTACACACAAATAAACTTGTGCGCACACAAAGCATTCATGGAACATGGGAGGGTTTTGGGTTTGCGTCACGCCAGAAGGGAATAGCTCACGATTGCAACACAGAGAAATGAGAAACGTGACTAAGCCCTCAACACAAATTGGATGTTCTGCAGATGTGTGTGTGTGTGTGTGTGTGTGTGTGTGTATCTCTATGGAGTTCAACACTGTGTCTGCCAGCGCGCACGGTGCACCCCACCCCCCGCTTATGTAAGTATTTGTGCACTTCTGTGTGTATTTGTGGCTGTGTATCAGCACCTGTGTGCAGGAATGAACTACATTAAAAAAATAATATTAAAAAAAGGGGAAAAAAAGGCTAAGAGAGCAGCGGAGTTGTGGCCCAGGGTCTTTAACGTTGAAATGGAAAGCTGCAGCAGAAGCACAGAAGCAATCATGAACTACTCCCTCACCGAGCTTCAATTGCAGGTAACATCTGACCCTACGAGTCCAGCAAAAGAACGAGCCGACAGAAACAAAATAAATCTCAGGCAAATGTAAGGCGGCGTCTGCGCGTGTGAATTGTGCATAAAGCCACGGATACACGTCCAGAGTTCACGGGCTGTGTGTGATACATGTAAAGCACCGTGTACATTAATCCCACACACATGGAGTGAAACATGTAATTCCGCCTGGAGCCAGACAGAAAAAGAAGTTCAGCATTGGATGGGGTGGGGGGTGGGGATTCAGGAAACAGCAACTACTGCAAAGAGAAGCCAAGAAATGGAAGGAAGCACGGGGGAGGTGGATACACAAGCGTGTGCCCGTTCGTGCACTGGAGGGTCCCCCACATGCTGCCTCGCTCTGATTGAAACCAGCAGTGCTTCGGCTTGGCTCGGCTCTATCAATGAGCTCACCCCGCTCCTGTTTTTTTTTTTTTTGAACTGGCAGTAGAAGGCTTGAAATGTTGACTCGCCCAGCATAAAACATTTAGTTAAAAAAACGCAGAGAAACATGTACCTCACTTTGACATATTCAGGCCTTCAAACTTCTAACCAAACCCTCTAAGCTTCTGTATCAATAATGCATCCTGCTTCGATAAGGTGGGTGAATTTCAAAGTAGAGCGAGGGGAGCTTTGTTTGATGGGGATGCAATTAAACCGCGCGTGGACTGCAATACGATCATCAGTAGTTCTGTTAAATAACGCCCCTGCTCTAACCAGCAGTGACCTCATGTTAGCCAAGAATGATGATGTGACGGTGAAAAAAGCTCAGCACAAAACTTAAACAGGCTGGCGAGGTCATAAAATATCAGTCCAGCATGAAGAAGCTGCTAAAAAAGTTATTAAGTGCCTGATTTTTTTATGATCCAGCCTCCATTTCTGTTCAATAGATGTTCATTATGACAATTTTCTGTACATAACCAGAGTAACTTTATTTGATTTACATTTACGTTAAAGTAACTTTGTATGTCTGAAATAAGTCATTTTAGCTATTCTGCAGTTAGGGCCACATTTGCTTCATGGCAACTTTCTTCTGGTTAAAAACAAATTGTTTTAAAAGCTTATGACTTAAAGGTTCTATGTTGTGCAAAACAACATTTCATGGATTTTGTCCAAGTGAAGTATGTCTATGGTTCTCATGCATACCATTAAATATACTATATACTGAATGATCTTTTTACCTTGTGTGCCCTTGTGTTGAAACTTTGAAATGTTTTTAGTATATTTTATGGAAAGTTTTTGTTATTAATGTGACAGTTTTTATTCTGGGATGATGCTTTTTAACTTGCAAAGCAATGGATGTAGCAGTACGCCCAAGACAAATTTCCCTTAGGGGACAATAAAGTTAATTCTATTCTACTACTCTACTAAAGACTCACGCCACACAGAAACACACACTGGCTTTACTTAGCTACACCCCCTTTACAGAGGGGTGGAGATCATTGAGAGATGAAGAAGTAGCCACATCTCTCAACGATCTTTCAATGAGTGCCCAGCAACCGCCAAGATCCCTCAACGATCTTCCAGTGATCGCCAAGGCATTCTCAGTTTGATTCGTGCTACATGTCTGCTGGTCCATTTTATGTTGAAAGACATCGCATACGGATTGTGGTGTGGTGCGGGGATAAGCGTAACCAGGTGGAGTTACAAAAATATGTAATATTATGGAAAACCAGGGAAAAGACTCATTTGTCCTGCTGCTGAGAACACACAGGCTGCTCCTGACTGGTCACCGGATCTGGTCGTGGGCGGTCTTTCACGGACTCAAACTCCCGGACAGCATGGCGGACAGCGAGTCTTGTATCTTTAAAACAAACCAGCAAAAAGTGTTTCTAACATCACTTCGTATGAGAAATAGTAGGTTCAGTTAATGAATCAGTCATTATTTGACATTAAAAACCGCTGGTTGACTTCCGGTTATGGCTGCCACGTAGGACGGACGTGTCTCGCTCTGCTCTGCTCCTGGAAAAAAAAAAATCGGCAAATAACTCTCTCATTTGGGACAGAACGTATCCCAGCATTTGGGCGAAGATATGTCGGCGAAGCCTAAGGCTGGAAAACCAGGAAAAGGAAAAAGCGAGCCGCCGAAACAGTCCAAATTAACGGACTTTCAGGTCTGTGACGCAGTAAACAAAACTCCATATATGGCGGAGGAGGCTGGCAACGCTGCGATATCTGCGGGGAATGGCGCAGATGCGCTGATGGCTGCCATGAGTTCAATGAGAGCGGACTTTTCCTCTAGATTTGATGGGATTATGACAGCGTTGGAAGGAATAAGAAAGGAATTGGGTGACTGTGTAGAACGAACGGCGCAGATGGAGCTCCGTCTCGCTAGTGCTGAAGATGACGTCACCCGTCTTCAATTAAAGGTGCGCACTTTGGAAAAAAAAAATAAATCTCTGGAAGATAATATTTTGGATTTGGAATCTCGGTCGAGACAGAATAATTTGAGGCTGGTGGGTCTTCCAGAGGAATCAGAAGGTCGGGACGTATGTTCCTTTCTGGAAAAGTGGATTCCGGAGGTGCTGGGCAGCGAGGAGTTGCAATCAGCAGTGGTTCTGGAAAAAGCACATCGTATTGGCCCACGGAGAGATAAGGGACCGCCGAGGACCTTAATTATGAAGTTTCTTAGCAACAGAGACAGGATGAAGATCTTCAACGCTGCACGAGCTAAAAAAGGAGAGATTAAACACCAGGACCAGCAGGTGCGGTTCTACCCAGATTTGGCCACAGGAATCCAGCAATTGAGGAAGCAGTTTGATCCCGTACGTAAGGAGCTGCGCAACCTTGGGATTCGTCATGGTGTAATCTATCCTGCGAGACTGCTGACCACGTATGAGGGCAGAACCCACATCTTCAAGACCCCAGAGGAGGCGCAGGAGTTCATCAAGAAGATCAAAGAAGAAGAAGAGACTGGTGGGAGCTAAGCATGAACAAAATATAAGGTAGAATAATTAAGCATTTGCACAGGCATCTGACTGACTTGAAGTAAATAGTAAGTTTACAAAATATAGATTGTATTATATATTAAAAAAACAAAACAAAAACAAAACAAACAAACAAAAAAAACTATGATGTACAAAGTTGTTAAAAATTTTGGAGTTAAGTTGGAAAACTACAGAGGAGAGTTAATGTTACGTCATTAAAAGCAGTAGAGTTAGGGTGATTGGGAGGATGAAGAAGGAGTGGCTTAGGCTGTTCCCCGTGGGTGTGGAACGGTCGATGGCTATATCGGGAGACAGAATTTTTCTTTTGATTTTGGGGGGTTTGCCACAAGTGTGGGAAGGGGAAATTTGTTTGTGTGTAGTTTGTAGGATGAATGTTCAACCACTCATGTTTTTGCTTCTCTGTATGAGCATGTTTACACTGCAAGGTAATCCCAAACTCTCTATTGATCATGGACCAAAGTGTTAATCTTAATTTAACTTCATGGAATTGCAGAGGTCTACAAAATTTAAAAAAACTTAAACAAGTTATGAATAAAATAAAGGACATGGGTTCAAGAATTGTGTTTTTACAAGAAACTCATCTGATAGAGGAGGATGTTAAAAGAATTAGGAGTAGATGGCAGGGAAGTGTATTCACCTCTTCATTTTCATCCCGAGCCAGGGGAGTTATGACTCTCATACATAAATCAGTTCCTTTTCAAGTGAAAAATGTAATTGGAGACAAATTTGGAAGATATGTAATCATTCAAGGTTCTTTGCTATTAGAAAATATAAATCTTGTGAACTTATATGGTCCCAATATAGATGATCAGAAGTTCTTTGCTAATTTATTTCTCATCTTATCATCACTTACAGGGCAACATATAATAGCAGGGGATTTTAATTGTACATTGAATCCAGGTGTGGATAGATCAACAGGACTGGATTGTACGCACATTGGATGTAGGATGACTATTAATCATTTTATGAAAGAATTGAGATTGTTAGATATATGGAGAGAAATGAAACCACAAGTTAAAGCCTATTCTTGTTATTCCAGTACCTACAAGACATTCTCACGTATTGATTATTTTTTGATTTCCACAGAATTAAGGTCCAAGATTCAAAACTGCTTTTATGATAACATCGTGATCTCTGATCATGCACCCTGTTGTCTAATATATGTAGATAAAAAATTGACAAAGGAATCAGGTAGATGGCAATTTCAGCATAAATGGCTTCAGGATGAGGAATTTGTCAAGTATATAGAAAAACAGATAGACGAGTTCTTTGACATCAATACTACACAAACATCAGCATGTGTAAAGTGGGAGGCTTTCAAAGCTTTTATTAGGGGACATATTATTAGTTATACAGGATCAAAATCTAAGAAGACTCGAGAGGAGAGAGCTAAATTGGAACATAAAATAAAAAGTCTTCAGGAAAAAGTGTATGCAGGAAGTGACCCAAGGTTGGAGAATGAATTACTGATTTTGAGAGCTGAATACGACAAAAAATCCGCGAATAGAGCTGCCTCGAGTCTTCTAAGATTGAAACAATCTTTTTATGAACAAGGTGAAAAATCAGGAAAATTATTAGCATGGCAGATTAAACAATTGGAAATTAAAACACCAATTACCAGTATTATAAGTAATGGACAGGTAGTTATAGATCCTTTAGAAATTAATAGAGCCTTTAGAGATTACTATGAAAAATTATATGATACCAAAAATGAACCTGATTTAACAAAACTAAATGGGTTTTTGAACGAACTATCTATACCGTGTATACCAAATGAAAACAGGGAGATATTGGATTCTAAAATTAGTCAAGAAGAAGTTGGGCTAGCCATTGATAATATGAAATCAGGAAAAAGTGCAGGACCAGATGGTCTTCCAGTTGACCTTTATAAAAAATTTAAGAATAAATTAATAAAACCTTTTTTGGAAATGGTTTTAGAAGCATTTCAAAATAATAATTTACCATCATACATAAATAATGCCTTAATTATACTGCTGCCAAAACCAGGTAAGCCCTCTAATAAATGTGAAAATATGAGACCAATAAGCCTATTAAACGCCGACCTTAAGATAATCTGTAAAATTTTAGCAAGACGAATACAAGAAATTTTACCAAATATTATTAATCGAGATCAGAATGGCTTTATAAAGGGTAGACAAGGCTTCCATAATGTAAGAAGACTATTTAATATTATTTATTTTAATAAAGAAGCACCGGATACAGCTCTCCTATCATTGGACGCCGAAAAGGCCTTTGATAGAGTTGAATGGCCCTTTCTTTTTGAAGTCCTACAAAGGTTTGGACTTGGAAATAATTTCATAAAATGGGTTCAAATAATATACAATAATGCTACAGCAGAAATCCTAACAAATAACAATATTTCAAAACCAATAAAAATCAATAGAGGATGTCGACAAGGCTGTCCACTTTCACCTTTACTGTTTACTATGGCAATTGAACCTTTAGCGATAGCGATACGTTTACATTCACAAATATATGGAATTAAAGTTGGACCAACAGAACATAAAATCTCCCTGTACGCCGATGATATAATTTTGTTTATGTCGAATCTAAAAAAATCAATTCCAACCTTGTTGAATTTAATAAAGAATTTTGGGGAAATATCAGGATATAAAATAAATAAAACTAAATCTTCAATATTAATGCTAAGTGAGACCCAGAGAAATTACCCAGCCCCTGAGGCAAATCAATTCAATGTTGTAAATCAGTTTAAATATTTAGGAATCCAAATTATGCCTAAGCTAGAATCAGTCGCCAGCGTCAACTATGAAGCCTTAATGTCAGATATCAATGAGTTAACTCAGAGATGGATGTCACTACCAATGTCGATGATCGGGAGAATCAATATACTTAAAAGTAATATTTTACCTAAAATACTTTATTTATTTCAATACATTCCCTTATCACCACCTTTAGATCTATTCTCAAGAATAAAAAAAAAGTTAGTGGAATTTATATGGAACAACAGGAGGGCTAGATTACGTCTGTCTTTATTATATTTACCATTTGATCGTGGAGGTCTGAAATGTCCAAATTTTATGTTGTATTATTGGTCGGCACAACTGAGGTCTATGACATATTATTTTTCATCAAATGATCTCCCTCACTGGACTGAAATGGAATCATACAATTTACCTTTACCTCTTCCCATATTCATATACTCAGATTCGGCAAAAAAATTACAAAAACAAGTTAAAAATCCATTTGTAAAGCATATGATCAAAATATGGTGTGAAGCTAAAAACTATTTAAAAGAACCACAGTTATTGTCACAATTTAGTCCAATATGGGGTAATCAATATTTTAAACCAGGGAGAGCGGACGCTGTATTTAAAGTATGGAATTTAAAAGGGATACAAAAGATTCAGGATTTATATTTGCCATGTGCAGACAACATAATGTCTTTTGAAGAGCTGAGGATCAAATTTAATCTCAATAGAACACATTTTTTTAAATATCTTCAACTTAGAAACTTTATTCGATCAAATCAAAATAAAGCTCTCACTCGACCTATTTATTCATCCTTGGAAAAAATGATGATGAAAGATAGTAAAAGAAAGGGTATTATTTCAGAGTTTTATAACTCATTGACACTATCTTCAAGTGAAAATTCACTGAAAAGATTAAACTACTGGAAAGAAGATCTGCAAATTGAAATTTCGGAGGAACAATGGGAATTGGCTTGTACAGAAGCTCAAACCAAATCAATAAATGCACGCCTTAAATTGATACATTTCAAATGGTTAATGCGGATGTATGTTACACCGGAGGAGTTAAATAGATATAACAAAAATATACCAGATACATGCACAAAATGCATGGAAAGTAAAGGAACCCTATTTCATTGTTTATGGGAATGTAGATTAATAAGAATGTTTTGGGAAGAGGTGAGGGTAACAATTGAAAAAATAATCTCAAAACAAATCATACTGAATCCTAAACTGTTTTTGTTGGGTCTGTACCCAGAAAAGCATAATTTTAATAAAAGTGAAAGAACATTCATAGACCTCAGTTTGCTTAATGCCAAAAAATGTATTGCACTATTATGGAAAAAGACTCATAGACCAGATGTGACTCAGTGGTTAAGACAGATGTTAACAAACCTTCCATTAGAAAGAATAACATATATACTGAAATCAAAGGAAATTGTGTTTGAGAATATATGGAGACCTTTTATTGATTATGTAAAAAATTTAAACATAACTCTTGAAGAAGAAGGTGAATGATGTGTGTGGACCTTGTAAATTCCAAACTGGTGAACATAATATGTATACTTATGTATTGGATTGTCTAGACTAAACAGAGGAGCATTGTTGAAGACTTGATTTTGTTGGTGGTTGTTGGTGTTTTTAGTGCATTTTTTTTTTTTTGTAGTACTTTAGCGTTAGTGTTTGATTGTTTGTATCATGTTTGTTAAAAAAAAAAAAAAAAGGTTCAATAAAGATATTGTGGAAAAAAAAAACAAAAACCGCTGGTTTAAACGTTCATCTCATAGCACTTTCAAACTGTAGGGGAAATGGCCCCAGCAATCGGGCGATCCCCTGTGAGCAAACACTTGGCGAGGGTGGAGAGAGAAAATTCCCTTTTAGCAGGAAGAAACCTCCTAATGCTGTTCACAAACAAACCACACAACCACATCACCCCCTCTGTGGAGGTAATTAATCCCTGGAAAATGCAGAACACGGGACTTTTAACTTTCTCACAGAAATCTAAAGTAATGATATTTAGAACTGGCATTGAGTGTGAAGCCTGCAGCCTGGCTCACAGGGACAATTTACACGTCCGCTCTCGCTCTGGTAAACTTTGGCCATATTTAATATGAGCATCCCTCCATGTCCCAGCAACAAAAATCAGGGAAGTCTTTAATCTCAGCTGTGGGTCCCGCTCATCTTCCTCTCGTCGTCTCCCGCCTGCTCTTGTGAACACCGAAACGAACGGCACCAGTAAACTCTTCACAGAGGGACACATTGTTTCTGTGTCTCCGTGTGAAAGACACCTTCTGTTCCTGAAGTCTCGCTGCATCTCAGTTCAGTTCTCTGTCTGTGGAACCTCAACTGTCTTCAAGGACAAAGCAAAAAAAAAAAGAAAGAAAAAAGCGGACTGCCGACGGCTGTGAATGCAACGCCAACTTTTGGCTCTCTTCCCAGAAAATAATCTAGCAATGAGCCCGGGTGGAAATAACCAGATTTTATTCTGTGAAGCGGGCACCCTCCCCATTTTGAAGTTTTCACCTCCTGAACCTGATTTTTGTTCATTTTCACTTAATCAAAGTCCTAATCCCCGCTGTTAATTCTGCTAATTTGTTCCCATACCAAACAGCCACGTTACCAAATTTACAGCTATTACACTCTATGAAAAGTATTTTAAGCTAATTACAGGCTTAATCCTAATTAGGTGTCATTTTTGTACCTACCACACAGAGCAGGAAATTTGCTCAAACATGAACCAATCTCTCTTAATTATACTGTACTTTAACTCAAGCATGATTTTCTTCAAACTGGAGACCTATTTTCCCTGTTCTTTGGGGAATTTATATTTTTGCATATTTACTGTACATGCAGCTTCTACAGCTTTTTGCTGCCTAAGTATTAAACCAGTAGCGGTGTCCCCGCAAGTGCATTTGTGATGTTCTGCTGAGTACAACACTCCAAACTGTACGTTCTCTCAGTGAGAACATGCAAAGTCAGCAGCGGATCGCGCACGGATACGTTTGACATTTTAGTTACTTAAGTTCAGACTTGCTGAGGCTGTGGAGGCGCAGCAGCGTGAGCCCGTTATCAGATGCGAGATACAAAACAGTCCTGACTTCCACAGCCGCATGTTTCATGTCAACATGTTCTTCATAGTAAATATCAGTGTCTCAGTGGGAGCCGCTTCTGCCTTTCTGGGGCGCTATGCAAGACTGTAATGGAGAAGAGTTCATTCAGACAGCCGTGCACTCTCACAGTCACGCCTGAGGACAATTTAGCACATTACACCTAACATGCCTGCCTGTGGACTGTGGGAGGAAACTGGAGTACCTGGCAAAACCCACACAGACATGGGGAGAGCACGCAGACGCCACACAGGCAGGTCATCACTGGCCAGGAGTGGGTTTAAACCCACGACATTCTTGTTGTGAAGCCACAGTGCTAACCACTGCTCCACCGAGCTGCCCAAGAAGAGTTCAAACCCTTTAAAATAAAAAAAACATCCCCCCCCCCCAAAAAAAAAAAATTAATAAAGAAATAAAAAATAAACTTTGGACATTGTCTAGATGGACAGAAAAATAAAACATTACTGAAATTAGCAAATTTATCAGGGAAAGTGTTGCAAGTTAACAAAAAGTCACAAATTTATGAGGAAAAAAGTTGTAAATTTAAGATTATTTTTTTTAAAATTTAAGTTGGAAACTGTTGTAAAAAGTTGTGGAGGAAAAAAAAAATCACATTTTTATTATCAAAAATGTTCAAATCTGCAAATTTATGAGGAAAAAGTGGCAAATTTAAGAAAAAAAATAGTAAATTTCTAAGAAAAAATAAACAAATTTATTGAAAAAAGCTGCAAATTTATGCCAAAAATCCTTGCAAATTTGGGAGAAAAAATTGCAAATGTATGAGGAAAAAAGTAGTAAATTTTCAAGAAAAAAGATTTCAAATTGTTGAGAAAATAAAGCAGTTAATTTAAAAAAAAAAGTAAAGTGGTTAGGAAAAAAAAAACTTCCAAATTTACCAGAAAATGTTGAAGATTCATTGGAAAAAAGCTGCAAATTTATGCCAAAAAAATGTGAAAATTTACAGAAAAACATTGAATTTCTGAGAAAAAAAAATCTGTGAGAAAATTAAAAATTTACAGGAGAAAGCTTACAAATTTAAGAAAAAAAAGTTGATTATGAGGAAAAGCAGTGAACTTTCCAGAAAAAAGTGTCAAATTTATGACTGGAAAACTTGCAAATTTAAAAAAACAAAAGCAGTATTTTTTTTTTCAAAGAAAAAATAAGAAAATTTGTGCAAAAAACATGTAAATTTAAAAGGAAAAGGCTGCAAATTTATGAGAAAAAAGTTGCAAATTGAAGAAAAATTTTTATGACAAAAAAGTTGTAAATTTACAAGAAAAAAATTCACTTCATTTGACAAAGTTTCAACTTGCAAATTTATGAGGAAAAAGTTGCAAGTTTATCAAAAAGTTGTAACTTTAAAGAAAAAAATAGCACATTTATGAGAGAGAGAGCCGCAAATTTAAACAATTTTTTAAAAAAAATGTTGCATTTAACATTGGTGCTTCAAATGCATTTAATTCAGTTTGGTACGATGATATAGAAAGGTTGATGGAGGTGGGTGGGTGGGTGGGGGGGGGGGGTTCTCTCTTGTTTTCACCCTGACTCCATCAGTCTGTTATTGTGACAGATTTGACCCCAGATGAAGATGAAGTGATCAGCTGTGAAGTGTAGCTCAAAAAAACAGCAGCTCCCCTCTCTGAAGTGAAGTACACCCTCATCTGCTGCCCACATGTCAGCAGTCATTTACAGTAAAGCACCTAATAAAGGAACTGCGATTATGTCACACAACTTTTGCTTTTGGGCAGCTGCAGAAAAAGAAACTGGAATCAACAAAACAACCTCTCTTCCAGTTATTATTTTGTCAAAACATGTTTTTTCAACGTTTCTGTCAGCACTGACAGTCAAACGCTGATCATTATTCCCATCTGCCGTAGTTTGTATTTGGCAGTGTGGTTCTGTTGTGGGATGGCAGCAGCAGCAGCAGCAGCAGTGTTATTATCGGTACAAAGCAGATCAGACATGATTTCTATTAACCCAGAAAAAAAAAAAAAAGTTTGAAAATTAAGAGCTGTAGTGGAGGTGGGTTGCAAAGCGGCTTTCAGGGTGGTAGCAACTGTGGGCAGACTGCAGAGAGGACATAGCTGCCATAGGAACCCCCGAATTTTAGCTTCAACAATCACTTTGATGAGTATTTTCCCCTCCCAACTCATGATCTGGTGTCTTATATAAAGCTGTTAAAGAATATATATATTTTTGATCTTGGATTGTCACTCAGGACTCATCCTGGTGTTTATAGAAACAAATCAATGCATTATTCCACATTCCAATTACAATATGCAAAGTTTTGCATTTACCAAAAGTATACGATCCGCCCCAAACAAAGATTACATTTTAATTGGTACCACAGCAGACAGCCCCCTCCCAGTCAGCCATAGAAACGCCCAGCTCGGCAGAAGCAGCCTCTGGTCTTGCACTGGGGAGTAATTAGCCTCCATATTAGACATTATTCAATAACTGCCAGAGACAGAGCAGATAATTGTCTCACTTAAGCGTTATACTTCACCAGCTCGCGCACAATTTTCACTCGCCTTTCCATGTTTACTGCCGTCTTTCTCAGGAGTTGTAAATAATTAAATAAATGAGACTGTTCAGAGGTTTCGCTGCACTAGCGTTGGGGTTGAACTTTTTATTCGGATGTTCTTGGTGTCTTCTGTGAGAACTTGGTTGGATCTGTGCAACTTTTGAACGAAAGAAACAGAAAAAAAATGTATGGGTTTAGCTCATCTTTGTTTATTTCTGACTGTCTGAGTGAACACGGGGAAAATATGTTGTTTACATGTTTATAAAGCCATTATAACACCCGTGGGAAGGTGCATGATTTAAAGGGGTCATGACAGAAAAAAAAATGGGGTATTGTAGGTTTTAACCTTTTGAAAGGCATCTATTGGTCACCTGATTGTCAAAAAATTAACTTCTCTTTAAAAAACAAACAGCCTTTCACTCCAAAAAGCTAAATTTACTGTGTCGGATTTGCCACAGGACGTCACTTCCATGCTAAACCTAGTCCAGAGTGTCCTTGAGACCCGCCCGCTGCTGTCAATCATGTGAACAACAGTACGCTAGCAAGCTAGCTTACCGAGAGTGGTTTATATTATTTTCTTTAGATGTCAGTCGCCCTAATAGACATCATTGTTTCCACCTGGTTCATTAATCCATAGTCGAAAATATGTCTTGTGCCACTTTGGCTGTGATGCTACATTGAGCTCTGTTAGCATTAACTTGGCTAGGCAGTCAACTGGCACTGGTCACGTGAGCGACAGGCCGACTAGCATTAGCTTAACTGTCGAGCCTGTCAGTTTGGGTTGCTATTTTCTATACATTTTATTTAGCCCCACTGGAATCATTTTTCATCTACCAACACTTGACTGTACATGTCATTCTTAAACATTATTTTGAGTGGCTAGCTAACGCCTGTTAGCCATTATCATCAGCTAGTCGCCTTGAAGCTAATAGCTTAGCCACTCATTCACGATTGTTTCTATGCTTATTGTACTCCAGGGACTGGTGCACCAGTGATGCTTTATTTCAAGAAAGAAATAAGAAGACAAACGCCAGTCGGCTCACTGGTAACAGGTCAAGTCAGCCCTGACGCAGTCCGCCCCCAAGTTGGATCTCCAACGACACAAGTGGAGAACCCCAGCAAAACTGTTAAGAAGACTTCTTTGTCACCAACAAATGTAAAGAGTTGCAGAAATTATCCGTCCTTGCCACAAAAGATCTCAAGTCCAACCTATATTTGGCTCAGGATACATTCATCTCCAAGCTAAAAAGGCTAGGTGCTAATATATATATGATGCAAGAGCGAGGGCGGCATTGAATCCAGTCTGAAGATTTAAAGGTGTATACACTCAATCCAAACAGGCTGTTTTCCAGAAAGGCTGGAAAAAAATTCTCCCATGGGAAACAGGTCCTGGGTGAAGGGCCAGACTAAGAGTGGTCCAGCGGATCCCCATGAAAAAAATTACATCAAGGACCCAATGAGCCACAACGGAACAGCCCTCCAGCGGGCTCACCAGCTGCAGGAGGGCTCATGGAGATCATGGTGCTGTGTGAACTAGGCGCCAGTCTGGGTTACTCTGCTTGGACTGCCGCCCCCACGACCTGGATAAGCAGTAGAAGATGGATGGATGGATATATTTTTTAATAAAATTCCTGTTTTCTTATACAGTACATTTTCAGTAATTCATTTTCAATCTTTCCTCACAGATTTGCAAATTTTCTCATGAATTTGTGAATCTGACAAATTTGTGGGAGTTTTTTTTCCCAGCAATTTTGCTTTTATTTCTGTTTAGAGCAGCAGCCCTTTAAAACATCTGTGCACGTCCCTGCTGCCAACAGAAGTTTTCAGACATCTAAATGTGTAGAACCACACAGGCACCTCTATAAAACGCAGTACTATATATACTCCAGCCTATACAGACTAAAGGCTGATTGTTATAGCAGAGATATGTAAGTAGCAAAGATCCGACTAAACGAATGACTGGCAGTCTGATCACATCCCACCTGCCGGCACAGCAGCTCTGACACCACCAGTGTGTGGGTGGATGAGAAGATTTTAACCCACTCTGTACAGCTGCTGAGGCTGCAGCAGCGCCAGGTAATTTAAACACGGTACATATATGAAAATTAGAGCTGGTCATGCACTTGCTTTAGGGGCCACACACAATACAGCGATGAGTCACACACAGTTAAGTGAAAAATACACAAGAGGGAACTCTGAAGAGCATGGGCGGATATTTGATCTCACTGTTGGGGGGACAATAAAAAAAAATGTTCTCCAGAGTAAAGATTGAGGGGGACACTGTAGGTGTTACAGTAGTAGGGCCCTGTGCAAGACTGCGTTTAGGGGCCGCCATGTTTATAACAGGGAAGAGCTCAAACCCTTAAAAACAAAAGAATTATTAAAAAAAAAAAACTTGAGTCACTGTCTAAATGAGCAGAGAAAGTTTAACTAATTATACAGAATAAAAATTTAACCATAAAATTGAAATGTTGCAAATTTAAAAATAAAATCTAATTTAATATTAATTTTTTTTTTTTTTAAAAAGGTCCAAAATGTACAAGAAAAAAGTAGAGAATTTACAAGAAAAAATAGCAAATTCATGAGGAAAAGAAGTTGCAAGTTTACAAGAGAAAAGTTCCAAATTTAGAAAAAGAAACTGCAAATTTACCAGAAAAAAATTGCAAATTTAAATGAAAAAAGTAGCAAATTTAGAAAAAAAAGTTGCAGATTTATGACAAAGAATGTAGTGAATGTACCAGAAAAAAAATGCAAATTTCTGACGAAAAAGTAGCAAGTTGACAAGAAAAAACTAGCAAATTTATGAGAAAAAAGATGAACATTCAAAAGAAAAATGTTCCAAATTTAGAAGCAGCTTTTTTCACATTTAGCACTGGTGGTTCAAATGCATTTTATTCCGTTATGTAACATGATATACTGTAGATCTATAGATATAGAGAGGTTGATGATGATACTGGGCGGACAATTCTGGTTTTCCCTGTCCCCACCTACGCTCAGGAGTAAGCCGTATAGCCTGACATCAGTGAAACAACTTTTTGAGTGAACAAATGATCGGTGATTTCACCCGCAGCATCGCGTCAGTCTCATCCTGTGTGTGCTTGGCATCACCCTAGTCTTGACATCGACTACCACCATTAAAACAAACATCACAGCGAGCCAGTTACTTTGAGTCGCCCCGGGTCGGCAGCTGAATGACCTCTAATCACACACAACAAATGTGCGGCTGCAGAAACGCACGCTGCTCTCTATTCCCCCTCCAACTCTGGTGGCAGCGATCCGTTGTGTGGAAGGTCATCCCACTGTGAGACAGATAGAGAAATAGACTAAAGTAGCCGCTGCCGGGCACCTGATGATAGCGAGGCGAGATATAAACCTCCCCCGCCTCAAATCTCGCCGTGTGAGGGTCCTCACTCCAGTGTCCTGTGTGTGCGTGGTTGTGTGTTTGTGTATCCCCTCCAGGTCAGCGTGTGTGATGAGCCGGAGCCCGCAGGCCCCTCTCCTCGGCTCTTATCTCCCTGACAGGCGTTACCCCCGCGCAACCGAGGCTGCCGCGGTCACACTGAGGGCACGGCAGCGAGGCTCTTCCTGTGATTTCTGGAAGTTTCTATCAGATTTCCTCACCTTTGTTTCTGATTGTTTCTGTATATAAAACTGGAGCCCTGGTTTCATTCTTAGGAGACTGCTCACTGGGGAGATGAGTTCAGTAAGGATGTGAAACTGGTCTGGACGACAGGATTCACCGTGTTTCTGCCAGCGAATGGACCAAAGCTGTCACAGCAATAAAGGGACTCTCTAAGTCGTTTTATAGGACTTTCTATCATTAAAGGTAACATGCAGTATATGCCAGTAAGCAGCAATTGAAGACCTGAGTGCCAGCAGTACACCAGTACTATAGTCTGCAATGGCCTAAGCATTATTTGATAGTAAAAGAATCCAAAAAGAGGTACTCAAGCCCTATATATTGGTGTATGGTCACTGCTGAAATACCAAAACCCATGAATGTCCAATCAAAATGCCAGTGAGTGTCACATGGCAAGAGTGCAGTATCTCCTGCCTCTGTTTTCTTTGAAGATCCCAATATGTCACTGAAGGAGAGCAGTTTTCAACTTTTCCATATAATTACTGGGCTAGAACCAAATGATGATAAACCTATTTTTTTGATAATCCTTTTTTTCTCATTGCTTCATTGCCTTTATCGCTTGTTTTAAACATATGTGGTACGTCTTTTATGTTGTGCCTGCATTTTCATGTATGTTAATGGATGTCATGATCTTACTGGCTGCAAAACAAGTTTACCTACGGGTTCTAATAAAGTAACCTAACCTAACCTATCATCCATGGATATACAACAAAAACAGTTGTATACAACCAGTAATAATAATAATAATAATGATGCATCGGTTTTATATAGCGCTTTATCATATATACTCAAAGACGCTTTACAATTAGGTACATTATTCATTCACTCCAGACAGACAATGGTAGTGGCAAGCTACTTCTGCAGCCACAGCTGCCCTGGGGCAGGCTGACGGAAACGTGGCAGCCAGTCTGCGCCAACGGCCTTTCCGGCCACCACCGAACATTTTATACATTTATACACATTCATACCCAGTGTTATGGGCACTGGAGGCAATGTGGGTGAAGTGTCTTGCCCAGGGACACAACGGCAGGATATCTGGGGACAGCGGGATTCGAACCGCCAACCATCGGGTTATTAGACGACCTGCTCTACCTCCTGAGCCACTGCCACCCCAGTACTGTAGGGCAGGATCCCATGGTGAACCTGTAGCAAGTTTACTGAGCCTAGGGAGCTTTACACACTCTAAGACAGCATAGGGAATACTAACCTTGACCTTTGACCTTTTGACCACAAATCCATAGTCAGAGATCAGGATCCCAAGGTGAACCTGTGTAGCAAATTTGCTGACCCTCGTTTTACTCGTTCTATTGCAATAGTGCAAAGGGAAGCTTAACCTTTGACCTTTTGACCCCAAACCCATACTCAGGTCAGGGTGCAAGTCATCCAAGATGTGCCTTAGATACAACTACTGTATCGATTTGAAAAGCCTACATCATTTCTTTTAGTTACTGTGTTTACAAGATTTAGGGAAAAACTGACCTCTGACCTTGACCTCAAGGTCATCCGATCAGAGTCAAATTGGAATGTGCACATCATCAGTGTATATCAAACCATGGTACCAAGTTTCAAAATAATCGGAACAAAACTGTAGGAGGAGTTGATTTCACAAAAGTGGGATGGACAGACGGACAGATAGATGGACCACCCTATAACATCCCCCTTCAGACTTTGACCCCTTTGATCTTCGACCAGCGGGGGATAAAAATGGCATAATATTTTTAAATTCTATAATCCTTTTGGTCTGATATGAGTTGATTCAATGCAGTCTCAGTTTTGTCAGACAACAAAGTCAGGTTTCTTTTATTTGGGGGATTTCTGATTTAACGGAGCAATTTAAGAAGCAGCAGCCTTTACTGTCATTCAATCCATACAGCCAATCATGTACAGTAGAACGAAATTACGTTTCTCTTATCTACAGTCTTAATCACATCTAGAATTAGAGGGGGTGCTGCCATGCAAGGCGCTGCCACAAACAACTCTTCCTTCCCCCATTCTATTATGCTGAGCACCAAGCTAGAAGGCAGGAAGCACCATTTTTACATGGTCTTTGGTATGACCCGGCCGGGGCTTAAACCCACGACCTTCTGGCTATGGGGCAAGATGCACTACCACTAGGCCACTAGACTTCACTGGTTAACATTCTGGTGTAAAGAGGCTATTTCTGCATAAAATTAAAACTTAAAAGGCAAGAAAACATGGCACAGATGACTGTTTAGCCATGAAAAAAATGCATTATAAAGGGCTCTGCATGTTAAAAGTAGCCATGTCCATCCATTTTGTTTCAAAACGTACCCAGGTCCAGGTATTTAGCCCGAAAAAAGCTTAAGCCCAAATGAATTTTTTCATTTTCTTTGTAATAAAATATTATTTTTCCACAAAAAAGGGTTTGTCTACATAACATTGCACCTTGAAAAAACGTATCTGCAGCATGTTTTGAAACCTTTGATATCTCAAAAGTCTTATTTTGTGACTTAATCAGTTTCCTCTTCTTTTAAAATTAGAAGACTTTCATTGTTGCTGTAGACAAAGCTGGTGAAATACCGGAAGCAAATAAGCTGCCATGATTGTAGTGGCTGTTTCCAGAGATCGTCACCTGTTTAAACACAAGTTGTTCTGACAGCACCACAATTTCTTTCACTTTTTTCTTTTATTTAAAGCTACATTTGACAAAAGTGCCAATGAAAGCTGGAACCAACAGTGCAGTTCTTGTACGCTCCAACAGTCATGGTAAAACGTGAAATGTACACAATCCTTTTTTCTGTACCATGTGCTTCTGTCCAAAACTGTAGTTTCCACCAATTCCCTGTGTGTTCAGTAGACTGAGATGCCCAAGAGAACACCACTGTTAACAGGGAGGGTTTTGTTCCAAATAACAGCTAAATGATTAGCATGCAGCTAACTAGTGTAGCATACAATAGTAATGTTCTCAACACTGCTCACCTAATGGGCTAACATACTCTCCAAGAGCTTTACTGGTTGTACTTAATCCTTATTGTGGCAAGATTTCATGAACAGAATAGCGCCCCCACTGCCCCAGGCGCAGCGCTGCGCCTGTCATATGATGTTATATGACGTGGCCAAAAACTCCCCAGTTGTACTAAGAATTCCACCTCACAAGGTGGCAGACACGTATAACTTACTGCTCTTGCCTTGGAGGACTGATGGCAGGCATAGAACCATCCTAAATCCTCCCTTCTGGACACCACAGAAGAAGAGTTTGTAAACAAATGTTGATGTTCACCATCACCATCATGGAGGAGGCATTTGCTCCCAAATTTGCCAACGATGATTCTAAAAAGAGATTATTTAGCTTATGAAGGTAAATATAAACATTTTGTTCTAACAGAGGGTGGGCGAAGCTGGTTGATTTGCACCTGCCATCGCCCCCAGCGCCATGTGACTGGAGAGAACAATTGCGCCGGTTCCGTGTCGTCATATAAGATAAATAGCGGCAGGATAAAAGTGAAATTGAGGTGGAATAATCATAACAGTATCTGGATGTGAGGGGGGAAAAATAAAATGACCGACAGAAGAGAAAATAACGACCAGGATGCCGCAAAAGGATGAAGCGAGCCAGCCGCCTGGCCAGCGGTAAGTGACAAACGTCTTGGTTTGTTTACATTGTACTGATTTTCTGGTTCATATATTTTGAAGATAAGATAACAAAATGCCCAAAACAAAAAACGGTGACAAAATGCAAAACCATTCTTTGTGTAAATATGTCCAAAGTCCACTTTTGACTGAAAGTTATGTAATTCGATATGGCTGCCGTGGCATTATGCAAATTAGGTGTGTAAATTTACTCCTATCTGAAACTTTGGATCATATTCTACATCTTTCTAATTGACAGTAAGCCATTATCTCTTACCACTTTCAAGTTATAGCCTTGGAAATCTCTGACATCTGAACTGGATATTTTCTTGAAAAAAATCTTGACCACTAGGGGCTTATGGCGCCATGGAGCGCCTGGGCCAGTCATTGGGTTAATGGGGTTAAATCAGGGGTGTGCAATCATGTGCCATGGAGGGCCAAGACCCTGCAGGTTTTCTCTTCTACCCAGTCTTTTCAGCAGGTGTTTTCACTTATCAGCAATCAGTGGGAAGAAGTTCAGCCTGCAGGGTCTTGGCCCTCCATGGAACATGATTGGACACCCCTGGGTTAAAAGCTCCCAAACAGCAGAAGTCGAGTAGTTCTGTCTCAAATTTGCAGAAGTGAAGGCTGGCAGCTGCGTGTGACTAAAGTCAAAATGATAAAATAGAAACATAAAAAATCAACAGCACTGTAACTGTAATTTCATAAAAAATGCAAAAAAAATATCACCGTGTTTGGATGTTTTGTGGAACTGACTCACTTTTGGAACCAGCTATATTAAGGAACTGCATTTTTAAACTTCCTTAATTGCTTCATTTTTCAGCTTGCTGCTGTTATTTTATTTTTTCCTTGGGGAATCACCACAGCCTTTATGTAACAAATTGTCAGTTAATGACCCTGGAAGAGCTGGAACATTGCTGGATTCATAAGACGATCCTTCTACAGTCTTAAATAATTTACCCCACTATTAAGTGATGAACAGAAGACATAATCAATCTTAAATCAGCTTCAGAATACACTGCGCGGCCCTGCCACCACTCCTGTTCTCCTCCCTGTTCGTACTGTACGCCTCCCTGGGCTCACGCTGAGGCTGCTTCAGCCTTTCCATCACGGTGAGTCGGTTCCAGCGCTCTCCCCCCTTCGGCTAGATCATCCGATTACTCCACACTCGGGGCTGGCCGTGCGTGCATGTGCGAACCGCTCCTGTGCACGCGTGTGTCTGTGCGGTAGACTGCTATCTCGGTTGCTGCGGGCCATCCAGGAAACGCTCCACCGCTGGTCCATTCAGATGTGACTGTGTGTTTGAACGCGTATAACGGCGTGAGGATGTGTGTGTGCAACCGCCGCCAGCACCGGTGCCAGCTGGACTCCCCATGAAAGGCCATTTTTTGAATTTTGTTGTGGGTGAGGAGGGGGGTGGGGGTGATGGACAGAGGGGGTCACAGCCTCCTGCCAGCTCGCTCTTTCCAACTGAAGCAGAAGTCATCAGGACTTTCCCGCCACTGTCCTCCTGCTGTCACCTCCCCCCCCCACCCCAAACACTTGCCTTTATCTCACTTTTCAGCCCTGCTGCAATCGCTCATTCTTTATTCCGCTGCCCACCCCACCTCGCATCCCCTCTCTTTCTCCACTCCAATAACTTTTTATTTTTTCTTTCTGCCAACATCCTCTCCCGCTCCTCCTCTCTGAGCGCTGGGCGGATCCAGCTGGAGCCGCGGCGGCCGGGCGAGCCATGCATAGCTGGCACCGCGCGCCTGTTGGCGGATGGAGTCAAGGGCGGGGTAGGGACGGCGGAGCGTGCAGCGGCGGGTGGGCGCTGGAGACGCTTCACGTTCATCAACGAAAACGCTTGTGACAAAGCAGCAGCTTTTTTTTTTTTTTTAGACCAGAGGGGAAATAAAAGGAGCACAAGAATCCCAGCCAGCATGTCCATGTGGGCCCCACTATAGGTTCATCTGGGCTGTCTTATGGATCGCATGTGGGTTGGGTGCGGGTTCCATGTCGGCCCCATCTGTGTTTGCCCACATGGACTGCAGTAAGCTCGTTCTACTGTACATGATTGGCTGTATGGATTTGAATGACAATAAAGGTGGCTTATCCATCCATCCATCTTCTTCCGCTTAATCCTTTTCGGGTTGGAAAAAAGTCATAATTTTACAAGAAAACAAAATCACAAATTTATGAGACAAAGTTGCAAATTTACAAGAAAAAAAGTTGAAAATGTAGGAGAAAGTTTCAATTTTTCAAGAAAAATATCAAATTTACAGGAAAAAAGTCACAAATTTACAAGAAAATTCCAAACTTATGAGAAAATATGTTGACAGTAACCCACACGGGAGCCATAAGACAGCCCAGTTAAGCTATAGTGGGAACCACGTGACGATGCTGGCTGGGATGTTCATTGGGTCCTTAAATGCCTCCAAGTTCCATCCAAGCTCTTCCTTCTTGAATCTCCTCCATCCCGCCCTCCATGGAGGCCCACGGGAGTCAGAACACGCCGGCTCGGCAGCTGTAGACAAGTCAGACGTCGTGATTCTTTCAGCCACTGTTTAACGGAAAAACGAGCAGCCATTAGCGGTTCTCAGCAGGGAAATCAGCAGCACGTGTTGACTCCATGTACACAAAGTGAAGGGTATTAGTGCTTACTAACGTTACTGACAACTGGGGTCTTCACGCATTGACGGTTTACAAGTTATGCATGATGAAAAAGAGTGAAAGTGGCTCCTGCCCATGCTGTTAATGGAAAGTGAAGTGAACCCTTATTTAATTAAAAAAAACAAAGACAAAGCGGTGTCATCTATGGCTATAATATGAAGAATACTGAAGTTCCACAAAGGGACCACTGAGGCTGGCTTCAAACGTGGGTCAGTCACCGCTGAACAATGTCTGATTTTACAGCAGAAATAAAAAATAAATGAGAAAAAAGCAGAATTCTCCTTTATGATTTATCACTCATCACTTCAACTGTATTAAGGGTTAGAAAAAAGTCAATATGGCTCTTTGGAGGGGGACTGTAGCTGTTTGCGTGATTTCATTGACGAGAGTAAGGGCAATCTTGCATAGGGCCCTCCAAGAACCAGGAAACGGCCCTGGCAGCAAGACCGCAATGTGTTTTTTTCAGTTTATACAAGCTGCGCTCGCACCTGCTTCCCAAACAACAGGACTGCCGTTAGCGATGGTAATGCTATAGTAGCACAACACTAGCAGCCTTAGCTTAATCAGGATTTTTTTAACTAAGAAAACCCAGCTAAAAACATGTGATATTCAAATGTGACCGTTCGTTTTAGACGACGACAGCAACAGGTAGCTCTGAGGTTTGACCGACCTGCTCGACCTCCACTCCTAACTGGGAAAACCCAGTCATGCTAGCTGCACACGCAGCGAAAACTTGTGACGAGAAGGTTAACGACGGTCACTGAGCTGAAGTTGAGGTTTGCATCGACTCATGACCGTGGAGTGGCTGGAGTTTCAGTAGGTGGTACATTACAAGGCATACAAGACAATTTTTCTCAGGAAGGCATATTTACAGTATTCTATATTTCGTTTTAAAAAAAGAAGAAGCACTGTTTAAAGACAAACCGCTAATAACACTCCTGTGAAGACCTGCTTTCTTCCACATATACAACTGATCAGGAATTGATAAAGAATCGGACTGATAAGCAGAATGGACAAAGCCGCTGATGTTGCTAAAGCCTTATCGAGTCCCATCCGTAGTTCTGCCCACCTCTTCAAATGAATGGCCTTAAGGGGGCTGCAGTTCACTTGTAAACACAAGATTTCACAACATTCAATCTGTGTGAGCAAAAAAAAAGCATTTTCACCTTGAAGCCAGAGTAAACAATTGTCCTGTTTTAGCCCCATTCTGGCGAACCAAACCTTGATTTCATTTGCTCGGCCTGCACAGGAGCAGATAACTGCAGTGACCTTTGATACGGTCCACCTCCTTGGAGAAGGAGTCGATCACAACGATCTCATTTCCTCCACCAAACCTGCGTCCTGTGCTGAACTAATTGGCTCAATGAATGCACGGTACAGCAGGCGGTTTTCAGCGTCGGCACCGTTCAGTGTCAGAGGTGTGACTGCGGCGGGGCGAGGCGTTTTCTGTGTGTGAAGCACTGCGAGGGTTTTGCTGTAAAACAGGTTTTTAAAATGAAAACCACAATAGATCAGAGGGTTTTTGTTTCATGCACATGAGTAGATTTTCACAGGCAAGCTCTTAGCAGATGACTCCTAGTTTTGCACAGAGAAAGGCAGAGCTGAGCGAGTCAGGGAAGCAATTTTTACTTGTGAACAACCACGAGACGCCTGCAGATCACATTTTAAATGTTAATTTTCTGCATCAGCCATAAAGCAGTCAGTGGGCGGACAGACAGTGTCTTGTTTTGCTCATGACATGATTAATTGGCTCACTGGGTTCAGCGGTTTGACTGCCGGTGTGCGCACCTTAATTAGCAACTCACATGTTGGTGAATGAATGGTTCCGCCGCATGTGTGAGGATTTTCACAAAGGTGAATTAAATGATCCGTCCCGGTTGTGATTCACTACCAGTGGCAGACTGGCCATCTGGGGGAATGCCGGGAGGCTTCCTGCTCACCTTCTTTTAGAAAATGTAAATAGTCTCTGGGCTGCGGATCAGAAAACGCGTCCAGAGACGTGAGGAAGGCTGTCACTGGAGAGCATGACTCACCTGTTTAATCACACATGTGAGTTTGCGTAATGTAATTTATACTGCACTGTTCTTCACACAGAGATCACCCAAAGCGACACTCATTCATGCTGTGGTGGATTTACGCAGCAGCCCGTCCACTTTAAATGTGTCATCTGTCACCCCCAAACACGAATGTGGGACAGTTCATGTTTGGGCAACCATTCAATCAGTGGACGTCCGGCTTTGAACCCGGAGCCGCAGCTGCTCAGAGCAGATTTATGGGAGTGGACAGGACCACGGACTCGGACTCGGAGGTGCTGATTCTCATCCCAGGCGCTTCACACTCAGTAGCAAACCGTCCCAGCAAGGCCTGTAGGTCGTCGCTGGACGAAGCCAACAGGACGGCATCATCTGAGTTGTGCTCACAGGGGTCTGCTGCCTGGAGAACGGCCTGGACGGTCTGCTACTGGAGCTCACACCAAGGGCGAGAGCGTGTGTGTCCACATCCCATCTTAATAAGAGCAGGAAAACTTGTAAAATGACAAGTTTAAGGTGAATTACACCAAAATATTCCTACAATCAATCGTGATTAATTGCAATGTTTTTTGAGGGGAGATTAACCACGATTGAGAACTTTTATCATTCGGTGCCACTAGTATTTTAACACTGATTTGACGTAACATCTTTCATTGTATTTTCATCAACTCTACATACACGAGAATTTTTCACAAATTTCCAAGTTTCTATCAAATATTTTGTGACAAATTAACCAATCAGGTCAAAATGTACTTGGCAGCAGCTGCTCTGTTGAAGCCTCGGGCCTCTGGGAGCAATGGGCAAGTTTGTGAGAATCCCAGACTTTCCATTTCATTAAATGCAGAATAAAACTCAACAAGTCCAGGAAGAAGTTTGCTCATGTTTGTTGCATACTGGTGAACAAGCCATTACCAGTCATACTTGATCAGATTTTGGTTGTGTGCACGTAAATAAACAGTTCAAGCCGGTGAATGAATATTTAACTTTCATGCAATTAAAGCCTGTTCACACGCAATTGGTCAACAATTTATACAGCAGCAAAAGAAAGTATAAAGCTGTGGTATCAAAGGTGCTGCTCCCTTTTGTCAGCACATGTACAACTGTTAAAAATCAGGTAATATAGGTGTCTTCAATCACGAAACTCCAGCGTTTTGAAGACACCCCTGCGCACAGACACGTGCCTGACCGCTGACTCCCACAAGTTTCAAGGTCCCCCTTATCAGCCAAGATGGATCAGCGTGTTCTTGGGATTTACAGTAAGTCCCAGTTTGTGAAGGAAAAGTCACTTTGAAAACAGGCGAGGAGATAAGACGCCAAACAAAACACCGAGCAACTCGTTCCATCAGCAAACACCCCGAGCTCTGGCGCTCACCTTCTGTAAGCAAACGCGTTAAACTGTAGGATTAGGCCACTTTGTTACTATACAGCCACCTAGTTGTTTCACTGCTGCAGAACACAAGCAAACACCAAGGACACATTTAACATCAGAGTCTGGGCTTTATGTCAGTTACTCAGGAAGATTAAAAAAAAAAAAAAAACCAAACATCTGTGTGCATTTGTGAGTCCTCAGAGGGTTCAAAGCGTGCGTGTGGAGATTCTTCCCATGTGTCTGTAAAGGATTTAAGGGAAAGCCGAGCGTTATATTCCGCGTGTGTTCTCGTAAGGGAAGGGAGGGGGCACACCCTCCTGACGCTTCTGAGTCAACCGCGATGCTACGCTTCCAGCAGGAACAGGAGCAGCTTAGCCACTTCTGAACCTCCCACACTCCCAGCGCACCGTCTGGCTACAAAGCATCTTTGTTCTCGAAGGAAACAATTCAAATCTCCGCCACCGATTTCCCACGGATTTGCTAAAAGTGGCTTTCTCCTTGTCTGTTGGCGCAAGACTATATGTTGTTGTTTTCATTTAGTGACGCCTTGTTGCTTGTCCCAACAAGGCGATTATGCTAACAAACTCCACAAAAAAAATAAATAAATAAATAAAATAGAAATGCAGGAGGAGGAAGTGAAGTATTTTTTTTATGACCGCCACGGAGTGCAACACGCACACACTGCGGTTAAAAAAGAGACAACAACAGGTTTCCCCGCCTGCCCGCTGGCGTGCAATGAGGCGTTTCAGCATGCGGACATGTTCCCAGGTGTGTGTGCAGGTGTGTGTGTGTGTGCAGGTGTGTGTGTGTGTGGGATCGATATGTGAAAGCATCAGAGGGCAGTGAGAGAAGGGATGGGGGGGGGGGGTAAAAACAGCACCGTCGAACCACCCGACTGGTAAACTTTAAAAGTCAAGACCCAGCAGAAAGATCCAGACAGCATGCAGACACGATCAACGTATTCTTGCCAGACAGGAGGGGAGAAATTCAAAGGCAAAAGAGGAAAGGAAAGGTGAAGGGCAGAACGACCATGTTTGAGGGTTAGTAGTAGAAACAGAAGGAAAGAAAGGAAATAAACCAGGGTGGGGGGGGGGGATAACGAAAAGCAAACCTGGGCAAACTGGCTCACACCAACTTCTTTGATTAAGTCAGAGATCCACCAACATCCCTAGCGCCACTGCGCCCGTCACAGGGCCAACATGCTCCAGCGAGGGCCAGCTCTGAGGCCCAAACCCAGGAATTCTAATCTAATTCACATTTTTAGTGGAGGTGCAGATTCCAGGCGGCTGAACGGATTTCCAATGAACGGCTTCAATCTCACAATGCAAACACTGGCACATCGGCCTTTGTCTTGCAATTTGGCCCTGCTGTAGGGATCCAGTCAATCAAAAGCCTCCACCGTGCACTTTGCTAAAATTTGGCCAGTGAGGGGAATTAAAAAAAAACAAACAAAAAAAACACAAAAACACAACATTTTTTTTTAAAGAATTCCAATGAAAAGACCGAGAGAGACCAGCGTACCTGCAGCTCTCAGATCAGCCCTGATCCCAGCATGATTTTCAGTCTGTGCATGCATGTGTGCAGGTGTGTGTGGAGGTCCTGCTCATGCACGTGTCTATTGGCGTCCGTGTATCACGGGATAAAGTGATAGGCTGACAGGAGCGAGGTAGCACAACTCCTGTGTGTGTCCGTGTGTGTGTGTGTGTGTGTGTGTGTGTGCAGGCAGTGGTGGCATGCCGTTTGCCGTGTTTCTGTCGAGCGGTCCGCCTGCGTGTGAGCGGTCTTGAGTTTTTCCTTTCTGGACTCACCGATGACGACCGTGGTGATCTGGTGCCTGCTGGACCCCAGCCTGTTCTTGACCTCGCAGATGAAGGTCGTGTTGACGGCGTCGTCCACCTTCCGCACGATCAGTCTGTTGCCCTCCACGGCGACCGTCTCCGGCAAAGGACCGGAAGCCCTGGAGAGGAATGGACGAAGAGGCAAAGAAAGAGAAGGACGAGAAGTGAGATAATGCAAGGATGAAATATGGTGAATAATACAGGAGAGGAATGGGAGGGAACAAAAATTTAGGGGTGGCCAGTAGGTAATTTGTTATATTTTAACAAGGAGGGTGGGGGTACTCACCAGTCTAGCATGAGGTACAAATGTCTAAATGTAAATCAGGTTAAAATTTCAAGACTAAAGGTGCAACGATATGATAAAAGATGCCAATGTAAAAACTAAAAAAGTTGCAAATTACAATTTAATTACACCGAATAAAAATTCAACCAGCATCCAGATGAGCGTTGGAAATTCATGAGAAAAAAGTTAAAAATTTACAGGAGAAAAAAAATGCAAATGTACAAGAATAAGTTGCACATTTATGAGAAAAATCTGAGAATTTACAGGAAAAAAGTTGCAAATTTATGAGAAAAAAGTCACAACTTTTTGAGAAAAAATATGCAAATTTATAAGAAAAAGAAGTCAGTTTTTTTGAGAAACAAGCAGAAAATTAACAGGAAAAAAAATGCAAATTTATGGGAAACAAGTCACAAATTTTGGAAAAAAAAGTCAAATTTTCTAGAAAAAAAGCTGAAAATTTACAGGAAAAAAATTTCAAATTTATGAGAAAAAGCTGCAAATTTTCATCAAAAAAGTTTGCAAGTTTATGGGAAAAACATTACATATTTTGAGAAAAAAGGTGCAAATTTACGAGAAAATGTTTAAAATTTATGAGAAAAAGTTCCAGATTTTTGAGAAAAAGGTTGAAAATCTATGACAAAAAGTTTGAAAATATACAGGAAAAAAATGCACATTTATGAGAAAAAGTCAGTATTTTTTGAGGAAAAAGCTGAAGATTCATGAGAAAAAAGTTGCAAATTTACAAGAATAAGTTTGCAAATTTATGAGGAAAAAGTCACAAATTTTTGAGGCAAAAAGATGCAAATTTATGAGAAAAAGTCACAATTTTTGAGAAAAAGCTGAAAATTTACGAGAAAAAAAATGCAAATTTATGTGAAAAAAGTTGCAAATTTACAAGAAAAAGTTTGCAAATTTATGAGGAAAAAAACCACAAATTTTGAGGAAAAAGGTGCAAATCTATGAGAAAAAGTTGAAAATGTATAAGATTTTTTTTGCCTTTCTGCTTAGAATTGGTCCTTCAAAGTTATTCAGTTATGTAACATGATATAGAAAGGTTTTTTGTTGACGGCGTCCCCCCTCAAATCACCTTCTGGTGATGACCAAAAAGAGGAAAATTGCAAAAACAGCAAGTCATACACCAGGAGACGCTGGATAAAATACGGTGACACGATGAAAAGTCAATACAGTAGAGGTGGAGAAAATGAGGGGGGAAGCAATAGAAAATGGAAAAAAGGCTGATTGAAAATCTTAAATGAGAACATGGTTTTAGCGTGGTGACTGAGCATTAATGCGAGGAAATTCACAGACATGTGAGCAGCTGTTCTGTCTCCCTGCTCAAAATTCATCAAGAAAGCCAAACACACCACGCAGCAAGCCATCTGCCCGTCAGGATGATGTGCTAAGAGCATTTGTGCTTTAAGATATTCCTTCTAATAAAATCAAAGGGCGTTAAGAGAATGCGTTCCCCGCCAATGTCAGCCAAGGTCAGTGTCCCGTTTCCCCGTTTCTGTGCCAAAATCAGGCAAATGAGTGGCATGCCAAGCTCTGAGTAATCATTAAAGCATAACAGGAGCATATCTGGGTTGAAGGACAAAGGAGAGGTGAATGGTGAGATTCTTACGCTGTCCAGGTGACGATGGTGGGCATGGGGTTGGCGTGGGCGAGGCAGACGAGCGTTGCATCGGCGCGGCCGACGTACCAGTTGTGGTCGTAGCCCTCTATGGACACAGAGGGAAGATCTGAAAGACAGGGAGTGTGCTCATTATTAAGGCGCCTCGCATCGTCTGATCTGCTCTCAAAAGTCCCCACCAAAGACAGAGAACTGTTATCACTCACAACTGCCAATACAGGTAAAAATGTCGGTAAGCCCTTTCCCACTGGTCAAAGACATAACTAACCCTCTGTTTCCTGGCTTTCATTGGTAGTGGGGATGAATCTAGCTGGTATTCAGTCCTGGCTCTGCAGTAGATATGGGTTTTATTATAGGCAGTGATGTGAACCGCACACCTGAGTGATCCTGCAGCTTTATGTGACGATGTAGGCGTCGTGTTTTTAACTGAGCAACAAAGCAATTGAACCAGGATCAAGGAACAAAGTTTTTTGTCGGTTTCTATTGTTTGATGGAGGAAAAAGTGTACAAGACATGAAAAATGCCAGTGACCACCATCTTACCAGCTTCTAGGTCAGGGGTGTCAAACTCATTTTAGCTCAGGGGCCACATACCGCCAGATTTAATGTCAAGTGGGCTGGACCAGTAAAATAATAGCAAAACAACCAAACGGCAACTGCAAATGAAGTACAAAGAAGTACAAGTACAATATGAAATGTTTACATTTATTGAACCATTGATCTTTTAAAAAACATGAACAACCTGAATGAGTTGGAGTAATGACCCCAGTTGCATGGCCTTTATGGGATTATTGTTTATTTTTTTATTTTATAATCCTTTATTAGTCCCACAGTGGGGAAATTACAGGGCATCCACCTGGATGGATGAGACATCCAATATATGGCACCAATCCCTTCACCATTCACACACACATTCACACCTAGGGCCACTTTAGAGTCTCCAATTAACCTAACTTGCATGTTTTTGGTCTGTGGGAGGAAACCGGAGTACCCGGGGTAAACCCACGCAGCCACGGGGAGAACATGCAAACTCCACACAGAAGGGTCACTGATGGTCAGAGGGTGGGATCGAACCCACTGTGGCCAGAGGATGGAATCGATCCCATGACCTTCTTACTGTGCTGCCACAGTGCTAACCACTGTACCACCAAGCTGCCCCATGGCACCTTGAATAATCAGATAACTGCAGAAATCCAATCATAACAGGTTTATTAGTGTGCATGTAAACATGATCATTGACCATGTTTACATGCACATGAATAACGTGTTTGGAGTTTTAGCCTTTTAAAATGTTTTCTTGAGCCATTTGATTACAGTAAAATATCAAAATCTGTCTTCACTTAGAAGTATTTACGAGTATATTTTAACATTTTGGCAGAATGAGCAGAAGCCGTTATAGCTCCTCTGGGTTCCTTTTCCCTGCGTCACTAACAAGCAGTGTTGGGAGTAACAGGTTACTGTCATCCCACTACTTTTGCAGTAATGTGTTGTGTAATGAAATTACTGTTTAAAAATTCAGTAATGCGTTGCAGTTACTGAAATTTGAACAGATGCATTACTCGTTACTCATTTTATTAATATGGATGGATATTTTTAGCACAAATAATCATAATAATAATAATGGATTACACTTATATTTCACTTTTCATGTCGGGTGACATCTCAAAGCGCTTACAGTGAGTCCATTATTCATTCACTCCAGACAGACATTGATAGTGGTAAGCTACTACTGTAGCCACAGCTGCCCTGGGGCAGGCTGACGGAAACGTGGCTGCCAATCGGCGCCAACGGCCTCTCCAACCACTACCAAACATTTATACACATTCATACCCAGTGTTATGGACACTGGAGGCAAGGTGGGTGAAGTGTATTGCCCAGAGACACAACGGCAGGATGATTGGGGAGAGGGGGATTCAAACCAACAACCCTTTGGTTATTGGACAACCCACTCTACCTCCTGAGCCACTGCCGCCCACATTTCCCTCCTCCATTCCATTTTTGCTGTGCACCAAGCTGGACGGCAGGAAGTTCCATTTTTATCTGGTCTTTGGCATGACCCGGCCGGGACTTGAACCCCGACCTCCCAGTTGTAGGGTGGATGCTCTACCTCTAGGCCACCACTCTGGCTTAGAAGTGGAGTGGTGGCCTAGAGGTGGAGTGGTACAAACTGACCGTACCGTCGCTGAGACGTAGACGTCAGTCAACGTGACCTGTTGCGAAGAGCCTGAAGCTTTATCACTTTAGGCGGAGGAAGAGCTGAAGCTACTTTGTTCTTGTGGAAATAGATTATTTTTCCTTTGTCACGGTTAAGGACAAAAGCATGTTGATGGGTCACAAGCTAAACACTGTTATTGTTATGATCTTTAAATTCCAGTCACACCACTAGATGTCCCTGTTCCCACCAAGCTCATTAATCAACAGTTTTGTTATTTTTTCACTTTCATGGCAGATCGAACTGTTAGCATTAGCTTGGTTAAGCGGTCATGGTTGGTCTGTCTAATGCTTTATTACTTTCATTCATTCACAAATGTTTATGTGCTTATTGTATTCCAGAGAACAGTCATGCCCTGTCGAACACTGAATCCACACACCCCTGTGTTATGGCAGCATTTAACCTCTTGCACTCCGGGATACCAAAGGCGGTCACGTCTCTGGGTCCTAGTGCGTCCTCGTGCGTCCTAGTGCGCACTGTGTGTCTCAGAGCGCACTGAAATAAAAAAAGCTGCATTTCTGTTCTTCCACTACAGACACAGCCGCGAACAGAAAGCCAAAGGAGTGCTTTGATTGGTTTAGATTTGATTGACCTCTCATTTGACTAATAAGAGCATTGAATTGGGTTTCTGAAACCTTGAAGAACCAATGACTGAAAACCTAGCAAGAAGGACCCGCCTACCAACGGCTGTGAATACAGCGAGCCAATTGAAGCAGAGAAGTTTGACGATTGAAAGCGTGCGTCCCATGCGTAAAATCTGTTTTGTCTAAGCCGCTGTGTGTAACGGTAGCATTCGCCAGTCTTTTTTTTATTACTACTGTTCTTATTTGTTTTGAAAAATCGTTCGCCAAAACCGCAATCATGGAAGTGCAAAACCGCAATAATGGAATCATGGTTTGACCGGGTCGTGTGACCAGAACCACGAGTCCGTAACAAGCAGACCAGCTTCATGTGTTCCTCGTCCACAACCTGGGTATCGAAGGCCAGCAAGTCCTACGGACGCTCGGTGCATTGGACTCATTTGAGGATGTTGTGGAGCTGCTAGTTAACCATTTCACCACCCCAGACAGCATTACTGTTCAGAGGATCAGCTTTCGCCAGTGACATCAACGTGTCGGTGAGCCTATCCACCAGCATGTCACTGATTTGAAGCAGCTAGCTAGCAAGTGTCGTTTTGGGCCACTTGAAGATGAGATGGTACGCGGCCAATTGGCTGAGCACAGGTGCAACGCTGGACTGCGTACTAGGCTATTAATGGTGCCGAATGACTTGATGTTAGCTAGGGTTGTCAAGATAGCTCTCCAGTTGGAGGCCACAGACAAGCTAGCTTTGGAGCTAAACTGGCATCAGTCACAGAAGCAACCGGAGCCGCCCGCCTCAGCTAATGTTGGGGACCCTGATAGCGAGGATAGCTTGGATGAAGATTGTTCGGAAACCAATGCTGCCAGCCGAAGGTCTGTGCCAGGGAACCCCCATTGCAGGGGTTGTGGGCCCGCGACGCAGCACCATAAAGCGAGAGAGTGCCCGGCAAGGGGAAAACAATGCAGTAGATGTAGACGCTTGAATCACTATGCCAGGGTGTGCCGCTTATCTGCTTTGAAGAGCCCACAGAAGAAATCACCTCACCCGCCCCTGACAATTATCTACTGGGTGAGTCCCAGTACCAGCAGGTATGCGTATTGTGTAGTTGGAGTTAGACGGTATGGAGGTGCCACTGTTGCTCAACACGGCGGCAGTGCGGTCAATGCTGAATTGGGCCATGGTGAAGAAGTTTTTCCCCCACCACAGGATTAGAAGTAACCCAATGCCGTTGTTGTATGGCTACGGTGGTAGCAGGCTGTACACTGTTGGGACTGTGGAGTTGATTGTTTGTTACAAGTCCGAAACGATGATTGACTTCACATTCCAAGTTGTGCACGAAATGTGCACAACTTGCGGTGGCGCAGTGGTTAGCACTGCGGCAGCACAGTTCACCCTTGGCCGGGGGATCGTGGGATCGTGGGTTCGATCCCAGCCCCCGACCAACAGTGATCTGTGTGGAGTTTGCATGTTCTCCCCGTGTATGCGTGGGTTTACTCCGGGATTTCTCCGGTTTCCTCCCACATGCCAAAAACATGCAGGTTAGGTTAATTGGAGACTCTAAAGTGGCCCTAGGTGTGAATGTGTGTGTGAATGGTTAAGGGATAGCGCCATATCGTGGCTGCTTCATCCATCCAGGTGGTGGATGACCCTCAATTTCCCCTCTGGGGATCAATAAAGTATACTAAATCTAAAAAAAAAAAGTAGCGTTGCGCGGCGATAACATCATGGGGTGTGACCTATTCTACGAACTGGGTTTCGCCATCAAGGACGACGCTGAGAATGAATGGTCTGGTTGTGGCCACTGGGGCTTGTGGGCTCCAGTGGTCGAAGAGGACGTGCTGTGGGATGAAGAACTAACGGACACCCTCACTTTCAAGCCGGACCAGTTTTGCTCAGTGTCGGTGTGGGAAAGTCTCTGTGCCTGCGCTTGGGAAGACGTAGTTGGGGGGACCGAGCGTGACGGTGGAGCACCCATGCCGACGAGCGACACCCTGCTAGCCCAAGATGCCTCCGGTACTCGGCTGCAGTTGGGTGGGGGGGTCTGCAGCTACGACGGTGACCACTGCAACGTTCTTAGAAGAGGGTGGGGCATGACCGATGAGCATGGAGTTACTGCAAGCTCAGCAGCAGTACGTTAGGCTGAGTAAGGTCCCACTTTGGGTTATAGACTTGGTTCAGGGTGATGAACAACCATGGCAAAGATGGGCCAGACAACAGCTGATGAAACATCAAGCATGCCTGCGGATAGTGGCAAAGTTGGAAGCGGCGTGCTTCTGGTTGTCTGATGGCTAGTTGAGGCACGCCAACCAGCTGTGGCATGTCCAGGGCGACGCTCCAGGTGGCAAGGCTGGACGGGAGTCTGTGAAGATGGTTTGGGATCCGGGCTCCAATGTCCAGAAGATCAGCCTTTGCTCTGGGGGCCTGTTACCTCCAGGGGCGTGCCTGCTGCGGGGCTACCCAGGTACTTCCCATGCCGGTTCCAACTTTTCCACCCAAGTGACTGTGCTGTGACAGCTTCTAATGTTTATAGTTCTGTGTTGTTCTTTGTTAGTATAGGAACACAGCTACTTTTTTTAGTTTTTAGTTAATTCCAGTAGCAGAATAACCCACTGTGCTGTGCGGTAGTCCACCCACCGGCCCTATTTTAGGTTTGTTTTGTGCGACTGTGTTAGGCCTTAGGTTATTTTGGTTTTACGTTAATTAGAGTGTGACTGGGGTTCTAAATTAGGGTGGGTTTGATTTGTGTGAATGGTTTTGGACATTGTAAGGGGGGGGGATGTTATGGCAGCATTTAATGTGAAGTGCGGTGTGATGACGCCAACTTTCTGTTGCGTCATCACACTGCCCTATATAGCGGGGCAGCTGCCATAGGCACTTCCTCTTGTGCCGGATGACTCTGCTGGGCGAATGCCATGTACTGTGTTCACCATCTTTAATAAAGCAGTGTTCAACACTACATCTCTTTCAGCCTCGTTCATCACCAGGTTTGTGGACATAACACCCTGTCCACCAGTGATGCTTTATTTCAATCATTCTTTAAGATGGATTTTCATTAGTTTCTCCAGGCTGTGTTTAAGAGGTTTTAAATTCAGTATTTTTCCTCTGAGTTAGACTCAGTAATTTTTCTTACAGCTACCCAAGCAAAGAGCTAGCTGGCTAATATTGGCAAAATGGCATCAACAGCTAACATAAGTGATGAAAAAGTGAGGGTGGGGTGAAGTGGAGCTCATGAGCATTTAAAGAGACATCCACTGAATTAAGTCATTCCGAGGAAGGCTGCAAAAGATGATTCACAATGATGCCACAGTAACTAAATAATTCAAGGCAATTTGACCAAAATATGTTGCAGATATTATGTTAAGACCTGTGGGAGTTGTCAGCGTTTGGGAAAAGTGCAGTGAATGTGACCTGTATTCAAAGACTGAGTGGTACAAACCTGTGTTTCTTCCACGCCCCATCAAACATACATAAACTACATAAACTATACAGCTTTTGAAACCATGTGACATTATCGTTCTCAGCTTTACAGTGGAGAATATCGAACTCCGAAAGCATCAAAGGTAGATGCTGAAGAGCCAGGACTGAACGGCAGCATACTACACTCCCCAGCAGCTTTTGTTTGAGTATTGTCATGTGGAGAATGCTAAGACAAACGGAAACACTCCTTAATTTTATTTTCGCTCGTGTTTGCCATGATAAAACTTTCAAAACAACAAGAGACTGGAGAGGAGAGGAGCGACGAGTGAGAGGAGAGCGCATGAAGTCAAAGCAGCGAGGAAAAAAAAAGGAAGTGTGTGTTCCTCCTAGAGAGCGCTGACCTATAAAAGCTGATCTGAGTTATACAGCAGACAGGAGACATGATCCCTCACACCATCACTAAACTAACACACAGGCAGCCCAGGACCATGCTGTGCCCGGGCTGCCTGCCTTCTACTCCTTAGAGCACTGCAGCCTTGAATTTTTTAAAATCAAATATTGGTTTAATTTAGAATCAGAGGTAATTGATTCGTAGTTACATTCATTCAAGTACATGTACTCAAGTAACTTACAGTACACAATTGTACTTTTGTAAGGACACTTTTTAAATATCCTATAAAATCAAATCTACATTGTCTAAAATTATAGCTTATGTCCTTTTTTTCTACAAAAAAACTTACATTGTCATACAGTTCTGTGTCAAAATCTTTTCACTTTTCCTCCTTCTTTAAATGACAGGATCTGTGAATAGGCCCACCCACATACCACAAGGGTAATGGTGTCTAGCGCTACATTAAACAGAACAAGTCCTGTGATAAAAAGACTTACCGGTTGAAGGACATGCCCAGTTGAATGCACTGTGGCCCAGGATAATGACTGAAACTGCACTGGTCCTTACAAGCAGTTTAATAGTAAAACCCATCTTAATTTGGGTCAACTTTTCAAAGCAACTGTCCAAAAATGCTAACTGGCTTCAGTCAGACTAGAGACCTGTTTGGTCCTGATTGGCTCATGGCTACGGACCTGTTATAGTGACGTCACCAAAAATGCTCCATCTAAACGTGCCTTTTTCTAAGCGGAGTTGCTTAACCGAACTTTCACGGCAAAAAAACACAGACATGACACATGTGAGTGATTTCGCTCTTGATACGTCTTGTGAGTCATAAAAAAAAAGTTATACACATGCTAACAAGGAAAAAAATGTAATTTTTGTTAGAGTGTCACTTTAACAAAGTAGATATTGTAGTATTCCAGGTTTGAGGACACCCTCATCTTCAGTTATTTCATTATTGCTGGTAGTCACCACCTGATTTCCATCACCTGCTTGCAGTCAGCTGCCAGGTATATATACCGGCCAGAGGTTGGCTAGACTTTTTTGTTATCTGTCATTTTGACAGCGATGTAAAAATTCAGTCACAATCTATTACTATCTGCCATGTCTAATTGATTTTAATTAGATCACCAAATGACAGACAGCTTTCAGATTTTTCTTTGCCAGCTGAAAAAAATCTGTCAGTGAAGGACAATTTTCAGTTATGCATCCTCCGATACAGGCTCATTTCCTCCAGTCCTAGCAGGACTGTTAGACCGCTCTCCACGCTGTCACCTGAAGCTTCTTCCTCTGTGCTCTCCTGGACAGTGTGCCTCTCCTTTCTCCCCCAACCTGGTAACTACTGTCACCTCAGTCTGCCAACACAATATCCTCACCCTGCTCTCATCTCAGGATCTCCTATCTGGACTCTTTCGAGGCAGAACCTGGATTCCTGTGGGCGGATTACCTACTTTTGAAGACAGACCTCTTCATTTCCACACTCAAACTGTGAGTCTCGAGCAAGTTTGTTTAAACCTTCACCATTAAATCCTCGGGCCCGGGGTATCTCTTCTCTCATCTGCAGTCACATCTCAACCCTGCCATCTTTGCTAGACTGAAGCTGGAGCCATAGGGCCCGAAGTCCCAGGTCACTGTTTGGTTCAACATCTGATATGGAAGAGCAGCAATAATTAATATTGTCCCACTGTTTCTGCTGATAACGCGACACTCTCTTTTCCTGTCTCTGCAAGGGTGCCAGCACTAGCTGCTCCAGCAACACTCACTGTTTAATAAAATAATTATCACTTGCTTGAGATCATTGTCTGTGTCGTGTCAGCATACTGGGCCCATTGTTGCTGAAACATGTCAGTAGACATTTTTGTGAAAACTCAGAAGTTTGAGTTGTCCTCCAAACTCAGAAATCTTGTGCATCAAGTTGGCTTGAAGTATTGAGTTTTAACAACTTTTTCATTTCTACAGAGAAAGCACATGATCATATACTGTATGTCCACACACAAATGTGACACACGAGTTGCTGCCAAGAAGTTCCACCTCTCAGCACATAAAATAAACTTTTACTTTAAGTTAATGGGCCAGTTTTCCCCATAAACCCAGTTCTCTGTGGAATACCCCGCTGTACCGCTCGAGCTCCTGCTTCATTTAGATCATTTAATGGAAAGGTTGTTTTTTTTTTCTGGCACATTAGAAATTACTTTCTGCCAAATACGGTGGACCAACTCTGCTCCGCCGTGAGCTTTGAAAATGAAAACTGTCAGGGAAGCAGATGTGGCAAGTCAGGCAGGTAGTAGCAGAAGTGGGTTTGTGTGGCCAAAACACTTGTTTAAATACACTGTGTGCCAGTGACGACTGGCCCCTGCAACAGTTCAGGTCAATTTCCTCCACACAATAGAGTGATCCTTGGCTGTCAGAGTCTGGGGATGAATTCAAGCTGCATAAGCTCATTAGTTTGTTTTTTTTTTTTTTTTTTAAAGGCATGATCCTGGACATGCTCCTCACCTGTTGATTCATAACAGGCTGTGTCAGCCTCTGGATGAGGTTCTCATCATAATGTTTGGGTCCAACTAACAAAGACATTAATGACTGATCCCTGCACAACCATCCTAAATTGAAGGCACTATAGACCACACTTAAAGCAGTCCTCTGTGACATTCCTGCTCCTGGTAGGAACAGTGAAGAGACTACAACTGGAAGGTTTTATGGCCTGAGTCCCAATGGCCAATCACAGGGGGCTTTATTAGTTAGGAACTAAAGTCGTGCAACCCTTTTTCTGTTGGGATGGACAACAAAACAGACAAGCCAATTCTACCGTCACAAGTCATCCATCCATCCATCCATCCATCTCCTACCGCTTAATCCTTTACGTGTCGCGGGGGGGGCTGGAGCCTATCCCAGCATCTTTGGGCGAAAGGCAGGGTACACCCTGGACAGATCGCCAGTCCGTCGCAGGGTGTCACAAGTCATATGACCAACAAACGGTATGTAAACACCCAGTGACTTCTGCACTGTACAATGTTTAATTTGTGTGAAAAACAATATTCCTATTCTTTATTATATCATGCTCATTTATTACTGCACCATAAGGATATGATACAACACTCTTGTGTAATATTGCTTAATCATGAGACTTGACAGTGAACTATAAGGGAGAAGAAATGAGGGGAAAAAAAACCCCAACATGAAAGAATAAATTAACTGTGATGCTGATTTAACCCTTTCACTGTGCGGCTATCATAAAACATCTGCACCACCTGCTATCCCAGTCACAGGTCCGCGCCTGTCATGTAATGTGTCCAAAAACCACAGAAAAAACCCAGTTGTGCTATCTCAAACTTTGGATCATATTCTACATCTTTCTAATTGACAGTATGCCATTATTTCTTACCACTTTCAAGTTACAACCTTTGGAATTTGTGATATCTAAACTGAATATTTTCTTGAAAAAACCTTGACCACCAGAGGGTAGTGAGCTGACGGGTGCACCGGTGCACCATAGATGGAAAAGAGGTTAAGGTTTAATTTTATTACATTCATTCTTTAAGATGACTTTATGTTCATTGTCAGAGACTGTGTTCACTGCTGGGTGCTAGCTAGCTAACATTAGTAACATCCTAAGTGACAAAAGAGGGAGGGTGGGGTAAACTGGGGCTCATGACCATTTAAAGAGACATGCACTGAAACAAGCTGTTCTGCTGCAAAAGATGATTCACAATGATGCTACAATTATTAAATATTTAAAGGCAACTTGACATAAGCATGACAGGAGCATTTGAGTAAGACCTGAGGGGACTGTCAACATGTAGGAAAAGTGCAGTGAATGGACCCTTTTAACCAGGGAAGGTGTCTTTTGATTGCACTCCTTACATCTGTGCATGCATACTGATGCACAAAACGCATGCCTACAGAATGAGACACTTTTGGTGAATATTTCAGAAAAGACAACTTGACAGCTGACAGACAGGCTTTCCCCCTGCATGTGTCACCAAGAAGGTGGTCTAGATGTATTTAAAAGACTCTTGTGTATGTACACCTTGTCATTTCTTCCGGCAGCTTGACAGTCAGCTGATTGTGTGTGCATGCCTTCTTTAAATTGGAGATTATAAAGCAACTGAAAGAAGACAATCTGTTCCATCTTTGCAGCGAAAGGCAGTGAGGTCACACGGTTGAGACGATGCTGTCAGCATCCCGAGATCTCCTTTAAAGCCATGCAGAACCTGTGTAATATTTTAATCCCATGCAAATTAGAATGGAATTTAATGGATTAAATGAAAGTAGTGGGTGCGTGCATGTTTGCGTGCAAACATGTGTGGCGGCCAAAAGTCCTTAAGAGAACAGAAAGAAGAGCCGATTTGTGCAACCAAACTTCTTCAGCTCCGCTCCTAAAAGTTTCGGTTTAGAGTTTGCATTGGGAGTTACTGTAGCCATCTGTTTCATCTGTCATTAAATTGAATGTAATTATAGAATACTAAGTGGATAAATTTGTCACAATCTGCTGAAAAATGAACAACTATGGAGAGACAGCAGTGAACACGGAAACCATTAAGAATGCTGCAATCAACAGTGCACAAAATCCTGCAGTTTTATGGCTAATCAACACAGGACTGCAATGCATAAATGAGGAGGAACAAAACTAAATAGTTGGATATTATGAAGTATGCTATTTGAAAAGAGCACATTCTGCTCGTTTCCAGCTTCAGCTCACATAATGGCTTATTTGTCTTGTGGTTGCTTTGGTGCTGCCCCTCAGTTTGTCCTCCCATATAAGCTGGTTTATCTCCCATAAGAAAACTTGGTTGTGCCTTGTAAACATAAGATAAACAGTCTTAGTATAGGCCTGAGACTGATCATAATATGAGTAAAAAAAGTCCTAAATAGTTGCAAAATCTTCCGTATTTAAAATGTGCATCCATTCTATCAGTGTGCTGTGTTATTAATAACCCATATTAGTCATAAATGGTGAAAAAAAAATAATAAACTGGCTAGGAGAGGGAATTGTGGTCAGCAATGAATGGAGGATAAAAGCATTGCAATATACCACAGTGGCAGCATATTCTGAGCTCGATACACAACCACAATAAAGAAAAATGTTCCACAAATCATCACCTGCGATGAGACTTTCTAAATATGCATCCCAAATATTTCCCATACGGCTCCAGGAAGTTGGAAAAACTGATCCACTGCACAAGTTGCAGGCTAATAAGTTGTTTACATGATGTCAGCAGATGCACCACAGTCACAGTCGATGTACAGTTGAGGTCAAAGGTTTACACACCTCTACAGAGCATGTACTGTATATGATTGCAGTTTTGAGATTTCAATGAGTCTTAGAAGTCTTAATTTTCTATGATGAACTTATTGAAACACATTAAAAAACAATCACGCATTTTGGTTCTTTCATTAATTTATCATAGTTTAATTCATAGTTTTGGAGACCTAGAAAGTTGTGTTAATCAAACTGTCTTGGTAAGATGGCCTCTTAACGTCTCTTCTGTGATTACAGCGACAGCATATTTAAATAGGGTGTTTGAAACATTCATTAAACTCAGTCACAAACATCACAATGGAAAAGTCTAAGCAGCTCAGCATTGAGGAAAAAAAAAAAAAGGCAAATTGTTGCTGATTTGAAGAAGTCAGTTGGAGCCGTTTCAAGTAGTCACGTCCCAAAATCAACCTTACAAACAAATGGCTCTAAATACAGCCGCAGACAAAATTGTTGGGACCCCTCTGTTAATGAAAGAAAAACCCACAATGGTCACAGAAATAACTTGAATCTGACAAAAGCGGTAATAAATAAAAATTCTATGAAAATTAACCAATAAAAATCAGACAATGCTTTTGAATTGTGGTTCAACAGAATTATTTTAAAAAACAAACTCATGAAACAGGCCTGGACAAAAATGATGGTACCCTTAATATTTTGTTGCACAACCTTTCGAGGCAATCACTGCAATCAAACGATTTCTCTAACTGTCAATGAGACTTCTGCACCTCTCAGCAGCTATTTTGGCCCACTCCTCATGAGCAAACTGCTCCAGTTGTCTCAGGTTTGAAGGGTGCCTTCTCCAGACGGCATGTTTCAGCTCCTTCCACAGATGTTCAATAGGATTTAGATCAGGGCTCACAGAAGGCCACTTTAGAATAGTCCAATGTTTCGCTCTTAGCCATTCTTGGCTGTTTTTAGCTGTGTGTTTTGGGTCATTATCCTGTTGCAAGACCCATGACCTGCGACTGAGACCAAGCTGTCTGACACGGGGCAGCACATTTCTCTCTAGAATACCTTGATAGTCTTGAGATTTCATTGTACCCTGCAAAGATTCAAGACACCCTGTGCCAGATGCAGCAAAGCAGCCCCACAACATAACAGAACCTCCTCCATGTTTCACAGTAGGGACAGTGTTCTTTTCTTGGTATGCTTCTGTAACCCAGCTGAGAAAATGACCCTCTTTCTCAGATTTCATTTGTATTAATGAAAGTGTGTGATTTTATTTTGAAAACCGACTATCTTGGGGAAGAGGAAGTGCAATCCTCGTCATCCATCTTTTGAATTTCCGGTTCATGGTCATGTTAGGTGATCTGGGTCTTTCCATTCGTTAAGAGCGATATATACTTCCGAGTAGAGACAGCAAGCGCGCACTCGGAATTCAGTCTTTCATGATATAAGCGTGGACGAGAGAGGTTGTGAAGTGGTCTGATTCACACAGATACCTCTTCTTGGTGAGTTTCATTCAGAAAGATGCTATAAATGGATCTAAACACTCTCCAAACGCTAATTTGCAACCTTTATTATCCTAAGTTGATGGGAGCATGAGCGTGAGGGGCATTGTGGCTGTGTCCTTTGCTGTATTCACACTGAAACCTCATCTTGGTGAGTCAGATACATGCTAATGTTATGCTAATGTTAGCGCTATGCTAATGCTAGTCGCGAGTGGATTTTTTTCTGATTAAAAGCAATGGAAAAGGCTGTCTTTGTGTCTGTATGGTTTTCCTAAATGTGATTTCAGTTCCCAACAGTATGCTGAAGTACTTTTAGTTCTTATGCACTATTTCTGTCAAATGAAATGTGTAGGTTGATGCTAAAAGCACATGGTGTTGGTTCCCTATGTAAAAGCATAGGTTTTGCTAAACCCAGTAGCTCAGACTGGGTTTTTTAAAAGGGAATATTGGAAGTGATGGGACAGTATATTCCCTGGTTATGTGATAACTTAATTGTATTTCATTTTATGATTTACAGAGACAAGGTTAGAGAGGATTAATCATAATTTCATGGTTAAATGATGTAGAGAGGAACAGAGGAATTCATTTAATTGGTTACATGAAAAAAGGGTATTTCCTGTGCTACCAGAGAGATTGTGAGAAAAAGAACACATGCATGTAAGATGTAAGATGTAAAATGTAAGATATTACTATATTGCTGGATTGTGATAATAGTAATATGAGAGAAGAATTTAAACACTAAGCCATGATGTTATATAAGAAGGGATTGGAAGACGAATTACTCTAGCTGTAAACAATAATACCATTATTGTCGTGCAGGCTAGGTTTTTTTGGTTGCCGATCAAGAACCTTCTGGATCCTGGATTCTCTCCGAATGGAGATGGCGAGCCTGACCCGAGACTGAACCGAGACTGATCTGAGATCTAACCAAGATCTCGATTGAAGAGCACCCTTCCTCTCTCCAGTGCCCAGGATTTAAAGTGGTAACAACCCAAGTCGCCGCTTTAAAAGAGGAAAAGAAACCTCTGAGTCTGGAGATACAAGATATCTTGACTGGTCAAACGACTAACCCGAAAGGACAAACAAACACTGAGCTCAGTAGGACATCTTTGGGGTTTTATTTCATACCGGCCGTTGTATATTTGTATAGTGGTAAATTGTCTGTATATATTGCTCATTTTTTTCCCTATAAATAACAACCAATATTGCTCATTTCTTGCCTCCAGCTATTTAAGATAAGATAAGATAAGATAAGCCTTTATTAGTCCCACAATGGGAAAATTCCAGGATTGCAACAGCACAGGGATAGCAACACTCAGAGCAACAGTCAGAAGGCAAGAAAAAACAACATCTAGTAAACATATGTCCATATTACTATAAATGTATATATATAGACACACAGTGCAGAGCATTATGGTTGGTTGGTGAATGTGCAGCAGAAAGTCTAAGCTCTCTCTCCGCGGATGCGGCGGGCCAGCTGAAAGTCTTTGGGCATGATGGTGACCCCCTTAGCGAAGAAGAGACCACCAGGTGGGCCTCGCTGGTCTCCTGCAGAGCCATGACGGCGAAGCTCAGGAAACGCAGGACGGTCTTGAAGTCCTGAGCGATCTCCCTCACCAGGCGCTGGACGGGCAGCTTACGGATGAGCAGCTCCGTGGATTTCTGGTAGCGACGGATCTCTCTCAGAGCCACGGGCCTGTGACGGCAAGGCCTCTTCACTCTGCCGGTGGCCGGCACGCCTCTCCGAGCAGCCCTGGTGGCTAGCTGTCTCCTGGGGGGCTTCTTCCTCCAGTAGATTTTTACGGGCGGTCTGCTTGGTTCTTGCCATCGCTCTTTATTATTCTGTCTTATATTTCTTGCACGCCGCCTAAACTCCAGCCCGGCACCCACGTCGTTTTCGCTACAGCTCCCGGTATGTCGAGTTTCCCATTAGCACCGGGCGGTGGCCAAGTGCTAGCTAGCACTAGCTCCTCCCCGCTGTAACGTCTCCCGCTGCAAACCGTGGCTCCGTCCGCCGACCCGGGAGACCCCCGGGGCGATCCGTGCGTCCGTGATATATATACAGAGTGAAAGGTGTAGAAAGAAGAAGGAAGATTAAAAAAAAAGGCTGTTGCAACAGGCAGCCTACTCGTGTGGCGCCACCGGTCCGGCGGAACCGGAATCGGAAACTTTATTTAACTTTATTTCATTCCACACTCACTTTAATTCCCTATTGTAACCCTTACAAACCTAGCAACTGGTCTACACTTAATTATTTACCTTACCTAATTAACATAAGGCAAGGGTTACACTTCATTTTTGCGTCTGTGAACATAGAGCTGATGCGCCTTGCCAAAAAGTTCCAGTTTTGTCTCATCTGTCCATAGGACATTCTCCCAGAAGCTTTGTGGCTTGTCAACATGCAGTTTGGCAAATTTCAGTCTGGCTTTTTTATCATTTGTTTTCAACAGTGGTGTCAACCTTGGTCGTCTACCATGAAGTCCACTTTGGCTCAAACAACGACGGATGGTGCGATCTGACACTGATGTACCTTGATCTTGGAGCTCACCTTGAATGTGTTTAGAGGTTGTTCTGGGCTCTTTTGTTACCATTCATATTATCTGTCTCTTCCATTTTTCATCAAGTTTCCTCCTGCGGCCACGTCCAGGGAGGTTGGCTACAGTCCCGTGGATCTTAAATTTCTGAATAATATGTGCAACTGTAGTCACAGGAACATCAAGCTGCTTGGAGATGGTCTTATAGCCTTTACCTTTAACATGCTTGTCTATAATTTTCTTTCTAATCTCCTGAGACAACTCTCTCCTTTGCTTCCTCTGGTTCATGTTTAGTGTGGTACACACCATGTCACCAAACAGCACAGTGACTACTTGTCACCCTTTAAATAGGCCAACTGACTGATTACAAGTTTGTAGACACCTGTGATGTTAATTAGAGGACACAAAAGTCCAGCTGTAACACCTCAGTCCAGCTGTAACACCTCAATGGTGTTTCAGCTGGACTGTAACACCATTGAGGCCTGCCACCCTCTGCCCAGGAAAAACAGCGACAAACCAGCTGTCATCATGAGGTTTGTCAACAGAAAACACAAGAATGCGCTGCTAAAACAAGGGAGGAAACTGAAAGGAACGAACATTTACATGAACGAGCACCTCACAAAAGAAAACGCAGAAATAGCCAGAAAAGCAAGACATGAGAAAGCAAAAAAAAATTCAAAACACCTGGACATCAAACTGTAAAATGTACACCAAATTAAATGGATCACCTGAAGAAGCCAAGGTTATCAACATCCGGAATGTTATGGAACTGGACAAATACCAATGAACATTATGAACTGCAGTCAACAGCAACAAATGATAACTGTAAGACATTGAAGGATCACACTCATCTGCAACAGGACATTTAACAATATGAAACAAAAGATCAACAAACAGGAACATCAGGAACTGAAAGTTTTTGAATACACAGATCACAACCCACAGGACGTAGAATATAACATAGACCCTGATAATAATTTATTTAGCTCCATCAATAATTGTAGTTACTACACAGATGAACAGTTTAACACAATGGTCACATCTGATTTCAATATTTCTATGATCCATTTCAACAGCAGAAGTCTCTATGCCAACTTTAATAGCATTAAAGATTATTTACATCAGTTTAAAGAGCCATTCAACATAGTGACAATATCTGAGACGTGGCTTAGTGAAGAAAAGGAGTGGATTTTACCATGGATGGCTATGACTTAAATTATATAAATAGAAAAGTGAAAAAAGGAGGAGGAGTTGCAATTTATGTTGACAAGAACTTGCAATACAAGGTTGTTGAAAATTTGTCAGTAACTGTGGATGATTTATTTGAATGTATTACAATAGAAATCTGTCTGGACAATGTGAAGAATATGGTCGTGAGCTGTGTATATAGAACACCTGGATCAAACATTGACTTATTTAAGGACTGGATGGAAAAAATGTATGCAAAACTAACTCATAAAGTTATGTTCATCTGTGGGGATTTCAATATAGATCTTATGAAATCAAAACAACATAGTTCGACAGAAGAATTTATCAACACAATGTACAGTATGGGCTTACATCCAACAATCACCAGACCTAGCAGAATCACATCACACAGTGCCACACTAATAGATAACATATTCACAAACATTATGGAAAATATCAGGAGTGGGCTTTTATTGAATGATATCAGTGACCACCTGCCGATTTTTGTTGTCTATCAATGTGATTATAGGAAGAAAAAGTATACCAAAAATATTAAATATAAAAGAATAAGAACTGAAGAATCTATGTATTTACTGGCAAAGGAATTATTAATGCAAGACTGGAAGATAGTTTGTGATGAACATGATATAAACAAAGCATATGATAACTTTTTACAAATATTTCGATCATTGTACAATAAAAACTGTCCTATAAAACAATACAGGGAGAGACAACAAAACAAAAATATTCCTTGGGTCACCAAGGGGTTACTAAATGCATGTAAAATGAAAAATACATTATATAAACAATTCATTAAGTGCAGAATGGTGGAGGCTGAGATCAAATATAAAAGATATAAAAATAAGCTTACTAATATAATGAGGACTTGTAAGAAAGAATACTACAACAGAATATTAGAGGATAATAAAAATAACTTAAGAGGAATATGGCAAGTACTCAATGGGATTATTAGTAACCGATCAAAGAATGCTAATTATCCAGAATATTTTACTGAAAATGACAATTTGATAAATAATATGGAGGATGTGGTCAGTGGTTTCAATAATTTTTTGTAAACGTTGGTCCTGAATTAGCAAAATCAATAGTGACACCAGAAACAAACAACAGTGGTTCTGTAAATGAAATAGAAGATAGAAATTCAAACACAATCTTTTTGGGTGCAGTTACTGAAAAGGAAATTATCGAGACTGAGAGTAAATTTAAGAAGAAAAAATCAACTGACTGGAATGAAATTGACATGACAATAGTGAAAAAAGTAACTGAAGGAATTGTTAAACCACTCACCCACATCTGTAACCTGTCATTTCAAACTGGTACATTTCCAAACAAAATGAAAATAGCAAAAGTAATATCACTATACAAAACAGGAGACAGTCATTGTTTCACAAATTACAGGCGGGTCTCTTTACTCTCACAATTCTCCAAAATACCTGAAAAAATCTTCACTAAGAGACTGGATGATTTCATTGAAAAACACAACCTCCTTACAGACAGCCAGTATGGTTTTAGAGCAGATAAATCTACATCTTTGGCACTGATCGAACTTATAGAAGAAATTACTAGTTGTATAGATAAAAAAAAAAGTTTGCTGTAGGAGTATTTATAGATTTAAAGAAAGCTTTTGACACCATTGACCACAGAATTTTACTGAGGAAATTGGAAAGGTATGGGATAAGAGGGGTTGGACTGAGTTGGGTGGAAAGTTATTTAAGTAGCAGACAACAATTTGTACAAATTGGTGAGAACAAATCACCCTTCATGACCATCTCTTGTGGTGTGCCCCAGGGGTCAGTTTTGGGACCCAAACTATTCATCTTATATATAAATGACATATACTGCTCCTTGCTCACCTCCGCCCCCTGGTGGAACCAGCGATGGATCCACTCCAGTTCGCCTACCAGCATGGCATTGGGGTGGAGGATGCGGTGATCTTCCTCCTTCACCGTTCTCTGTCCCACCTGGAGAAGCCCGGGAATATGGTGAGGATCATGTTCTTTGACTTCTCCAGTGCTTTCAACACCATCCAACCGATGATCCTGAAGGACAAGCTGCTGCGCGCAGGGGTGGACCAGCACCTGTCATCATGGATCCTGGACTACCTCACGAACCGGCCTCAGTTTGTGAGAACCCGGGACTGTGTGTCCGACACGATCATCAGTAGCACGGGGGCCCCCCAGGGAACGGTGCTGGCTCCCTTCCTGTTCACTCTTTATACTGCGGACTTCTCACACAACACAACACACTGCCATCTACAGAAGTTCTCTGATGACTCTGCGATCGTTGGCCTCATCTCCAATGGAGATGAAGCTGAGTACAGAGGGCTTATCCAGGACTTCGTGGACTGGTGCCATCGGAACTGCCTCCAGATCAACGCGAGGAAAACTAAGGAGCTGGTGGTGGACTGCCGCAGGCATGGGCAGCCCCTCACAGTACCAGTAAATATACAGGGAACAGACATCGAGATGGTGACATCCTATAAGTACCTGGGTATTCATCTGAACAATAAACTAGACTGGTCACACAATACTGATGCACTCTACAAGAAGGGACAGCGCAGGCTGTTCCTGCTGAGGAGACTCAGGTCTTTTGGTGTACAAGGGGCGCTGCTGAAGTCATTCTATGACACGGTGGTGGCATCAGCCATCACTTTTGGAGTGGTCTGCTGGGGCAGTGGCATTACTGCAGCCGATAGGAAGAGACTGAACAAACTGATTAAGAAAGCTAGCTCTGTCCTGGGGCAGCGCCTTGATCCGATGGAGGAGATAGGAGAGAGAAGGACGGTGGCTAAACTGTCATCTCTGCTGGAGTCCGAGTTCCACCCTATGCAGGACATACTGAATGCACTGAGGAGCTCATTTAGCAGCAGACTACATCATCCCAGGTGCACAACCGAGAGGTTTCGTAGGTCCTTCCTACCAACGGCTGTCAGACTGTACAACCTAAGCAGGGCTGCTCGCAGAGATAGCAAAAAGACGTAACAAACTAATAGTTTTTTGAATGCAAAAGATGCAATAGACTTACACAATGGTCCCCTCCGGCATACAACTAGGAACTTACCGGTCGCTATGGAGGGTGAGAATATGTATGGGCACATAATCATACCATGTAGGATAACTAAGTAGACGGTTATGCTGTTTCATTCCATCTAGCAACAATGCTCTGCACTGTGTGTGTTTATATATTTACATATTTATTCCATCTAGCTACAATGCTCAGCACTGGGTGTGTTTATATATTTATATATCTACATATTATTCCATCTAGCTACATTGCTCCGCACTGTGTGTGTTTATATACTTGCATATTTATTCCACCTAGCTGCAATGCTCCGTACTGTGGGTGTTTATATATTTACATATTTATTCCATCTAGCTACAATGCTCTGCACTGTGTGTTCATATATTCATATATTTATTCCATCCAGCTACAATGCTCTGCACTGTGTGTCTGTGTGTGTGTGTATATATATATATTTTATAGTAATACGTACATATGTATATTAGCTGCTCTTGCTTGCTTGTTTTTTGTTTTTTTTTTTTTTCTTGCCTTCTGATTGTTGCTCTGAGTGTTGCTATCCCTGTGCTGTTGCAATCCTGGAATTTCCCCGTTGTGGGACTAATAAAGGCTTATCTTATCTTATCTTATCTTATGCCAAGTATCAAAAATTCTGAAATTTATTTTGTTTGCAGATGACACAAATATCCTTTGCACTGGTGAGAATTTACAGCAGGTTTTAGAGGTGGTCACAACTGAAATGAAAAGGTTAACACAGTGGTTTAACAAAAATAAATTATCTCTAAATCTGAAAAAAAAAACAAAGATTATGTTGCTTGGAAATTATAAAATAAATCATGAAACAATGATAATGATAGATGATACCAGAATAGAAACAGTACAGGAAAATAAGTTTCTGGGGGTGACGCTAGACAATAAAATCTGCTGGAAACCTCACATCAGTCACATCCGTGCCAAGTTGGCAAAATGTATAGGGATACTGGGGAAAACAAGACACATCTTGGACTATAAATCATTGTTCTTACTGTACAATTCACTGTTTCTACCATATCTTAATTACTGTGTAGAGGTCTGGGGAAACACCTACAGGACCAACCTACAGCCAATATGCACATTACAAAAAAAAGCTATAAGGATAATAAATAATGTTGGATATAGAGACCATACCAACTTGTTGTTTTTAAAGTCACATGTCATAAAGTTCATGGATTTAGTTAAATTTAAGACAGCACAAGTAATGTACAGGGCAATTAATAATCAACTCCCAACTAATATACAAAAAAATATTCAAAAAAAAGAGACAATGATTATAATTTGAGAGGAGACTTAAACTTTACAAAACCTAAGGTACGAACAACTAAGAAAAGTACTGTATGTGCATATCTGTCTGTGGGGTGGATTTGTGGAACAGTCTGGAGCTGGAACTGAAACTATGTACAAACAGAAATCAATTCAAAAATAGGTATAAACATTATTTGCTGAAAGAATATATGTTAGAGGGGTAGTATTTATATGTATGATTCACTATGCTCACTCTGGGACACTATGGAATGGTAGGTGGGACAGTACTGTGTATATCTGTGTTGTTTGGGGCTGGATTTTGATGTATGGACTGTATGTATGTTGGGATGGATGGGTATCAATGTTGATATGTACAAAATATAGTTAATTGTCTACTTGGGGTCTTAAATGAGGTAATTTGTATATATTTCACATGGGTTGTATTTAGGGAAAAGAGGAGTTGAAGTAAATAAGTGTTCACTTCTTCCTTCTCCCTTTCGAGCACTGTATACTGTCACTTTTATTGCACTTGTCATTTGTTTTGTTTTTTTACTTTTTTGTTCGAAATAAAGTATGTATGTATCTATCTTGGTTGAACATGTCCCTATGGTCATATTATTTTCAGTCTTTTCTAGGGGTACCATCATTTTTGTCCAGGCCTGTTTCATGAGTTTGTTTTTTAAAATAATTCTGTTGAACCACAATTCAAAAGCACTGTCTGATTTTCATTGGTTAATTTTCATAGAATTTTTATTTATTACCACTTATGTCAGATTCAAGTTATTTCTGTGACCATTGTGGGTTTTTCTTTCATTAACAGAGGGGTACCAACAATTTTGTCAACGTGTGTACAAAGTGCATGAGACAGTTGTGTGGCTGCTGTGACTAGAAAGAAAATACAAGTCATCACCTGCAGCTGAGAGACAACTGGTCAGGAGGGTTAGGGTTACATGAGAAGCTGCTGTGCAAGAAGGAAGCCCAAGAAGAAGCACTTTAAGGACTGGCTGGAGTTTGCTGCTAATCACATGGATGAAGAAAAGACTTTCTGGAGAAAAGTTCTGTGGTTTATGAAACAAAAACTGAGCTTTGTGTTTACAATGACCAGAAATATTTTTGGAGGGCAGAAGATAAGGTTTTAATCCCAAGAACCACACAGCACAGTGGTGGTAGTATCATGCATCGGATCTGTTTTCCTGCCAGTAGAACTGGTGCTTTACAGAAAACTGATAGAACAGTGAAGATGGAGGAAACCTGAAAACATCAGGTATAAGGTTGGGTCTTGACACAGCTGAATGTTCCAACAAGACAATGACCTTAAACACCCATCAGAAGTGGTTAAAACCCCTTAGTGTTCCAGCCCATTTCCCTTCGAAGCGCCTGAAACAACATACCCAAACTTAATTTAAAGCTGATCTTCAACCCCTTTGCACTATCTTCATGGGGTTGGTCTAATTCAAAAGAAAACACTGTAAATTTTTTTAGCAAAACAGTCAGAATCCCTTTAAGTGCTTCAGCCACTAAGTAACAGTGATCTAAACATACTAAATTTGAAAAAAATAAAGTTTGCCTGGGTATTTTTTTTTTTTTTAGATACAAATGCCTGAAAATAACATACAGCTGTTAGATACTGGCTGGAAAACACAATAAGAATGTAGAACCAAGTGTTATCACGTTCAGGTAAAAATTTGGTAACAATCGGACAAAAAATTAATATATTACATACATTTCTTCTCAGGCTGTAACCAGGCATCTTTAAACTGTGCCAAATGGAATCATGGTCACACACACCCCAGCCCCCACTGTGATTCTTCAGCTAACGGCTGGGTCAAATAATTAATAATTTCTTTGATGTTCAGTGTTAATTTTAGCTATTTTTCAAAAAGGTGAGTGATGTTGCATTGCTTCTGCCTTGGATTCACTGACTGGTTTACGCTAGCTTTACGCACATGCTTTACGCAGGGGCATTAGAGGGGGGGAGTGGGTTGAATCACCTTATAAGGTATCCCTGAATTCAGAAATTAATTGGTTAAGCCACACATCCATCATTTGCTTACTCTGATATAATTGGCTCGTTGTGTTCCCATTAGCCATGAGGCTTGACCTTCATGGACTTTTATCACTCATTGGGTTTCTACAGCTTTCAATCACAAAATGGAGGCTCTATTGTGTCAAATGAACTGTCAATCAATTGTAGCAATCCACCCCTCTTTGGGTTTCCGTTTCCGGTTCAACCTCCCAGAAGTGTATTGTTTTTAGCCCAATGAGCTAGTGCTTGCTGGCCGATTTTCAAACAAATGCTCCTATTTTATGGGCAGTTTTCCCCGTCATCATCAAGATGGACAATAAATCTTACTCAAATGGATCTACTGGACCTTTTGCAGTACAAATGGACTGTATTTGTTGAACGATCATTTATTCAGGGATGGCAAGGAAGCTCCTTTGGTGAGTCACGCGGTAGTTTTCATGCTAACGCCAGCTGGTTAAAAGTTCTATTTAAATCCAATGTTATGATTTTTTCTGAACTCTGTTTTAGTAAACAAATAGATGAAATTATAAGCTTTCAAATGATGGAAGGCGTGACTGCCTACTGTAAGCATGTTTAACACAATTCACTGTGTCGCAGCTGAGACATTTAAACGGCATTTAAATATGCCTGCCCGCGTGGCCCCGGAACATTAAGATCAGACTAGAATTAGGGTTTTTAACTGGCATTCTGGTTAAAGTCCTGACTTAAAGCCCATTGAGAATGTCGACTGTGCTGAAGAAACAAGTACATGCAAAAATCAACAAATTTAGTTGAATTGTACCAATTCTTTGAAGAGGAATGGTCAAAGATAGAACCAGAAGCTTACCATAGGGTTGTGGACAGCTACCAAAAATGCTCGATTAAGGTGAAAATGGCCAAGGGACCGGTGACTATGTTAGTATCCCTGTATGTAATTTTGACCCAACAGATTTGTCCTATTTTTCTTCTAGGAATCATTGGAAGCTCCAGACCGTCATGATATACAGTGGTGTGAAAAAGTGTTTGCCCCTTCCTGATTTCTCTTTTTTGTTGTATGTTTGTCACACTTAAATGTTTCAGATCATCAAACAAATTTAAATATTAGACAAAGATAACACAAATAAACACAAAATGCAGTTTTTAAATGAAGGTGTTTATTATTAAAGGAAAAAAAATCCCAACCTACATGGCCCCGTGTGAAAAAGTGATTGCCCCCTAAACCAAATAACTGGTTGGGCCACCCTTAGCAGCAACAACTGCAATTAAGTGTTTGCGATAACTGGTAATGAGTCTTTTACAGCACTGTGGAGGAATTTTGGCCCACTCGTCTTTGCAGAATTGTTGTAATTCAGCCACACTGGAGGGTTTTTGGGCATGAACTGCCTTTATAAGGTCATGCCACAGTATCTCAATCGGATTCAGGTCAGCACTTTGACTAGGCCACTCCAAAGTCTTCATTTTTCTTTTCTTAAGCCATTCAGAGGTGGACTTGCTGGTGCGTTTTGGACCATTATCCTTCTGCAGGACCCAAGTGCACTTCAGCTTGAGGTCACGAACAGATGGACGGACATTCTCCTTCAGGATTTTTTGGTAGACAGCAAAATTCATGGTTCCATTCACCACAGCAAGTCTTCCAGGTCCTGAAGCAGCAAAACAGCCCCAGACCATCACACTTCAACCACCATATTTTACTGTTGGTATGATGTTCCTTTTATGAAATGCTTTGTTACTTTTACACCACATGTAATGGGACACACACCTTCCAAAAAGTTCAACTTTTGTCTCATCAGTCCACAGAGTATTTCCCAAAAGTCTTGGGGATCATCAAGATGTTTTCTGGCAAAACTGAGATAAGCCTTTATATTCTTTTTGCTCAGCAGTGGTTTTCATCTTGGAACTCTGCCATGCAGGCCATTTTTGTCCAGTCTCTTTCTCATGGTGGAGTCATGAACACTGACCTTAATTGAGGCAAGTGAATCCTGCAGTTCTTTGGATATTGTTGTGGGGTCTTTTGTGACCTCTTGGATGAGTCGTCGCTGTGCTCTTGGGGTAATTTTGATCAGCTGGCCACTCCTGGGAAGGTTCACCACTGTTCCATGTTTTCGCCATTTGTGGATAATGGCTCTCACGTGGTTGGCTGGAATCCCAAAACTTTAGAAATGGCTTTATAACCTTTCCCAGACTAATAGATCTCAATTACTTTGTTTTTCATTTGTTCCTGAATTCCTTTGGATCACAGCATGATGTCTCTCTTTTGCTTTACTTCACTTTGTCAGGCAGGTCCTATTTAAATGATTTCTTGATTGAGAACAGGTGTGGCAGTAATCAGGTCTGAGTGTGGCTAGAGAAACTGAACTCAGCTTTCCAAAGATGTGATAAACCACAGTTAATTTATGTTTTAACAGGGGGCAATCACTTTTTTTTTTTTTTTTTTTTTTTTTTTACAAAGGACCATATAGGTTTGGATTTATTTTTTTTTTTTTTACCCTTAATAATATCCATCCATTCATCCATCTGTCTTCTACCACTTTTCCGGAGGTCAAGGTTGCAGAGGCAGCAGTTCAAGCAGAGAAGCCCAGACCTCCCTCTCCCCTGCCACTGCTCCAGCTCTTCAGAGAGGACACAAAGGCGTTCCCAGACCAACTGGGAAACGTGAAGTCTCTCCAGCGAGTCCTGGGTCTGCCCCGAGGTCTCCTCCCAGTGAGACGTGCCCGAAACACCTCAAGTGGGAGGCGTCCAAGAGACATCCTGATCAGCTGCCCAAACCACCTCAACTGGCTCCTTTCAATGTGGAGGAGCAGCGGTTCTAATCTGAGCCTCTCCCGGATGACTGAGCTCCTCACCCTATCTCTGAGGGTGAGTCCAGTGATCCTACAAAGAAAGCTCACTTTAGACGTTTGTAACCCTTAATAATAAACACCTTCATTTAAGAACTGTTTACTTGTGTTATCTTTGTCTAATATTTAAATTTGTTTGATGATCTGAAACATTTAAGTGTGACAAACATACAAAAAAAAAGAGAAATCAGGAAGGGGGCAAACACTTTCCATTCAAAAGTTTGGGGTCACTTAGAAATTTCCTTATTTTTGAAAGAAAAGCACTGTTTTTTTTCAATGAAGATAACTTTAAACTAATCAGAAATACACTCTATACATTGCTAATGTGGTAAATGACTATTCTAGCTGCAAATGTCTGGTTTTTGGTGCAATATCTACATAGGTGTATAGAGGCCCATTTCCAGCAACTATCACTCCAGTGTTCTAATGGTACAATGTGTTTGCTCATTGCGTCAGAATTATCCAGATTACCTCAACAAATTAACAGCTAGAATGCCAAAGGTCTGCAATGCTGTAATTGCTGCAAATGGAGGATTCTTTGACGAAAGCAAAGTTTGAAGGAAAAAATTATTATTTCAAATACAAATCATTATTTCTAACCTTGTCAATGTCTTGACTATATATTCTATTCATTTTACAACTCATGGTGGTAAATAAAAGTGTGACTTTTCATGGAAAACACAAAATTCATAAAAAAAATTGTCTGAGTGACCCCAAACTTTTGAACGGTAGTGTACATTATACAAGTTTATACACACTTTTGACCTCAACTGTATCTTATGCAGTGTCTTACTTACACTCCACAGAGAGCTTGATCGGGTAAACCCACGGCTGCCTCTGTGTCCTCTGGCTGACTCGGCAGATAACCTCCCTGCCGTTGTCCGCCGGCGTGGGAACCAGCCGATACTCGCTCCGTACCGTCACCGTGCCATCTGGCCCGCTCGTAGTGCTGGTCGAGTGATTGCCTCCGAGAGATGCCAGCCACTCAATCGTGGCTGCCGGTTTGGCGTCCGCTGCCTCACATCGTGCCACCACCACAGACCTGGCACCGCCGGCCTGGACAGTCACGTGATTGGCCGAGTTCTTGGGCTTGGCTGTGGGGAATGAGATTTAAAAAAAAGATCATCAGAGGAAGTGGTGGAAAAGAGGGACTCAAAGCAGGACATGAGGAGTGAAAAGAAATGGAAGATAATGGCAGAGGAGGGAGAAAGATGAAAACATAAATGGTGGTGAAGAAAAAGGAGGACATCAAACACAAGGCATACTGAGAGGAGGAGGGCAAGGAGAAAGCATGGGAGGAGGAAGTTCAATCAGCTTGTTGTGCATACAGTATACACCATGGTGTCCTACTGCGGCTGTAATGAAATTCTGAGAGAAGCAGGAGGCCCTCTGGGGTGACCCAAGGCCACTCAACTTCAGAGAGGCAGAAGTAGAGATTTAAAAGTCTAATGCTATCCAGCGTAATGTGTTATACAGCGCCATAAGGTTTAGCTTAAGTATTTTACAGGCTGAATGACCTTAGAGTATCACAGAAGAAAGCTCGTCTGCTGGATGAAAAAGATCCTCCTGGTGTGTTTGTGTCTTAACTACTTGTGATGTTCTTGGTCAAAAATGACCGCACAATCCTAGCTGATTATAAAGCCATAAACATTAGAGGTGGGAATCACCAAAGGCCACACAATATCACAATACCTGAGCCGCTATGTGATATTATCTCAATCTTGTGATTTGCTCAGTAATCATATATTGTGATTTCCCATCCTGATCGTTGGTTTGTCCAACTCCAGGCCCGATCTCAGGAGTCACTCCTTTGCTGTGTTGACCTAACCAGAGAGGGAGCATTTAGCACTATCTCGTGAACTGAAAAGTCAATTCATTTTATTACTCTGGCACCAAAATAGAAGAATTTTTATTTGCAGCATATATTAATCATTTTTTATTTAAGTACCACAGTACTGGTGTCTCAGAATTAGTACAGTATCACCACCAAAAAGTATTGCAATGTTACGCTGTTTCAGTTTTTCCTCCACCACTATATACATATATATGACCTAGAGTTTAGACTGGTTTCCTAGACTGGTTTCTGTACTTGTCCTTTTAGACCTTAGTGCAGCTTTTGATACTATCGATCATAATATTCTACTTGATAGATTAGAACACTATGTTGGACTTAATGGAACTTCGTTGCAGTGGTTTAGATCTTATTTATCTGATAGGTTCCAGTTTGTTCATGTAAATAATGAGTTTTCTTTCAACTCAAAGCTTAGTCATGGAATTCCACAGGGATCTGTGCTAGGCCCTACTCTTTTTAGTTTATATATGCTTCCGTTAGGCAACATTATTAGAAAGCACTGTATACATTTTCAATGTGTATACACATTCACTGTGTGTATCTGTGTCGTTTGAGACTGGTTTTGAAATATAGACTTCATTGTATGTTAGAATGGACAGGTGTTAATGTTGATCTGTAAAAAATACAGTAAATTGTTTACTTGGGGTATTAAAGGTAGTAATTTGTATAAAATTCACATGGGTGTATCGATGGAAAAGAGGAGTTGGAATTAATAAGTGTTCACTTCTTCCTTCTCCCTTTCGAACAGTGTATACTGTAACTTTATTGCATTTGCTATTTGCTTGTTTTTTGTTATATTTTTTGTGTTCGAAATAAACTATCTATCTATCTATCTATTGTTATGCAGATGACACACAATTATACCTGTCAATGAAGCCAGATGATAGTAATCAATTAGCCAAGTTAGAAGCCTGTCTTAAGGAAATCAAAGCTTGGATGGCTTGTAATTTCTTGCTATTAAACTCAGATGAGACTGAAGTCATTCTTGTTGGTCCAAAAAACCTTAGAAATACCTTTCCAAATCAAACTTTCAGTTTGGATGCGGTTACTCTTTCTCTTAATAGCTCTGTGAGGAACCTTGGAATTATTTTTGATCAAGATCTGTCCTTCAATTCACATATTAAATTTGTTTCTAAGACTGCCTTCTATCATTTGTGTAATATTGCCAAGATTAGGAGCATCTTGTCTCAGAGTGATGCTGAAAAACTGATCCACGCTTTTGTTAGCTCGAGATTAGATTATTGTAATTCTTTATTATCAGACTGTCCTAAAACATCTTTAAAAAGTCTTCAGCTGATCCAAAATGCTGCAGCAAGAGTTTTAACAGGTACTAGAAAGAGAGATCATATCTCTCCGGTTTTGGCCTCCCTTCATTGGCTTCCCATAGAGTTCAGAATTAAGTTTAAAATCTTTCTTCTTACTTACAAAGCTCTAAACAATCAGGCTCCTTTTTATTTAAAAGATCTGATACTACCGTATTATCCTAACAGAGCACTACGCTCCCAAAATGCAGGATTACTTGTAATACCTAGAATCTCCAAAAGTACAGTGGGAGGCAGAGCCTTCAGTTATCAAGCTCCTCTCCTGTGAAACCAGCTGCCAATCTGGATTCGGGAGTCAGACTCGATCTCTGTTTTTAAGAATAGGGCTAAAACCTACCTTTTTGATATAGCCTACAATTAGGGAGGGATCATGTGTTTCTGAACCCTCCCTTAGTTATGCTGCTAATAGGTTTAGTCAGCCGGGGGACCTCCAGTAATGCACTGGGCCTCACTCCTTTCCTCACTCTCTATGAAATATTTTTTTTGCTGGTCATTAACATTTGTTTGTTCTCTCCCATAGATTGAGTCCCCATCGTGCTGTTTGCTCGCTACATGTCTGTTCTTTTCATCTTCTCTAGCCCCTCACCCCCCAGCCAGTTGCAGCAGATGACTGCCCCTCCCTGAGCCTGGTTCTGCTGGAGGTTTCTTCCTGTTAAAAGGGAGTTTTTCCTCTCCACCGTCGCCAAGTGCTTGCTCACAGGGAATTGCCTGATTGCTGGGGTCTTTCTGCAACTGTGGGGGTTCCCCCTACAGTTGATAGTGCTATGAGATGACTGTTGTTGTGAAATGGCGCTATATAAATAAAGTTGAATTGAATTGAATTGAATAGAGGTTGTGCTAACTGAAAATTCTCCTTCTTTGACAGATTTTTTTCAGCAATGACTGAAATTTCTTAAAGCTGTCTGTCATTTAACAGATTACACTGAGTATGATCTAATTAAAATCAATAAAAATGACAGATGATAATAGATTGGCAGAATTTTTACAACCCTGTCTGCCAAAATGATAGATAACAAAAAAAATCTAGAGCAAACTCTGATATGACCTAATGTTGTGTTTCATCTTTTATCAGTTTAAGCTCTGGTACCCAATAAACATTATGAACCTGAGCTCTTTAATGGAAAAAAAAAAAAACATTACATGAATACCTTGACTACATGAAATACTCAGATGAAACATTTTGTGTTATTTATTATTTACTATGTATTTTTAATATTTTACAAGGATATTTTTGAATCCACTTTGTGGACCTTTGTACCCATTTTAGGCACTTTTCATTCTTCATTTTTTGATAATTTCGTCTGTGTTCATACATATGGCAGAAATTTATGTATTATTATTTGATCTTATTATTTCCAGCTCAGCTCCTACAGTAAGTCTAACTGTTAAGGCCAAAAAATGTGCCATCAAAACCCATTCAAAGTGCAAGTTTTGATCTCACTTCCATTAAAGACACACTCCGTTGGCTATAAATCCCCTATAAAAGCAAATCTACATTGTCTAAAATGGTATCTTTTTAATGTTGTATTTTATGTTTTATTGTGAAGTGTAGTGGCGGCCACTTCCTCTTCCACCACTGCACCACCCCATAAATACCAGGGGGGCATCCATGTTACGTCTCTTGGCCGATGCCCTGCCTGGTGGCTGTATTGTGTGTGATCACCCCTTTAATAAAGCTGAGTTCAACTGTGGACCTGACCTCGTCATTACAGAGATAATTCCATAAATTACATTTTGGCGACAAGAATAAACTTGGTGGCATGTGTTTCACCGCTTCAGCCCTTCCTGGAGCTCCCGAGTGAGCCGCTTGTGCCCTGGCCAAGATGGTTTTCCGCCTTTCAAAACTACATTGTGGCGCTCGACCTGGGTAAGCTGGATAGACTGAGGGCATGTGCGCTTCTGGTGCATAATTTGGGGTTTGAGGGCCAGTGTATCCTGCGTAGACTAGGGGCTGTCGACTCATAGGAGGACGTGGTTGAGTTCCTAGTGCGCCATTTCAGCACCCCGGACAGCGTGACCACCTGGAAGATTAGGTTTCGGCAGCGTCACCAAAGGGCGGCTGAACCTGTCCACCAGTTCGTGACTGGCCTGAGGCAGCTAGCTAGTGAGTGTCATTTTGGGCCACAGGAGAAAGAAATGGTACGTGACCAGCTGGCGGAGCACACAACCAGCAATGCTTTATGAGCTAGGCTACTCTAGCTCTCCAAGTGGAGACCGCAGACAAGCTAGCTTCGGAGTTAAAGTGGCACCAAACAAAACGGCTGCTGGGGCCTACCGCTGCAGCATTAATCGCGGACCTAGACGGCGAGGATAGTGCGACCGACGACAACGCGGAAACCAATGCTATCAGCCGAAGGTCTGCCCTAAGAAAACCCTTGTGTATGGATTGTGGGTCCGCGAAGCACCAATACAAGGCTAGGGAATCCCCGGCTAGAGGAAGCGCTGTAGCAAGTGTAGACGCTTGAACCATTATGCCAGGGTGTGTCGTATGTCCACGGAGAAAAACAACTTCACCCGCCCCGACAACTGTCCATGTGGTGTCCCCGAGTACCAACAGGTTCACGGTCTGCAAGGTGATGCTGGATGGTGAGGAGGTGCTACTGCTGGTCGACATGGGGGTGGAGGAATCGTTATTGAATTGGGCCACGGTGAAGAAATTTTTCCCCTACTACAGAATAAGAAGTAACCCGGTGCCGCTCTACGGTTATGGAGGTGGTAGACTGCGCATGGTTGGAATGCTGGAGTTAATGGCTCAGTACAAGTCGGCGGTAATGGCTGACTTCACGTTCCACGTGACGGCCCGAGGCGACAACATCATGGGCTGTGACCCATTTTATAGACTGGGGTTCACCATTAAAGACGACGCTGGGGAAGAGTGGACCGGTTGTGGCCAGCGGAACTGTCCGGTTCCGGTGGTGGAGGACGACGCTGTGTGGGATGAAGATTTACAGGGCACCACGGCGGTCAAGCAGAACCAGCTTCACTCAGGTTCGACGCAGGAAAGTCTCAGGGCTGGTGCTCAGGGTGCCGTGGAAGAGGGTACCAAGCGTGGCGGTGGTTTCCTCCGATCTGGAGCTACAACGGTGACCGCTGAAGCAGCTTTACAAGGAGTCGGGGCCAGACCGACAGGCACAGAGGGACCACGTGTCGATCAGCAACACTGCATGCTGAGCAGAGCTCCTCTGAGAGTTATGGACCTGGTCCGGGCTCGAGGAGAGGGATGTCCATGGCGGATGTGGGCCAAACGACAGCCAGAGGAACACCAAGAGCGGCTACGCATTGTGGCACAGCCTACTTCCAGCTGTTGGACGGCTTGTGGGGGCACGCCAATGAGTTGTGGCATGCCCGGAAGGAGGCTTCAGATGGCGGGTCCGGATGAGAGAGGTGGTTGATGGTGAAAAGAAGAGGCGCTCTCGTCTATGAGGTGAGCTGCGATCCTGGTGGCATGGCACTACCAGGATCAGGTCTACTGAGTGGCTGCCCTGGGCCCCCCACAAGCCAGTTTTTCCGCTTTCTGCCAGAAGGACAGTAGTGTAGTTTTGGAAAAAAAATTGTAATGTTTAAATGTTTAAAAAAAATAATTTAAAAAAAGTTACTGTTCTGGGGTTTTATTAACACAGGACCACGGGCCCCGGGGGTGGACGAGATTCGCCCTGAGTACCTCAAGGCCCTGGATGTTGTTGGGCTGTCATGGTTGACATGCCTCTGTAACATTGCGTGGAGGTCGGGGGCAGTGCCTTTGGCATGGCAAACCGGGATGGTGGTTCATCTCTTCAAAAAAGGAGACCGGAGGGTGTGCTCCAACTTTAGAGGGATCACACTCCTCAGCCTCCCTGGGAAGGTTTATGCCAAGGTACTGGAGAGGAGAGTCCGGCCGCTGGTCGAACCTCAGATTCAGGAGGAGCAATGTGGTTTTCGTCCTGGCCGTGGCACATCGGACCAGCTCTTTACCCTCTCGAGAATTCTCAAGGGTTCGAGGGAGTTTGCCCAACCAGTTTACATGTGTTTTGTGGACTTGGAGAAGGCATTTGATCGTGTCCATCATGGTTTTTTGTGGGGGGGTGCTTCGGGAGTATGGGGTATCGGGCTTGTTGTTACGAGCCATTCGGTCTCTGTACGACCGTTGTGAGAGTTTGGTTCGTATTGCCAACACTCGGTCGGAGTCATTCCCAGTGAGAGATGGACTCCACCAGGGCTGCCCTTTGTCACCGATCCTGTTCATAATTTTTATGGACAGGATTTCTAGGTGCAGCCAGGGAACGGAGGGTGTCATGCTTGGTGACCACAGGATCTCATCTCTGTTGTTTGCAGATGATGTTGTCCTGTTGGCTTCATCCAGCAATGATCTACAGCTCTTGCTGGGACAGTTTGCCGCTGAGTGTGAAGCGGCTGGGATGAAAATCAGCACCTCCAAGTCCGAGTCTATGGTCCTCAGCTGGAAAAAGGTGGATTGTCCTCTCTGGGTTGGGGACAGGCTCCTGCCCCAAGTGGAGGAGTTTAAGTATCTTGGGGTTTTGTTCACGAGTGAGGGGAAAATGGAGCGAGAGATTGACAGACGGATTGGAGCAGCATCTGCAGTGATGCGGACGTTGTACCAGTCTGTTGTGGTGAAGAGGGAGCTTAGTTCTAAAGAAAAGCTGTCGATTTACCAGTCAGTCTACGCTCCTACTCTCCCCTATGGTCACGAGCTTTGGGTAATGACCAAAAGAACGAGATCGCGGATACAAGCGGCTGAAATGAGCTTTTTCCATAGGATTGCTGGACTCACCCTCAGAGATAGGGTGAGGAGCTCAGTCATCCGGGAGAGGCTCAGAGTAGAACCGCTGCTCCTCCACATTGAAAGGAGTCAGTTGAAGTGGTATGGGCATCTGATTAGGATGCCGCCTGGACGCCTCCCACTTGAGGTGTTTTGGGCATGTCCCACTGGGAGGAGACCCCGGGGCAGACACAGGACTCGCTGGAGAGACTATGTCTCCCAGCTGGTCTGGGAACGCCTTGGTATCCTCTCTGAAGAGTTGGAGCAGGTGGCTGGGGAGAGGGAAGTCTGGGCTTCTCTGCTTTAACTGCTGCCTCCGCGACCCGGACCTCCGGAAAAGCGGTAGAAGATGGATGGATGGATGGATGGATGGATGGATGGATGGATGGAACACGGCAGTAATTTTAAGTTATTAATGGACTGTTATTTATTTTACAGGTGGCAGAACAATCCACCTTGCCGTGTGGGGTAGGCCGGTAGTCCACCCGTTCTCCCTAGTTTTAGGTTTAGTTGTATGAATGTCATAGGCCATTTAGTGATTTTGTTTTTTGTTTTCTTAGTGCGTGTTTCAGGTCCTAAATTGGGGAGAGTCTTGACTGTGTGTGTGTTCTTGGACTTTCTACGGGGGGGATGATGTTGTATTTTATGTTTTATTGTGAAGTGTGGTGTAGTGGCGGCCACTTCCTCTTCCGCCACTGCACCGCCCCATAAATACCAGGGGGGCATCCATGTTATGTCTCTTGGCCGATGCCCCTTCCTAGTGGCTGTATTGTGTGTGATCACTCCTTTAATAAAGCTGAGTTCAACTGTGCACCTGGCCTCGTCATTATGGAGGTAATTCCATACACAACAATCTTATGCACTTTTTTCGACAAACAAAACCTTTCACTGTCTTATAGTTTTGTGTCAAAATCCCCCCCCCCACACACACACACACTCTCACTCTTCAAATGCCAGAATCGGTGACTAGGCCCAATCCACATACTGCAAGGCTAATAGTGGCCATCACACCCAGTTGCATGCACGGTGGTCCAGGAAAATGGCTGAAACTGCATTGGTCCTTAAAAGTAGTTTAATGATAAAACCCATCTTAATTCGGGTCAAGTTTTCAAAGCAACTAGCCCAAAAAATGCTAACTAGCCAGAGGCTAACTTCAACTAGCCCTAAGAGTCCTGATTGGCTCAACACTACTTATGTGCCAGCAGCTATACATACTGTATCTACGTCACCAAAAATGCTTCGTCTAAATTTGTCTTCTTTTTCAGGGGTGGGGCTTAAGTAAAAAAAACCAAAACAAACACAACACATTTGTGTGATTGAGCTCTTAATTCATAGTTTTCGATCACGTGACTTCCGGCGGCGGAATCACCAGCCATTATGGGGGGGATAATCACGTAGTAAAATGGAACAACAAAAAGTGAAAACGTACAAAATTTATTATGAAACTCTTGATAATGACAGACAGCGGTATGACGACAAATTAGTTTTAACTGAGAAGCAGGCCCCCCATCTCATTCAAAAGCAAAAACTGTCCAAAAGACACGGAGAAGTGGGCTAACATCCCCTATCCAGACATGTGCAAAGCTAAACACATTCCTTGATCTTTATAATACTTATCATGCATGTTTATCCACATCAGCCCATAAATTATTCACAGAGCCCCCAACTTAATTTCTCCTGTTTGTTTTTGCTCTCAATTTTTTTTTTTAGATGTGCTCTAATTTGATTTAGCATTAGCTAAAGGCTGGCTTCATTCAGCACACTCACCTGTCCAGGTGCTTTCAGATGAAGTTAGACATCGTTATCTTGCTGTCTAATCATCCCTCATTGTTAACAATAAGCAGTTGATTTGTAGACTCCCAGCTACTTGTAATAATCCTCAAAGCCACAGGCTAAATAGCCGGTGTTCTGACATTTTGGCATGAGAACAGCAAACCTTGGGTTACTACACTGTCACTTTCTTCAGTTGTTCAGAAGAATTAAGACTTCCCAAACGAGTGACACTCTTCAGTGTTGGTGAAGCGTGGATCTCAGCATCGTTCTTGAAAAGCCTCAACTCCAGCTAAGGTTAGCTTTAGCAGCTAGCTTGTTCCAGCACGGAGTATCCCGGCTTTGCTGTTTCCTGCCAGCAGCCTCAAGGATAAAGTTGTGTTGTTTTTCTCCTCTTTAGAGACTTCTTTCATTGGAAAGGAAACAGGAGGCGAGCAGGATCCAGGTGGTCTTTTCAGAGGTCTAATCAGCTGGAATGATTAGAAGCATCTGCATAGTTAAACATGAGACATTTTCTGTCTCATCTGTGTGAACACAGCTGATTTTACAGACTGCAGTCAAAGGTAAGAACTTTGTAAGGAGAGCTAAATAGTAATTTGGATCTTCATATTATTCTGCAGCTTGAAAGTGTGACACTTAAGATGGCTCGGATCCCCCATAGGTCCCATCAGACAAACAGGTACATCTGTTGAGCACTCTGTGTGTGTGTGTGCGCGCGCGCTGCTTGCAGCAGCTGAGCTGATCAGAACAGGGAGCTTATGAATCTGTGAAAATGTCCAGAGAGCATAAGGCTCTTCAACAGTATTATGAGTCAATTATTTCTACAAACCTATCACAAAATGGTCAGAGTACACGCAAGTTGGAATACAAGGAAGGTGCCATGTCAGCTCTACTAATAATAATAGAGGGGTTTCACGTGATGTCAGTGGTCACATGCCACATTGTTTTTCTGCCATTTTGGATGGCAAATAGCGTGGAACCTGGGTTGAGAATAATAATAATTCCACTAGCACCTACTCAGCCCGACTCGCCATAGTGTTGTTCGCTTTCCATTACAACTGAAGACCACCTTAAGTGAGTGAGATCTTTACAGCAAGGCAGTCCAACACTCCCATGACATCATTTGTATGTGACAAGCAAAACACAAGATGGGTATCGAGGCGAGTCTGCGGCTCACTGGCTTTTTGTCAGAGTAAAGGCAAAAAAGGAGAGCCAGAGAAGGCTAAAGGCGGCGAGACGAAACACTCTGGAAAGGTACTGGAGAGTTTAGGAAGCCATGGAGCAGTATAAAGCCGAAGACGTGGGGAACGTAGTGACACCTGGCTTTAAGACTATTCGGGTGGACAGAGATATGATACAGTAAGTAGCGAGAAAAAGAGGGGAGGAGGATTGACACTTCTTGGAATGAAAGGTGGTGTAATCCTGGACACATTTATGTAAAAACACCTGTACAACCTGAGCCTGAGTCTGGAGAGAGTACTGGTGCTGTGGAAGACATCCTGCCTGGTTCCTGTCCGCAAGAAGTTATCTCCATCGGACCTGAATGACTATCAACCAGCTGTCCTCACATCTCATGTGATGAAGGTCCTGGAGAGACTGGTCTTAGCCCACCTGAAGCCGCAGGGGAAGATGTGGCTGGACCCTCTGCAGTTTGCATATCAGCCCCATTTAGAAGTTGAAGACACTGTCATCTATCTGCAGCAACGAGCCCATCTGCACCTGAATGGTGGAGGAGACACTGTGAGAATCACATTTTTTGATTTCTCCAGTGCCTTTAACACCATCCAGCCACTGCTGCTGGGTGAGAAGCTGTGGGTGATGGGGGTCGACAGCTCTGTGATCTCCTGGATTACTGACTACCTGACAGGCAGGCCACAGTTTGTCCGGCTGGGCAGTGTCTTGTCTGGCGTGGTGGTTAGTGATACAGGAGCTCCACAGGGGACTGTGCTCTCTCCTTTTCTCTTCATCTTATACACCACTGACTTTCAGTACAACACTGAGTCATGCCACCTGCAGAAATTCTCTGACGACTCAGCTGTTGTGGGGTGTATAAGAGGGGGAGTGGAGGGGGGGGGGGGTACAGGGCACTGGTAGACAGATTTGTGGAGCGGACAGAGCAGAATCACTTGAGGCTGAATGTCAGCAAGACCAAAGAGATGGTGATTGACTTCAGAAAGAAGAGAACGCCTTCTCAGCCATTGCAGATTAGGGGGGGAGGATGTGGGGGTGGTCGAGGACTACAAATATCTGGGTGTTAGGATCAGCAATGGGCTGGACTGGAGATCCAACACCAATAACTGCGCACAAGAAGGGGATGAGCACACTGTACTTCCTGAGGAAGCTGAGATCCTTCAACGTGTGCAGTAGGATGCTGGAGCTTTTCTACCAGACCACTGTCGCCAGTGTCATCTCTGCTGCTGTCTGTTGGGGTAGCAGCATCAGAGCCAGCGACACCAACAGACTTGACAAGATTATCAAGAGGGCTGGCTCTGTAATTGGTCTCAGACCGGAAACCTTTGAGACGGTGGTGGAGAGGAGGACACTGAACAAACTGCGATCCATCATGGACAATCCTGATCACCCCCTCTACCACACACTGGACAGACAGCGGAGCACTTTCTCCAGTAGACTGCTACAGCTTCACTGTCGAACGGCCAGGTACAGGAAATCTTTCCTGCCGCATGTCATTTCACTGTACAATAACTCACTATGATGTTGTATTCTGGTCATAACTATGCTGCCATACTACACCTTACAGTCTAACTGGTACCTCACATTTCACTCTGCTCCTGATAGTCCTCCATTGTGCAGCGGGTATGAGTCATGTGTTTATATGGGTCACCATATATTAAGCTATGATGTAGATAGACTTTTTTTATTGTAGTGTTTAATCCCTTTGTCTGTCATGCGTGTGTTTCTGTCATTTGGTTGTCTACTGTCATGCTGCTGTTACACTGTAATTTCCCAGTTTGGGATCAATAAAGTACACCTATCCATCTATCTATGGAGTGTTGGCGTAGGGCCATAAAAGTCACGTGACTCGCGGGGGATAAACAAACACGCCGTAGGTGCCGCCATCTTGGATGGCAAGAGCAGCAGTTGCACTGTGACAACCCAGGCGTAACTTGTACTGTTTAGCGATCAGAATGAGTGAGGAGAACACACAGTCACAGTCTGACATAATAACATCCCTATCATCCTCTTCAACAACTGACACTGTGGCCTCTGACACTGTGTCTGCGATGTCTGTGTCAGATTCAGTGGAGTCATTGTCAGCAGTCATAACAGCAGACAAGTCCAGTAGTCCTGCTGCAGCTTCTTTCCGGCTTTCCTGCTCCCTTCTGCCTCTCATTACTCATGATAGGGTTGCCACATCTTTTTTTTTTTTTTAAAGTTCAGGACCAAAATCCTTAGTCGTTTAGCACACTGCAGAGCAAAATTTAAATGTGGATCAATTACGCAGCGCCCAACATGGACGGGATCACGATCAGAGGATGAAAGAGGAGTTTTGAATCATGGACGTTTCCCTGTAGTAGTCTGTTTCCTTTTCCAGCCCAGGACAGCAGCAGCACGTCTGGACAACACCGATCAGACAACAACAACAAAAAAAAAAAGGTCGATTGTTTTCGCGTTTGTTTTTAATCTTGCTCCCGTGCGCTCCTCTGGTGTGCCGAAATGCCTCAGTTGAACGGAGGTGGCGGGGATGATTTGGGGGCAAACAATGAGATGATATCTTTCAATGACGAAGGGGAGCAGGAGGAAAAGATATCGGAAAACGTGTCAGCGGAAAGGGATGTGGATGATGTGAAGTCCTCGCTGGTGAACGAGTCAGAAAACAACAGCAGCTTGTCGGACTCGGAGGTGAGTGAAGCGCGCTGCGTGTTTTGTTTTTTTTTAAAGGCTCTCCACGGCGCACCGCGTTAAAACGTACCTGATTTTATGCACATTTACAATAGTTTTTCTCCCCTTTCATGTGTGCATTGTCCTTTGTAGCAAGCAGAGAGGCGCCCCCAAACCAGACCCGACTCAGAAAGTTATGAGAAAGCGAGAGATTACGTCAGTGAAGGTAATTATTCAAAAATCCAACTTTTTTTTTTTTTGGCATTTCACACCGGCCATTTAATTCCCTGCTTATCCCCTTATCATTAATGACAACTTTCCCCTCATCCTTGCAGCATTGAGAAGGCAGCAAGATGGATCTCTGCATGTTTCCAAGCCAATCATTTCTGCGATTTTCATCTGCTGGGAACCTGTAGAATGACACATTTTCCAGTCCTGGTTGGCCGTATCTGTTGGTACATCCATGGGCAGCACAGGAGTACACCATTTTGCCGAGTTTGTAGGTACACGTGAGCTATGTGGTTTGTTTCACCCTGCTGCTGCCGTTGGTTCTTGCCATCCAATGTGGCGGTACACTCTGGCTGGGCCAGTGCGGCACGCCCCCTTACGTCATACGCAAAAACTCCATATGAACTAGATCACATATGAAAGTAAGCTAATGACTCCTAATGCTAGTTAAGCACTAATAAGTCCCCCATACTACACTGTAATTGTGGCAAGTTATCGCTATTAGGTACTAAAATATTCATGCTGTGTGTGTGTTTCAGATGGCTCTCTTGTGGCAAAATTATCGCTTCAAACCATCGGTCTGGGCATTCAACCGAGCCTCCTAGTGGTGGGATGTCACCCCAGCTTCACGAACCGCAGTGGTTGCAGAGCTTCAGAATGTCTGTAGAAACGTTTAGTTTCCTGTGCTACAAATTGCTGTGATCTGTGTGAAAATCATGGAGAGACTTCTGAGACATCATGGGATGTAGCTGCTCCAGCTGGTGGTATCGTGGCAAAAAGTGATCAGCTGCCAAAAATTGATTGCCAGGTGGGATATTATAGCTATGGTGTTACAGTATATTAGCCATAAAATATTTATTTCAACAGGTAAACAGTACTGAGTTAGGTATAATAAAATATATTTAACAATTATGATGCACTTTTAAGCCAAAACAAACTTCATCTAGGATTAAAAGCAATTAAAATAATGGAGTCACAAGGTTACATGGAAAATACATGGATTTTCCGGATATATACATGTAAATACTGTAAAAAATATATATTCTATGTGTGAATAATGTACTATGTACTCCTTTTGTATTGCACTAGGATTTTTTACAATAAACTTTTGTGCCTTTGGCAGATGTGTCTCCACTTTTGTTTATATTTTATGTGTGAAGGTTACCAAGATTTAGTGACATAAATTAAATGCTAAAAGATTGGAAAAGCTGTCTAAATAATCCAGCGTTTTGAGAAATCACTTTTGGTTTGGTGTAAGTCTGTCAACATAATTATGAACCATAAAGTGGTTTGCGTTAAAATGTTAAATCCCATTAAACCCGAACTCATTATTAGGAAATACAGATGCTAACATGGCCCAGAATTCCTCCATATGCTGGTACTATCACTAAAGTGTGCAGTGTCTTCTGCACTCGCACTTCCAACAATACAGTATTCAGTAAATAAAATAATTGCTGTTGGTTATTTTTTCTTAAAAATGATTATTTTCAGCGTCATTCATAAATGTTTGGTCTGTACTCTTGACTCTTCCCACCGGTGTTTTAACAGAAAAATAGAACATCATGATGCAAAAACATAAGTCACTAAATTGTTTATTACAATCACCAGCAAAATCCAGATTAATTAGAATGTGCAAAATTCAAACTTTAAACTGTAAAAGAAAAAAACATAATGAGTCACATACGACGGCCACACACGCCAACTCATCGCCTTTGCAAAGTGGCCCAGCACACACAGGAACGCTTGACTGAAGGCAGCATTCTGAGCCATCTCCTCCCTTCACAAGGTAGTTTCATGGGATACAGGTCAAGTGGACCCCTGACCAAGTGAGCACTCCCAAGTGAGCACTCCGGGATCCAATCTGTGCATGTACAAGTACATTCTCAATCCAGTAATTTGTAAACGCGAAGAAGGAGAACAACAACAAGAATGTGTGTAAAACTGTTGGAAAGACTTTCCCCGGTCACCAAGAAGTGTAAAAAATATATACAGACGTGGACAAAATTGTTGGTACCCCCCTGTTAATGAAAGAAAAACCCACAATGGTCACAGAAATAACTTGAATCTGACAAAAGATTCAAGGACACATCTTGGTTGAACATGTCCCTATGGTCACATTATTTTCAATCTTTTCTAGGGGTACCATAATTTTTGTCCAGGCCTGTTTCATGAGTTTGTTTTTCAAAATAATTCTGTTGAACCACAATTCAAAAGCATTGTCTGATTTTCATTGGTTAATTTTCATAGAATTTTTTATTTATTACCACTTTTGTCAGATTCAAGTTATTTCTGTGACCATTGTTGTTTTTTCTTTCATTAACAGAGGGGTACCAACAATTTTGTCCACGTCTGTATATGTAAGATGACAACTAAGCTGACCCGGAGAAGGTTCTGGCTCTATTTCTGCTTTCAAAAGACTTTTCTTCTCCACCGCTGCTGCTCGTCACCGCTGGTTGCCCCCAGATGAAAATACACAGAATAGGGATGTGGAACTAGAATGTTCTGAATGAGGCTTTCGAAAGCTCTGAATCAGTTTGTAAATCACTGGATTGAAAATGCACTTGTACATGTACAGATTGGACCCCAGGGTCCACTTGGGGTACTCACTTGGTCAGGGGTCCACTTGACCTGTTCCCGTTTCATGCTCTTTTGACTCACTGAGAAGCAACTGGATCTGCTGCTGGTCCTGGTTCAGCAGATCTCCAGCCTGCGGTGGGACTCTAGAATGAAAATACACACACAACTTAAGTACATGCACAGCACCAAAGTGCAACATGTAAAAAACTACTTTTTAACCAGGATTAACACTAGCTTATTTCGTCAGATGTTGTCGACACAAGCGCAAAAGACGGCTAACTAGCTAGCTCATTGTCTGCATACAGGAGACAATGGTGTTTGTTCAAAGTGAGCTTTCCACCACTGGGATAAATCACGGCAAAGATGCATAATATCACATCACTCACCATCCTCTATCACTGTTTTCAACAATGATGATGCCGTGGTCAGGTCTACGTCACTCTGCCTCCCGTCTGCCTTCGCCGGTCGGTGGCCGTGAATTCTTTTCAGGTCGTTCCGTCCAGCTCTCTCAGCTACCAAGCACAGAAAAGTCTGCACCTCGTTGTTGGACCACGGTGTTGATTTGTGTGTAGCCATTTATCTCGATTACACTCACTCATGCTTGCTGTTGGTGATTTGACTGTTCCTTGCCGTCCAAAATGGCGCAGTAAACAAAGACACATAACCCGTGTGATGTTGGTGCAACCCCTCTATAGGAGAAAGCTAAATTTTCCTCCGTTTCAGTGATAGTTCCCGAGTTGGCTCACCTTGGTTCAAAATAATTGCAGGTAATCGATAAAAAACACTTTCTCCTCCCCACCAGAGTTTGTACAACCAATTATTCCACAGTACTGCATTATATTTACATAATTTTCGGCTTTAATGAAATACAGTAGAATCACCCCCTACAGCTTCACTCCCAATATAGCCACCCATATAGCAACTGGCAGTTGTGTGGTGTCATCTTAAAACTATGAATATGTCTTGCATGTCATAAAAAACATGTTAGAGACATGTCAACAAGAAAAAAAAAAGATTTCTGGCAGAGTGTCATTTTAAAGCACAACACATGCATTTATTACGTCTGGGTGTCAATCTGGGCTTTTGCCATAGAATGGATCATTTTTACTACTCTCCACCAGATGGTGCCATTTTGACCATATTTGACATATGCTATGCTACGTCATCATTGTTCAAAATTCAGAGCTTCAACTTTCGTTTATTCAAACCTCTAGGATGCTAAGCAGCAGGGATGTCTCTCTTCAGTCCAACAGTAATCAGTCATCATGACAACGTCATAAATTGGCACATGTAAACTCTTCAGAGTTTAAGAAATTTCAAGAAATAAAAAAGAATTTTGCATCATATAAAGCGAAAATACCCGTACATGTAAACAAAAACGTAAAAAAACAACATGTGGCCATACTTCAAAAAGTTGACCTGATTGAGCAAAACCAATGTGATTTTTGGATTCTGCACATCAAAATTGTCCTGAATCAGCTAAAAAAACTTAGACAATAAATTTGGTGTTGACCAGTATTATTATTATTATTAAAAAAAATGGTGGCATCATGGCAAAAACATGGCATTTAAAGGTTTAAAATCTCTAAAAATTAATGAATGTTTGATATCAATCATTAGGTCAGATGTAGGTAAAAGTAATTTGATTAGTGAAACTAGAATCTAATATTAATGTATATTTTTTTATGAAAAGCACATTTTTTGTGTTTCGCACTATGAGTGCGTCTAATATTTAAAAGGTCCCTCAGGGGTAATTAATCGGCTCAGTCAGGAACAACTGGAAGCAGTTAGTTGACATGGAATGCAAAGGTTATACGTAGGTTAGCTAATGCTAAGTTTGTAACCTTGGCAAACAGATAAATGTAATTAAAACAGTGTTTACAAGTGTCTTTTCAACATTTTCATAGAGAAAACAAACAAATCAAAAACATCATAAAACTGCTAATTTTGGAAAAAAAGGTAGCAAATTTACAAAAAAATGTCACAAAGCTACTTGAAAAAAATCTGAATTTCTTAGAAAACGATCACAAATTTAAAGGATAAAAGTTTAACCTTCCAATCAGTAAAATGAACCTTACTGTCTCATTCTTTCTTTTTAAATGGGCTGCACGGTGGCGCAGTGGTTAGCACTGCGGCAGCACAGTTTACCCTTGGCCGGGGGATTGTGGGGATCGTGGGATCGTGGGTTCGATCCCAGCCCCCGACCAACAGTGATCTGTGTGGAGTTTGCATGTTCTCCCCGTGTTGCGTGGGTTTACTCCGGGATTTCTCCGGTTTCCTCCCACATGCCAAAAACATGCATGTTAGGTTAATTGGCTGTTCTAAATTGTCCCTAGATATCTGTTTCCTATAGGCCCTTAGAATAGAGGGTTAGTGTTAATGAAAGCGCTTTGAGTGGTCTTTGTGACTTGAAAAGCGCTATATAAGTGTAGGTTAGTTAGTTAGTTAGTTAAATCAAACACGAGCATCTGCACATGTCACTGAGGGACAATAATTCTTCCTGTCAAGTGTTCCCATTTCCCTTTTTATTCAAGCAACTCTTCTTAAACATGCTTTAACCTTGTGCAGCAGGATATGAATCAGAATCATTTTAGCAAAATCTCTTTCATGTGGCTACAGACAATACAGCTGGGCAGTAACGGGGATATCAGAACAGAAGCTTCTGTCAGAGCAGAAACTGGCTCATCTGTACGCTTATAGTTTTTTATTAAATGATAATAAAAAATGGAAAAGCACCCCTTGATAAATTATTATAAAGTGCATATAGTAAAAATGACAAGTAGAGTACATTAATCTTTAAAATGGCAAACTCCATCTCAACTAAAATCAAAGAAAATTCAATAACGTGATGTGATATATCAAATAGCCAGATATCTATGGCAATAAGGTACAGAAATGCATTGATCATTCACTAAAAAAGATATTTCAGCTCCCTTTCCCCACCCTCTACTCCATCATTAGTTCTCTGTGCCTGAGATGACCCTATGGCGTACGTCTTCTCTCGTTTACACCAACAGGAACCAAGAGTCTTTAAATGTCCCATTGACTGCACTTTTTCTCCACATGTTGACACTTCCCACAGGCCTTAATGAAATGGCCGTGACATACTTTGTTCAGATTGTCTTTAATTATTTAATTATTGCAGCATCATTGTGCATCGCCTTTACAGCCTTCCTCAGAATGGCTCATTTCAGTGCATGTCTCACTAAATGCCCCAGTTCAGTTGTTAATGTTAGATGGCTAGCTCCTAGCTTGGGTAGCAAACACAGCCTGAGCCAACTAATGTTAGGTTGTCTTTAATAATGAATGAAATAAAGCATCACTGGTGGACAGGGGTGTGTGGATTCAGAAGTTGATAGGATATGACTGGTCCCTGGAATTCAATAATCACGAATGAATGGATGGGAAACTGCTAACGACAGCTAGCCGTCTGAGTGACGCGCGTGGTCAAGTGTTGGTAGACGAACAAGGATTACCACATGGTGGACAGAATTTGTAGAAAATACTACTAACTAACTAACTAACCTGCGCTTATATAGCGCTTTTCTAGTCACAAAGACCACTCAAAGCGCTTTCACTAGTACTAACCCTCTATTCTAAGGGCCTATAGGAGACAGATATCTAGGGACAATTTAGAACAGCCAATTAACCTAACATGCATGTCTTTGGATTGTGGGAGGAAACCGGAGCCCCTGGAGTAAACCCACGGAGCACATGCAAATTCCACACAGAAATGTTCCAACCCCTGCCAGCCTAAGGATTCGAACCAGGAACCTTCTAGCTGTAAGGCAACAGTGCTAACCACTGCACCACCGTGCTGCCCTAGCGATCAAAACAGTTAAGCTAACACTAGGCAGCCTGACTGTAAGCTTCTCCACACCGTGAGACACTCTAATGGGGTTAGACAGACCAACTCTGACTGCCTAGCCAAGCTAATGCTAATGGTTCAGCTACTGTCACAGCAAAAACATAACAAAATAAGCCAGAATGATGCTAGATTGACTGTGGGTTGGTGAATCAGGTGGAAACAGGAATGTATATTAGGGAGACTGGATTTCAAACAAAATAACATTGATTAGCTAACTCCAACAGTTAAGATAACTATAGGCAGACCAATGTAGCCAAGCTAATGCTAACAGTTTATCTACCATCATGGTGAAAATATAACAAAATAAGATATAACATTGACTGTGGTTTAAGTGAATCAAGTGGGAAAAGGGATATCTATTAGGGTGACTGGATTTTAAAGAAAAGAACATTGACAAGCTAACTCCATAGTCGCACTGTTAACTTTGTAGCTAACACCCTGGGCTCAGAAACTCTTGGCGATGTTATTAGCAAATAGCATGGTGACGGTTGTAACTGAAGACCAACAATGAAAGCCAATAACTATTTCTAAGTGATGAGAGATGTTAATATTTTTACTGTAGTCATATGACCCAAGAATGCATTTTAGAAGATTAAAACCCATAAATGCACCATGTATTTAGTGAAAGGCACCTTTAGAAATGCATGAATCCAAAACCTTTGCCACATTTAACATACGTAGGAACCCAGTGTGACAGAATATATATGAAAATCTCAATTTATCTCATTTACATCCATTTATTGAGGCTGTGGAGCGTGTAAATAACGAGGCGGATTTGGCTCAGACAATTTATTACACATCTCACACAAGAAGCATAGACAGAATGACAATTCAGCAGAGACTCTTCTCTTAAATAGCATGGCATTCCTCTAGAAGCTTCTAACACACAAAAGGTCACATTGCATTCACTTCCTTAATCCTTTATCATTCCTCTAGAAGTTTCTAACACACAAAAGGTCACACTGCATTCATCCTTCACACCTCCCTGTTATCTCCCAGGGAACCTCTGCTCTTTGTTCTTGTCTAAGATGTTATACAATTATGCACTCCCCATGTGCCGGCTACAAAGTCAACCAAAAGTGTTTCACATTTGGCTCACAATCATTTTTATGTAACAATTGATAAATGTTTTCTCTATACTCACTTATCAAGATGATAATTTAAAAAAAAATAATTATCTAGGATACCTCTGCAGTCAAAAACCAGTACCACAAAACTACATTTTCTCCACACATTCCTCTTTGTATTTTAGGCCTGTACAGCAACCGTCCAGAAATCTGCCAGTTTGTTTATGCCACCAGCAACCTGCATCCTCTGAGGTTCTGACCACTGATTCACTGAATAATCTGACAAGGAAACCTGTACGCCCACATCAGGGAGAGAATTCTTGGCATTGTGTGCAGTTATAAATGGGATTTTCTTCACTATGCACATATAAAGTGAGCAAAGGCAAGAAACTGAATATGGTGCAAAAACAGCAGCTTGTGTGGAATAATGTACAATAGTCAGAAAACTGATCTAATTTAAAATAAACTACTGAATATGGACAAAATCTAATCAGTGTGAAGGACTAATTTTGTGTTTAAGCATTTCTCCTGAATACAACTGGAAATAACTCGAATAACCATGAAAGGAAACTAAAGCTTGTTTATACCATGTTAATTTTCAAAGCAAACATGATCTCTGCAATTGTTATTCCAGCTTCCGTTTTGTCTACTAATCATCTCCATGGGTCAGCAGGGGAGTAACTGTAGATGACCACAGTTCTTTTGAGGCCATACGCTCGTTAGAAAAGAAAGAAAAAAAAACTAGTGAGGTTTTTTCTTTTAATTTTAGCCTCATTAATTTCTACAGTTTCTATGCTCATATAGTATAATGAGACTTCACTCCTGTTTAATGTTGATTTTCAGTCAATTAACAACCGTCTGACATTCGTAGCCATTAACTCTACAGCTACAAAGGAACTTTTTTCTGGCTTTTCTGTGACACTTTCAGACATTTAAGCGCAGCAATAAAGGGCCAACTTAATAAAAGTTTCTACCTAGGTCAGAACTTGGGGAACTTTAATACTGACTGGATATACTGTATCTTTATGGCAGGTGGTAAACCCAATATAGCTATCCATTAAAAGTCCTACACTGAGCAACATTGTGTTTTTATAGGGTTTAACCTGATAAATACAGCCATGGGTTTCATGTACACCATTAAAATATCATACTTTACAAAGAAAAACACACTGCATTTATTTTATTTTATGTTCTAAAAGAATATAACTACAGCTGGTATCTCACGGAGCGGCGAACGCTGAACAGTTGTGATTTTGAAAGTTGCCAACTTTTCTGACAAATGTTTGCAAAAATCAGGACTCAACTCTTTCATTAGCAGCATTTAGTGATGTTTACCTCTGTATCTCACAAAGCAGCAAATGCTGAAGAATGTTCACAAACATGGAACTTTGAGGTTTCCTTGGGGTTTGCAAAAGGTTGCCAGACAGTTTGCACACAGTTTTTAAGCTCCCAAACAGTTTTTCTTGTATGTACAAGAAAAAAACGTATGTAAACAGTTGCAAACATTTGCAAAATAGTTGTAAGCTTTTGCAAACAGTTGCAACAGGTGTTGCTAAAGTTCTTTTTGGTTCACCAAGTAGTGAACTCTAGAAACTGTTTAAGAACCTTTACGACAAAAAGGTTTGCAAACTATTTTGCAACCAAAAGTTGGTAATTCCAAAAATTGCTACATTTGTCAGCTTTTTTCTGCTGTTTGAGATATTACCCTTAGTGACAATTAGCAACATTTGTGTGAATGTTTGCGAAAGCATTTGCTAAAGAGAGTTATGGAACATTAGTGACTGTTAGCAAATATTAATGACAGTATTTGCAACAATTACCAACTATTTGCCATGCTTTTGCCAATTTTTGGGAACGTTTAAGACTTTTTTGCCATCTCCAGTTAAAATACCAAGCAAATGTCAGGCGAATCTTTGACCTAACCCTATTCACCTTATTCCTGGGGGTGCCACTGTCGAAACGATTATGGGTGGAGCTTCCAGTTTCAGCTGATGTAGTGTTAAATCAGTCAGTAAGAGTGGAGTAGTAAGGGGCATTTAAAATAGCGTTTTTACAAGTTTTTCAATTTGTAATCTGTAATTTCCCAGTTTGGGATCAATAAAGTATATCTATCTATCTAAATTCATTTTAATGTATAGTCCACATACGTGTTTTGCACTCAAGTGGCAGCTAATTTCAACATTTGTAGTTTTTGTATTTTTGAATGGTTTTGCATAGTTCTGGCACTTGCTGCTGTTCATGGTGTGAGGCTCCTCACAGATAAGCACACCTAAATCTGTGGCTTCAACAGCAATGAGTAAATCATGCACTGAAAACTAAAGGATCGTTCGTGTGATCGGTGGTACAGACACAGCAACACCAGGCATGTTTTCACTTGTATGAATGTCACAGAGGTGCAGCGCGGTGGCGGAGTGGTTAGCACTGCGGCAGCACAGCAACTCACCCTTGGCCGGGGGATCCTGGATTCGATCGCAGCCCCCGACCAACAGTGATCTGTGTGGAGTTTGCATGTTCTCCCCGTGTCTGCGTGGGTTTACTCCGGGATTTCTCAGGTTTCCTCCCACATGCCAAAAACATACAAGTTAGGTTAATTGGCATCAAACTGGGGATTCTAAATTGTCCTAAGGTATGACTGTGAGAGTGAATGGTTGTCTGTCTCTCTGTGTTGGCCCTGTGATGGACTGGCGATCTGTCCAGGGTGTATCCTGCCTCTCGCCCAAATATGCAGGGATAGGCTCCAGCCCCCCCCCCCCGCGACCCGAAAAGGATTAAGAGGAAGAAGATGGATGGATGAATAGAATGTCACAGATCTGATGTTTTACCCCAAATTTAAAATGCCCAAGCACAGTGTTGTGGTTCTTTGCGGCCCTGATTAGACTATGTCTGCTCTGAGGTAAATTTGATTATGTCCAACATATTTTAACAAAATGCAACCAACTTTATTGCGGTGGAGACACTGACATATCTCAGAGCTTTTATTTGTTCACAGCGTTAGCATCTTAGCAGCAGTGCTAACAAACAGAGCTGCTGTCTGCTTGGCCACTTTAAAGGTCATCTTCTCATCCCTCAATAGTCATGGGAAGTGGCATAATTACATTACTGATTTTGAGGTGTAAAACGCCGTGTTCCCGCATTTCTGTTGCCGAAGTCATTGTTTTTTAACAAGGAAAAGTGTCCCATTTCAGTGACGACCATATGTTCTAAACTAGTACCGGAAGCTGCTACCATTACTTACACAAGGCATCATGGGGCCTCGGAATACGGTGGATAAAAAGGGTGAGCAAACCCTCCCCAGCATTCAGATTTTAAGTGTTCGTAAGGGTAGTATCTTATGGAGCAGTGAATGCTGAGAAACATTCATGAACATTGCAATTGTTGGGGTTTCATCAGGGCTCATTAAAGGCTGAACAACAGTTCGCCAGCAGTTTTTACGGTCGCAACCAGCTTTTCCTTTTGCAAATACAGTTCAAAATATGCTGTGCAGCCTTTTATGAACCCTGATAAAACCCCAACAATGATTGTGAATGTTCCTCAGCATTCGCCACTCTGTGAGATACTACCCTAAACGTTCTCAAACAGGTGCTAGTGCTTAAGAACATTTAGCAACATGGTAAACCAAAAAGAACTTTAGCGACACATCTTACAGCTGTTTGCAAAAGCTTACAACCGTTTGTAGGGAAAAAAAAAAAAAAAAAAAACTTTTGCGACCTTAAAAACTGTTTGCAATCAGTTTTGAAACCTTTTACAAACCCTGACGAAACCTCAAAATGTGCAACGTTTGTCAGCATTCACCGCTCTGTGAGATACCAGTTTTAACAAATTGTGTTTTATGATCTCACAAACCAACAACACAACAAACACACCCTGACTGCCTCCACTCAGAAACCCATTAACCAATCAAATTAGGGGCTCATTAATATGAATAAGCAAGCGATAAACTGACTGTTTTAGACAGAACCTTAAAGACAGTTTTTTGATGAGTTGTAAAACAACACAGAAAAGGCTTTTGTCTTTAAAACTACATGAGAATATCAAAGCTTAAAATGAATCCCTAGACAAAACACAATACGGCACCTTTAAGATAGAGAGGATATGCTATATTTGTTAGCACCATGGGTGTAACTTTGTTTCAAACATTGGAGGGAGGGGGATCTCTGTCCGTATAAGGATTAAAAAAAAAAATCTTTTTATTATAGGACTGTCAGGCCATCAGTACAGGCAGTTGTCTCCAATGTCCTCTTTTTCATTTTTAAAGGAAACATATGTTTTTAAGCAAAAAATGACAGGATACATCCTAGTGTGGAGGAAGAGTGCATCATCGTTAACTTTGCTGAAAGGACAAGGCTAATTTACCCCTTTATTTTGGCATTCCCATATTAGTAACAGTTGTAAAAATTATTTCCCTAATTTACCAAATCTATATTCAGCCTTGTAATAGTCTATGCCACTATGAAGCAGCAGGCCTACTTAATACCTATTATGTGTTAAGTATTCCAGCACTGGCAGAAATCAAGTTTTGACTATTGTTACCTGGTCATGTGTGCCTCCTGTGCCTCCTCTCTCTCCCTAGTCATCAGTGCTGTCTCTCTCTCCCACTGGACACCTGTGCTGATTCTCTGATTACCTTTACCTCTCTCCTCTCATTCTTGGTTAACCCTGCTGCTGCCACATTCTTGCTCCTGATATAAAAAAGCTCAGTTAATGTTTAAATGGTTTAAAAGAAGTACTGCATTGACAGTTTTGGAGGATGTAATTCATGCTAGATTTTTCAATGCCAAAAACTTGGAAAGATGTAAAATATTCTTCACTCCTTCTTCCCTCTTAATAGCATCTTAATAGTGCAATCAGTATTAACTGAGGTTAATCTAGCCGCTGAATGAGGCTTAATCACCTTTATTCTTAACTCATTTTATTTTGTTATTAATCAGTTTGGGGTTTTTTTGTTTTTGTTTTTTTTGTTACTTATTTGTACCCATAGGTAGATTTGGTTTGCAGTCTGGTGACAAGCCACCGGCTGCTGGTCGCTGCGTGCGCGAGCGCCCTAAACCTACATGTTTTTAGTATGCGGGAGGAAACCGGAGAAATCCCGGAGTAAACCCGCGCAACACGGGGAGAACATGCAAACTCCACACAGCTCACTGTTGGTCGGGGGCTGGGATCAAACCCACGATCTCACGATCCCCGCGATCCCCCGGCCGAGGGTAAACTGTGCTGCCACAGTGCTAAACCACTGCGCCACCGTGTTGTGGTGATTAACACATTTATTCTGACAGGACTGCTTTTTTTCATTAATTTATGATGTCACCACTTGCTACCATGTGGTTATTTCTTACCAAGCAGATGAACTAAGGACACTACTGTGATTTAGTCAGTTAGACTATGACAAAAGTAACAGTTATCCTGTCTGCAGAGACATGAACACAGCACACCACACCTTAGGTGTGCTGTTTCATTCATAAAATAATAGTAGATCTGTGAGTAGATTTGTGAGTAAATCATCCTGGTATTAAAAACATACAAAGGTATGTTTGGCAAAGGTAAATAACAAATTTACCTTTGCCAAATTTACCTGAAAAAAACATGCAAATTTAGGAGAAAATAGTATACATTCACAAGAAGAAAGTAGCAACTTGATGATAGTCAAAAAAATTATTTAAAAAAAATTAGAAATTTAAAAGATTTTACAGTGGTTAGCACTGCGGCAGCACAGTTTACCCTTGGCCGGGGGATCGTGGGGATCGTGAGTTCGATCCCAGCCCCCGACCAACTGTGATCTGTGTGGAGTTTACATGTTCTCCCCGTGTATGCGTGGGTTTACCCCGGGATTTCTCCGGTTTCCTCCCACATGCCAAAAACATGCAGGTTAAGTTAATTGGAGACTCTAGAGTGGCCCTAGGTGTGAATGTGTGTGTGAATGGTTAAGGGATAGCGCCGTATCGTGGCTGCTTCATCCATCCAGGTGGTAGATGACCCTCAATTTCCCCTCTGGGGATCAATAAAGTATACTAAATCTAAAAAAAAAAAAGGCTTATTTTCCATGACAAAAAAAAAAAATGCAAATTTAAGAAAAATGCTACATTTTTCTGAGAAACTGAATTTAGGTAGAAAACAACATGGGGGAAATACTACATTTTTATATAAAAGGTAGGCAAATTTACAAGAAAAATCTCTCTGATTTAGAAGAAAAGCTGTAAAACTATGACAAAAAGTGGCACACATGAAAAAAAAGTGACAGAAACATCACAGTCATACATAAAACACTGATAAGATAAGATAAGATAAGATAAGATAAGATAAGCCTTTATTAGTCCCACAATGGGGAAATTCCAGGATTGCAATAGCACAGGGATAGCAACACTCAGAGCAACAATCAGAAGGCAAGAGAAAAACAAGAGCAGCAAGTATACATATGTACATATAAATGTAAATATATATACATACACAGTGCGGAGCATTGTAGCTAGATGGAATAAATATATGAGTATGTAAACACACAAGTTGAAGACAGACTCAACACATCATCAACACAAGTTGATGAAGTTAAGTAAGGGAGAAAAAAGATTGGACAGAATATTTGGAGCCCCAAAAGTTGGAAGTGAGGACAGCTCTAACTTTAAATGGGTTTAAAATATGCTTTTAGTTGATATATAATGTATATACAGTGGGGTGAAAAAGTGTTTTCCCCCTTCCTGATTTTTTTTTTTGTATGTTTGTCACACTTAAGTTTCAGATCATCACACAAATTTAAATATTACACAAAGATAACTTAAGTAATCACAAAATGTAGTTTTTTAAATGAAAGTGTTTATTATTAAGGGTTAAAAAAAAAATCCCATCCTACATGGCCCTGTGTGAAAAAGTGATTGCCCCCTAAACCGAATAACTGGTTGGGCCACCCTTACCAGCAACAACTGCAATCAAGCACTTGCAATAACTGGTAATGACTCTTTTACAGCGCTGTGGAGGAATTTTGGCCCACTCATCTTTGCAAAATTGTTGTGATCCAGCCACATTGGAGGGTTTACAAGCATGAACCACCTTTTTAAGGTCATGCCACAGCATCTCAATCAGATTCAGGTAAGGACTTTGACTAAGCCACTCCAAAGTTTTCATTTTGTTTTTCTTAAGCCATTCAGAAGTGGACTTGCTGGTGTCTTTTGGATCATTGTCCTGCTGCAGAACCTAAGTCCGCTTCAACTTGATGTCACGAACAGATGGCCGGACATTCTCCTTCAGGAATTTTTGGTAGACAGCAGAATTCATGGTTCCATTTACCACAGCAAGTCCTCCAGGTCCTGAAGCAGCAAAACAGCCCCAGACCATCACACTTCAACCACCATATTTTACTGCTGGTATGATATTCCTTTTCTGAAATGCTGTGTTACTTTTACGCCAGATGTAATGGGACACACACTTTCAAAAAAGTTCAACTTTTGTTTTGTCAGTCCACAAAGTGTTTTCCCAAAAGTCTTGGGGATCATCGAGATATTATCTGGCAAAACTGAGATGAGCCTTTATATTCTTTTTGCTCAGCAGTGGTTTTTGTCTTGGAACTCTGCCATGCAGGCCATTTTTTCCCAGTCTCTTTCTCATGGTGGAGTCATGAACACTGACCTTAACTGAGGCAAGTGAGGCCTGTAGTTCTCTGGATGCTGTTGTGGGGTCTTTTGTGACCTCTTGGATGAGTTGTTGCTGCGCTCATGGGGTAATTTTGGTCGGTCTGGCAACTCCTGGGAAGGTTCACCACTGTTCCATGTTTTTTGCCATTTGTGGATAATGGGTTGTCCTTAGGTATGACTGTGAGAGTGAATGGTTGTCTGTCTCTCTGTGTTGGCCCTGCGATGGACTGGCAATCTGTCCAGGGTGTACCCTGCCTCTCGCCCAAAGATGCTGGGATAGGCTCCACCACCCCCCCCCCCCCCGCAACCCGAAAAGGATTAAGCGGAAGAAGATGGATGGATGGGTTTCAATGTGGTTCGTTGGAGTTCCAAAGCATTAGAAATAGCTTTATAACCTTTTACAGACTAATAAATCTCAATTACTTTGTTTCTCATTTGTTCCTGAATTTCTTTGGATCACAGCATGATGTCTAGCCTTTGGGATCTTTTGTTGCACTTCACTTTGTCAGGCAGGTCCTATTTAAATGATTTCTTGATTGAGAACAGATGTGGCAGTAATCAGGCCTGGGTGAGGCTAGAGAAATTGAACACAGCTTTCCAATGATGTGATAAACCACAGTTAATTTATGTTTTAACGGGGGGGGGGGGAGACATCACTTTTTCACACAGGGCCATATAGGTTTGGATTTTTTTTTTACCCCTAATAATAAACACCTTCATTTACAAACTGCATTTTGACTTTACTTTTGTTATCTTTGTCTAATATTTAAATTTGTTTGATGACCAATGGAAAGGCTTAGTGCCAAACTAAAAGGAAATGACAACGTTTTTATGCATATTTGGCAGCCCGTAATAGAATACTTGCCCGTAGACCTACATGAAATTATCATGAAGGGGAAGGATACACTGGATGTGAATACCTTATGTTGACTTTATATCATACAGATGGAGTTCTGTTGGCAGATGAAATGGAGTGATGCCCTCAGAGTGTGCTTATTTGAACTGCGGAAGGATGCTTAGAGTACAGATGCAATTGTGATAATTATTTGGGAGCCCCCCTTTTGTTTAACTAATTATTAGTATGGCCAGCTGGTCATAATTCTGTGTTTGTATTATTAATTCTATTATTAATTATTTTAACTTGGGCTTGTGTGTTGTGTTTGTTTGTTGCTATGTGTTGTATAAGAAAGCAAAATAAAATTATTTTATTATAATATTGTAAATATTATAATATTATTACAATAATAATAACACAATATTAATACAATGTTATTTATTTATAATATTATAATATTTTATTAAAGCCAAATAAAATGTGTTTGATAAATTTGTTTGATAATCTGCAACATTTAAGTGTGACAAACATACAAAAAAATGAAAAATCAGGAAGGGGGGAAACACTTTTTCACACCATTGTACATACACACACGTACAGTATATTCAGTACTGAAGTGACCATACAGGAAAAGCAACAGGCCGGAGGAGATGACAAATGCTGCAAGAAAAAAAAAGCTGGATAAAGCATCGCAACTTTTTGTTTATCAATTTATTTTTTTTTAGCTCTCCCTTTATTGCAAATGGACCCTTAAACACCAACAAACTCAAAAGGTACAGTGTTAAGGTGATGAATCTTGTTATGCTAGGAGCTAAATCACTACAGTGATGATAATAAGCCATCAATATCACAATGTTTGATCACTACCTAATTTGTGTAATGCTGTCTCGTGATTAAATAAAACGGGAACAGAAAACTAGAAATGTGATTTTAAAGCTCAATAATTAAATTCCAAATAAATCAGTGATGCTGTATTGTAGTACTTCTGAACTCATTTTAACACATTATGCATATGGATAAAATTCAGAGTGCTGTATTTTTCTTAATGAGATATTTTAAAAAGTTTAGGCCAATGAAATACATATATTCTTTCATTCATCTATTTGGTGTTTCTTTCTTATATATTCATTTAGATACTCTTTTGTGCAGCTGTGGTATCTTAACAGAGGACAGAAGATCTCAAAGTGATCTGCAGGAAAAATAATCAATTTCTTTTAATGTGGATATTTAAGAATAGCCTTCAAAGTGACAGTCTGTAATTGAAAGTGGTAAAACTTGCTTTCCAATTGAATTTTGTAATTATCAAAATCATGACATTTTAAAAATACAGAACAGTTTAAGGTTAACTTGAATTTTGTGTGGATGATAAGCAATATTTAAAGCCATTCATACTTAAGGACCAGTGTTAGTAGATTTTGTTTGTACTTGATAAATGATCAGAGCTGCTAACATTTTGATGAGTGCTGAAACATGTAAATTTCACTCCAACAGTTGATGAACAAATCGATTCTGATGACATTTCATGAATGATTAACACAATGTAAAGACCAGATTTGTATGAGAAGAGCCAATCACTTCTCAGATCAGCTAAATCCTACCAGGCAGCACATTTATTCTGTGGCGTACTCCCATAGCTTTAACTCACATTAGCAAACTAGCAACCAGCTAACTTCAAACAACAATTCACCAGCTAAATCAATATGATATTTACCTCCTTTTGGAGAGAAGGGTTTGTCCTTTTATTTGACAACCAACAATTTAAAATGATTTGTTGCCCTTGTGGAGCTCTTTTCATTCTGTCTTACTTGTGAGCTGAATGCATTCTAGACATAGATGACCGTCCTCACCTGCCGCCCCTACAACTGACTCAAATGACGATTGACCAGAGAAGGCGCATGGTCCGGTTGGGCCAGGGGTGTCCAACCAGGTGCCATGGAGAGCCAAGACCCTGCAGGTTTTCTCTTCTACCCAGTCTCTTCAGCAGGTGTTTTCACTTATCAGCAATCAGTGGGAAGAAGTTCACAGAAATCTGCTGTTGAAGACACTGGTTGGAGGTAAAACCTGCAGGGTCTTGGCTCTCCATGGCACATGGTTGGACACCCCTGGGTTGGGCAATACCAAGTCTGCAGGGAAGATGGCAGGGTACATTGTTTGATTATTAGAAATGTTACTTTTCATTGCTTGCAAATGAAAAAAATGACAACTTCTTCATACTTAGTTGTAGATATTTTTTTATTAATTATAATTATGATTATTGGGAGGTTATATGGACGGATTCGATTTTTGGAGGGGTTGTAACCTCCCATCCCCCCCATAAATTATGCCTATGGTTAGCACAAAGGTTATTTTGAGCCAAGTGTTCAGAGCACTACCTTGCTACTGGCTGTTGTTGTACATCTCAAAGTTGTCAACAAGCAGCCGGGCTGTTCTTGAGGCTTTTTGTGGAGCCAAAACAACCCGTACAAAAGAGAAGGCAGGTCAGAGTGTTCCCAAACCCTTCCTGATGTTAGACATTTTTATTTATTCTACAAATAAATGATGATCTCTCGGCGCCACACCAGTCGGCTGCCTTTTGCAACAGCGGCTCGATTCCGAGTTTTTTTTTCCCTTCCTCTCTCTTTTGATCACTTTTTTTTTCACCCCACTTATATCACGGACACACAGATTGTCCCAAATGTCTCCTGAGCCGGTGGACGGAGCCACTGTTTATAGCAGGATTCGATACAACAGGGAAGAGCTGCTAGCATTTAACCGCCACCCGGTCCCACTGGAAAAACTCGACATACCGAGAGAACTGAGGCGAAAACGCCGCGGCTGCCGGGCTGGAGTAAGGCGGAGGACAAAAAATATAAGGTACAGACCCCCCCTTCCATCTGTTGTCATGGGAAATGTACGGTCGATACTGGGAAAGTTAGATGAGCTAGCGGCTATCTCCCGTTATGATAGCACTTACCGGGAGTGCTCTCTCCTTTTGTTTACTGAGACGTGGCTAACTGAACTAGCAGCAGATGCTAACATTGAGCTGGAGGGTTTTCACATGATACGAGCTGACCGAACACCAGAGAGTGGCAAAACTAGGGGCGGTGGAGTGATAATGTATGTTAACAACAACTGGTGTAGACCGGGACATATCACTGTTAAACAACGACACTGCAGCAAAGACATTGAGTTGCTAGCTGTTAGCATGAGGCCTACATATCTCCCGAGAGAACACTCACACGTGATCTGCATTGTTGTTTATGCAAATCCGACGGCGAACGCTGGGACAGCGCGTGACGTCATCCATTCAGTAACCAGCAGGCTGCAGACAGAACACCCAGATGCTCTTCTCCTCATCTCAGGCGATTTCAACCACGTTTCACTGTCTCCCATTCTGCCCACTTTCACCCAGTATGTCACATGCCACACTAGAGACAATAAAACACTGGATTTGTTCTACGCAAACACTAAGGAGGCGTACACCTCATCACAACTCCCCCCACTTGGGAGATCGGATCACAACTTGGTTCATCTCCGACCGGTGTACAAACCCCTAGTGCACAAACAACCTCCGGCCATGCACACTGTGGAGTTATGGTCTGAGGAGACAATGGACACTCTAAAGGACTGTTTTGAAGCCACTGCCTGGAAGCAGCTCTGCGATCCACATGGTGAGGACATCGATGGCCTCATTCACACCTTCACGGGCTACCTCAGCTTCTGTGTGGACAAATCCGTTCCCACCAAGACCATACGGCGTCACTCAAACAACAAACCCTGGATCAACCCTGAGATAAAAACACTTCTGAGAGAGAAGAAGAGGATCTTCAGGTCGGGGAACAGGGAGATGCTGAAGTCCGTACAGAGGGAGCTGAGGAGAAAGATCAGAGAAGGCAAGGACAGCTTCAGGAAGAAGATGGAGGACAAGCTGCAACAGAGCGACATCAGCGGGGTCTGGAGAAACCTCAAAACCATCTCGGGGCTCCAGAATACCTCCCCCCAGGCCATGGGGGGCAGGGAGTGGGCGAACAACCTGAATCTGTTTTTCAATAGATTTGACCAACCGCCCTCCCCCCTGTCTGCACAACAACCACTGCTGCCTCTAAGAAATCAAGTCCTGCTACCCACTCCCCACTCCACCGACACCCCCCCCACTCCCAACACACAGCCCCCCATCCTGACCCTGACCAAGACCCAGGTGAGGACGGAGCTGAGGAAGATCAAGGCGAGGAAGGCGTCGGGACCGGACGGCATCAGCGCAAAGCTCCTCAAGTCCTGTGCAGACCAGCTGTGTGGGATTGTGACGTATATCTTCAACATGAGCCTGAAACTGGGGAGGGTACCACAGCTGTGGAAAACATCTTGTGTGGTACCTGTACCAAAAACTTCCCACCCCAAAGACCTGAACAGCTTCAGACCGGTGGCCTTGACGTCCCACTTGATGAAGACCCTGGAGAGACTGCTCCTTGCTCACCTCCGCCCCCTGGTGGAACCAGCGATGGATCCACTCCAGTTCGCCTACCAGCATGGCATTGGGGTGGAGGATGCGGTGATCTTCCTCCTTCACCGTTCTCTGTCCCACCTGGAGAAGCCCGGGAATATGGTGAGGATCATGTTCTTTGACTTCTCCAGTGCTTTCAACACCATCCAACCGATGATCCTGAAGGACAAGCTGCTGCGCGCAGGGGTGGACCAGCACCTGTCATCATGGATCCTGGACTACCTCACGAACCGGCCTCAGTTTGTGAGAACCCGGGACTGTGTTTCCGACACGATCATCAGTAGCACGGGGGCCCCCCAGGGAACGGTGCTGGCTCCCTTCCTGTTCACTCTTTATACTGCGGACTTCTCACACAACACAACACATTGCCATCTACAGAAGTTCTCTGATGACTCTGCGATCGTTGGTCTCATCTCCAGCGGAGATGAAGCTGAGTACAGAGGGCTTATCCAGGACTTTGTGGACTGGTGCCATCGGAACTGCCTCCAGATCAACGCGAGGAAAACTAAGGAGCTGGTGGTGGACTGCCGCAGGCATGGGCAGCCCCTCACAGCACCAGTAAATATACAGGGAACAGACATCGAGATGGTGACATCCTACAAGTACCTGGGTATTCATCTGAACAATAAACTAGACTGGTCACACAATACTGACGCACTCTACAAGAAGGGACAGCGCAGGCTGTTCCTGCTGAGGAGACTCAGGTCTTTTGGTGTACAAGGGGCGCTGCTGAAGTCATTCTATGACACGGTGGTGGCATCAGCCATCACTTTTGGAGTGGTCTGCTGGGGCAGTGGCATTACTGCAGCCGATAGGAAGAGACTGAACAAACTGATTAAGAAAGCTAGCTCTGTCCTGGGGCAACGCCTTGATCCGATGGAGGAGATAGGAGAGAGAAGGACGGTGGCTAAACTGTCATCTCTGCTGGAGTCCGAGTTCCACCCTATGCAGGACATACTGGATGCACTGAGGAGCTCATTTAGCAGCAGACTACATCATCCCAGGTGCACAACCGAGAGGTTTCGTAGGTCCTTCCTACCAACGGCTGTCAGACTGTACAACCTAAGCAGGGCTGCTCGCAGAGATAGCAAAAAGACGTAACAAACTAATAGTTTTTTTTGAATGCAAAAGATGCAATAGACTTACACAATGGTCCTCTCCGGCATACAACTAGGAACATACCGGTCGCTATGGAGGGTGAGAATATGTATGGGCACATAATCATACCATGTAGGATAACTAAATAGACGGTTATGCTGTTTCATCCCACCTAGCAACAATGCTCTGCACTGTGTGTGTTTATATATTTACATATTTATTCCATCTAGCTACAATGCTCTGCACTGGGTGTGTTTATATTTATATATCTATATATTTATTCCATCTAGCTACAATGCTCAGCACTGGGTGTGTTTACATTTATATATCTATATATTTATTCCATCTAGCTACAATGCTCCGCACTGTGTTTTTATATATCTACATATTATTCCATCTAGCTACATTGCTCCGCACTGTGTGTGTTTATATACTTGCATATTTATTCCACCTAGCTGCAATGCTCCGTACTGTGGGTGTTTATATATTTACATATTTATTCCATCTAGCTACAATGCTCTGCACTGTGTGTTCATATATTCATATATTTATTCCATCCAGCTACAATGCTCTGCACTGTGTGTCTGTGTGTGTGTGTGTGTGTATATATATATTTTATAGTAATATGTACATATGTATATTAGCTGCTCTTGCTTGCTTGTTTTTTTTTTTTGTTTTTTTTTTCTTGCCTTCTGATTGTTGCTCTGAGTGTTGCTATCCCTGTGCTGTTGCAATCCTGGAATTTCCCCGTTGTGGGACTAATAAAGGCTTATCTTATCTTAAATACTGAAACCAAAACAATTACACCTCTTTAAATTTTGGATTTTTTTATACAGCACTAGTACCCTACTTATGATGCACCATTTCAGTCATCAAACATTTATGAAAGCTGCATACCTCTGTGCAGATTAAAACTTTACCATGCAGTTTCAGTCTAGTCACATACAGCGGGGTAAAAAAGTATTTAGTCAGCCACCAATTGTGCAAGTTCTCCCACTTAAAAGATGAGAGAGGTCTCCAATTTTCATCATAGGTATACCTCAACTATGAGAGACAAAATAAGAAAAAAAAATCCAGAAAATCACATTGAAGGATTTTTAATGAATTAATTGGTAAATTCCTCGGTAAAATAAGTATTTGGTCAATAACAAAAGTTCATCTCAATACTTTGTTATATACCCTTTTTTGGCAATGACAGAGGTCAAACGTTTTCTGTAAATTTTCACAAGGTTTTCACACACTGTTGCTGGTATTTTGGCCCATTCCTCCATGCAGATCTCCTCTAGAGCAGTGATGTTTTGGGGCTGTCGCTGGGCAACACAGACTTCCAACTCCCTCCAAAGATTTTCTGTGGGGTTGAGATCTGGAGACTGGCTCGGCCACTCCAGGACCTTGAAATGCTTCTTACGAAGCCACTCCTTCGTTGCCCGGGCAGTGTGTTTGGGACCATTGTCATGCTGAAAGACCCAGCCACATTTCATCTTCAATGCCCTTGCTGGTGGAAGGTGGTTTTCACTCAAAATCTCACGATACATGGCCCCATTCATTCTTTCCTTACATGGATCAGTCGTCCTGGTCCCTTTGCAGAAAAACAGCCCCAAAGTATGATGTTTCCACCCCCATGCTTCACAGTAGGTATGGTGTGCTTTCTCCTCCAAACATGACAAGTTGAGTTTTTACCAAAAAGTTCTATTTTGGTTTCATCTGACCATATGACATTCTCCCAATCCTCTTCTGGATCATCCAAATGCTCTCTAGCAAACTTCAGACGGGCCTGGACATGTACTGGCTTAAGCAGGGGGACACGTCTGGCACTGCAGGATTTGAGTCCCTGGCGGCGTAGTGTGTTTCTGATGTAGCCTTTGTTACTTTGGTCCCAGCTCTCTGCAGGTCATTCACTAGGTCCCCCCCATGTGGTTCTGGGATTTTTGCTCACCGTTCTCGTGATAATTTTGACCCCATGGGGTGAGATCTTGCGTGGAGCTCCGGATCGAGGGAGACTGTCAGTGGTCTTGTACGTCTTCCATTTTCTAATAATTGCTCCCACAGTTGATTTCTTCATACCAAGCTGCTTACCTATTGCAGATTCAGTCTTCCCAGCCTGGTGCAGGTCTACAATTTTGTTTCTGGTGTCCTTTGACAGCTCTTTGGTCTTGGCCATAGTGGAGTTTGGAGTCTGACTGTTTGAGGTTGTGGACAAGTGTCTTTTATACTGATAACGAGTTCAAACAGGTGCCATTAATACAGGTAACGAGTGGAGGACAGAGGAGCCTCTTAAAGAAGAAGTTACAGGTCTATGAGAGCCAGAAATCTTGCTTGTTTGTAGGTGACCAAATACTTATTTTAATGAGGAATTTACCAATTAATTCATTAAAAATCCTTCAATGTGATTTTCTGGATTTTTTTTTTCTCATTTTGTCTCTCATAGTTGAGGTATACCTATGATGAAAATTGGAGAACTCTCTCATCTTTTAAGTGGGAGAACTTACACAATTGGTGGCTGACTAAATACTTTTTTGCCCCACAGTATTCAATTGTGTTTAGCTTTTTCCTTTTATTTATCATAGCTTCACACAACTTTTCAGCATCACATATGCTCAGTTACGCCTTTCATGTATTTTTATAGCACCAGTCAACAATCTCAGTCATCTCAAGGCTCTGGTCAAAATTGTAAGACAAGTCCCTACAAACTTTTTTTTTTTTTTTTTTTTTAGTGTGAATGACCGCTGGCCTGGCAAATAAAGCTGTGCATTTTGGACTTCAGTCTTTGACGTCCTGCGTTTAGAGCGTCTCCTCACAGAACCGTCAAAATACAAAAATCCTGTCAACGGCGAGTGCAATGGACCTTGGATTTTTTTCCCAGAGGACTTCACGGGGCTATGCAACTGCCTCTTCTGAAGTATGAGCAGCTCTGTGGACAGTGGGAATAAGATAGCAGATACAGTGTTCTTGTTATTTCACTGAAGATTTTTTCTGTATCCAAGACTAAAACTCTTGGGAAGACTCATTGGCTGGCTTAAAGCCTCCTAACCCCCCTCTTAAATGGTCTGGCCAGAGTCTAATGGCCTCCTGCCTGTTCCATCACTTGAGTCAGCAAGAAATCAGTCCGCATGCCTTCTGCCAGCCTCCAGGTGTGATAGACTCCTGTCAAGCCCAGGTCATAGGTCATCTAGTTTTATATATATATACACTACCGTTCAAAAGTTTGGGGTCACCCAGACAATTATTTTGTGTTTTCCATGAAAAGTCACACTTATTTACCACCATGAGTTGTAAAATGAATAGAAAATATAGTCAAGACATTGACAAGGTTAGAAATAATGATTTGTATTTGAAATAATAATTTTTTCCTTCAAACTTTGCTTTCGTCAAAGAATCCTCCATTTGCAGCAATTACAGCATTGCAGACCTAACATGATTGCACAAGGGTTTTCTAATCATCCATTAGCCTTCTGATGCAATGAGCAAACACACTGTACCATTAGAACACTGGAGTGATAGTTGCTGGAAATGGGCCTCTATACACCTATGTAGATATTGCACCAAAAACCAGACATTTGCAGCTAGAATAGTCATTTACCACATTAGCAATGTATAGAGTGTATTTCTGATTAGTTTAAAGTTATCTTCATTGAAAAAAAGTGCTTTTCTTTCAAAAATAAGGAAATTTCTGAGTGACCCCAAACTTTTGAACGGTAGTGTATATATATATATATATATATATATATATATATATATATATATATATATATATATATATATATACATACATATATATATATATATATATATATAATAACCTGAATCTGACGAAAATGGTAATAAATAAAAATTCTATGAAAATTAACCAATGAAAATCAGACAATGCTTTTGAATTGTGTTTCAACAGAATTATTTTAAAAAACAAACTCATGAAACAGGCCTGGACAAAAATGATGGTACCCTTAACTTAATATTTTGTTGCACAACCTTTTGAGACAATCACTGCAATCAAACGATTTCTCTGTCAATGAGACTTCTGCACCTCTCAGCAGGTATTTTGGCCCACTCCACATGAGCAAACTGCTCCAGTTGTCTCAGGTTTGAAGGGTGCCTTCTCCAGACGGCATGTTTCAGCTCCTTCTACAGATGTTCAATAGGATTTAGATCAGGGCTCATAGAAGGCCACTTTAGAATAGTCCAATGTTTCGCTCTTAGCCATTCTTGGCTGTTTTTAGCTGTGTGTTTTGGGTCATTATCCTGTTGCAAGACCCATGACCTGCGACTGAAACCAAGCTGTCTGACACTGGGCAGCACATTTCTCTCTAGAATACCTTGATAGTCTTGAGATTTCATTGTACCCTGCACAGATTCAAGACACCCTGTGCCAGATGCAGCAACGCAGCCCCACAACATAACAGAACCTCCTCCATGTTTCACAGTAGGGACAGTGTTCTTTTCTTGGTATGCTTCATTTTTGCATCTGTGAACACAGGGCTGATGTGCCTTGCCAAAAAGTTCCACTTTTGTCTCGTCTGTCCATAAGACATTCTCCCAGAAGCTTTGTGGTTTGTCAACATGCAGTTTGGCGTATTCCAGTCTGGCTTTTTTATGATTTGTTTTCAACAATGGTGTCCTCCTTGGTCATCTCCCATGAAGTCCACTTTGGCTCAAACAACGACGGATGGTGCGATCTGACACTGATGTACCTTGACCTTGGAGTTCACCATGAATGTGTTTAGAGGTTGTTCTGGGCTCTTTTGTTACCATTCGTATTATCCGTCTCTTCCATTTTTCATCAAGTTTCCTCCCCTGTGAGCAAGCACTTGGCGACGGTGAAGGGAGTTTTTCCTCTCCACCGTCACCAAGTGCTTGCTCACAGGGGATCGCCTGATTGCTGGGGTCTTTCTGCAACTGTGGGAGTTCCCCCTACAGTTGATAGTGCTATGAGATGACTGTTGTTGTGAAATAGCGCTATATAAATAAAGTTGAATTGAATCAAGTTTCCTCCTGCGGCCACGTCCAGGGAGGCTGGCTACAATCCCGTGGATCTTAAATTTCTGAATAATATGTGCAACTGTAGTCACAGGAACATCAGGCTGCTTGGAGATGGTCTAATAGACTTTACCTTTAACATGCTTGTCTATAATTTTCTTTCTAATCTCCTGAGACAACTCTCTCCTTTGCTTCCTCTGGTCCATGTTTAGTGTAGTACACACCATGTCACCAAACAGCACAGTGACTACTTGTCACCTTTTAAATAGGCCGACTGACTGATTACAAGTTTGTAGACACCTGTGATGTTAATTAGAGGACACATCTTGGTTGAACATGTCCCTATGGTCACATTATTTTCAATCTTTTCTAGGGGTACCATCATTTTTGTCCAGGCTTGTTTCATGAGTTTGTTTTTTAAAGTAATTCTGTTGAACCACAATTCAAAAGCATTGTCTGATTTTCAATGGTTAATTTTCATAGAATTTTTATTTATTACCACTTTTGTCAGATTCAAGTTATTTCTGTGACCATTGTGGGTTTTTCTTTCATTAACAGAGGGGTACCACCAATTTTGTCCACACACACACACACACACACACACTCACATATATATATATATATATATATATATATATATATATGCATACACCAGATGGCCACCAGCAAGTTCCACAATCGTCTGGCGCAGATCCGGCCGGCTCCAAGCCTGACCCTGCTTTCAACACCTTACCTTACTGCCTGACTGCTGCCTAGCTCTTTGTCTTGGCAAACTCTTTTCTAGTTCCAAGCAAAGTTATCTCCCGAGTCGACTGCCAACCTGGCCTCTAAACCTGAACCTGCCTATAGGCCAGGCGCCTCAGTTGTCGGCCAGTCAACTGGCAGCTTATGGGGTCCTTGGTCAATTGATTTATCCTGATCCCAAGTCTGCTCCTGACAATGTTACAAAACTTTACATCTGACTCTACAAGACAACCGCAGCTACTGTTCAGCTTCAAAATCAACATCAGCTTTATCGTCATGTGTACCAGGACAGCATCACAGTATAATGAAATTCTTATTCTGAGAATCCGCCAGTCACCAAAAAGTTAAAAATAACCACAAGGAGTATATCAGTATAACTAAAAATATATTAGAAATGTATATAGATAAATGTTCAAACAATAAATATAAAAAAAGAAGATGAGTAAGCAAATATGACAGTAGCCTAAAATATGTCAATAGTAAAAGTAAATGGCAGCCACATTTCTATCAGTGCTGGATTAGGGAGACCTTTTTTATATGCATGCCCCCGTAGAAGCATTGCATACGCTTTACTGGATTTATTACAGATTGTAAACCTCAGATTATTCACTGTGAGTTGTATTCCCAGGTCGGATGGTCTGCTCTAGAAACTCGATGACAAATGCACCAGTATAGACTTGTATTTAAAAGTCTACTTGGCCTGCTTCCTCCCTACCTCTGTGCCTATCTTCAGCAGAGGTCAGATGGACCGTATGGACTACAATCACAAGACTTTTACAGTATATTCTGACTGTCCCCAGTGTTCACACAGAGAGTGTGAAAATGCTTTTTACAGTATCGGGCTCCTTCTGACTGGAACAATTTACAAGATGCTTTAAAACTTAGATGACTTGTCGTTGTTTTTAGATATTTTATTCCATTTTATTCATTTGTTTTTATGAGTTTTTTAGCTGTTTTAACTATAGTCTTTTTACTTTGTGATGCGGGTTGTGATCTTGCCTCTTGGACAGGACTCCCTTGCAAAAGAGATCTGCAATTTCAATGGGATTTTTCCTGGTTAAATAATGGTCAAATAAAAATAAAATAAGGTCAAGTGTACCAAGTTTGTGCAGTATAATCAACATTGAATTACATGTAAATTAGTTTGTGCAAATCACATCGTTCATCATTAAAGGGCATTTTCACCCCTGTTGGGGGGAGGGACAATGAGGTAGTTTGTAAACCAGTCTGATGGCCTCAGGTATAAACCTGTCTATCAGTCGAGTGGTTCAGGCTGTTGCACTTCTGCACCATCTAGTGTCTAGACAAACAGCCTGTGTAGGGGAGGGTGGGTACAGTCCTTAATGATGTTGTGGACCCTCCTGACAGCCCTGCTGTAATAGATGTCCTCTGGTGCAGGGGGTGCCTTGTGGTCCCATGCCGTACTGCTCCCATATCAAACTGTGATGGAGCGAGTGAGGACGCTTTCAATTATGCATCTGTAGAAGCTGGTGAGGGTTGCACTAAGCATGCTGAAATACAGACGCTGACACGCTTTCCGTGCCAGGCCGGTGATATTATGAGACCAAGATATGGACACATTATTTTATTGTAAGTTTCTGAGCTCAACTTTCTATGAGTAACATCGCAAAGGCATAGTGTGGCAAATAAAAGAGACGAGAAGGAAAACTCGAGGAGACATAAACCCAGAAGGCAACAGGAGTCTAAACAGACAAGGAGAAACTGATTGTGCAGAAAGAAGAAGAGAGCAAAGCTGAGTGCCAGAAAGGAGTTTGGATTGATCTTGGAGCTTAAACAAGTCAGGAGTATCCATCCCTGATGTGCTTCATGACACTGCATTCAATTGAGCCTGCTGCTACGCCTCACATTGGTCTGAGGCCTTTTAAGGATGGTATAATTAGAAGGCAAGCGGGAGGCCTCGCAAACAGAGCCAAGTAAACACCGCCGCCCCACCATTCTCACCCTCCCAAACCATGACTTACCCCCTGTGGTAATACCAACAGGCTGAATGTCAGAAGCTGACAGGAAGGATCGGAAAAATGCATTACAGTAATGGTTCAAAACATCTTTCCCTGCATGAGGTGTTTGGGTTTATGAAAACCAAGCATTTTAAAGGTGAGCACATTTCCGCCGCAGTGACAGTCACCGCGTGCTTTCATCTTAAGTGTTTAAATAGCTTTTTGATGGACGCTTTGCCAAGGATTAAGGTATTTATGAAGCAAAGTTTTAAAATTTTCTCACACATTTATAAGACTACAACATAAGGAAGTCAGGGCACTCAGAACAATCACATTTAAAGTGCACCACAGCCCATGTGCTTGGCTTCAACCAGAGAAATGTTTGTTGTGAAACTTTGCCCGTGCTGATACGGATTCTTGGCGCTCTTTTACCAGGTCTGATGCTTATCTTTACATGAACCTGGGACGTCTCAATAGACTACCTCTCTTCATAGAACAAGGGCTTCGACTGGAGGACTGCCAGTTCCAATGGCAAACAAGTAGGGAATATCTGCCAAGCGCAAAGACACGAGTGTGAAGCTGACTGCCGCCGAGTTAAGGTGGCATTCACATGAGACAGCTGACATCTGTCACAGTGACAGGGATGGCATGTAAACCAACCAAACACCCAGAAAGCAAATGAGAGAAGTGAAGCACTGACCCATGGTATCACTTACATTTGGCCAACATTCTGCTATGCAAACACACCGATGAGGAAATTGCAATTTGACAGCAAGAAAACACTGACCTTAATATTGTCCAGGGAAGGACAAGACCAGATCTAGAATATAAAACCAGATTATAAGTGTTCTGATGCACTTTTCTCATGGATAAGATTATCTTTCATATGGCTGGAGAAGACAAACAACTTTGGAGCCACAATAACCTTGATGTTGCTGCCCTAGCTGACCTACTGACTGTGAGTTTTTTGACTTTTCTGGGTTGTCTTTCTGAATTTTAAAGTCAGAGTCAAGGCCGCACCAACCGAGACCAAAACATGACTGAGAGCAGAGTGGACCGAGACCAAGACTCCAAGGGTTTGAGACCAAGTCAGAACCAAAATCAAGAGAGAATGAGAAAGACCATATATACCATATATTATGGTATACATGTCTTATTAGTTCCTTCTCTGAGTAAATACAAGGGTGCAGGAATCAAAACAATCATCTTTAGTTGACTCCAACATCCTCAACCGTCTGAAATGAACACAAACATGAAACGTCGACACATTCTCACAAGTCCCATCAACAGAAAAGTGCTCAAATAGGAGTTTGGTTGCAACTCTCCCCTCCTCCTTGTTTCCTCTCATTTTCTGCCACTCATGTAAAGGGGGCGGGGTTGAGAGTGGTTAGCACAGGGGTCTGCAACCTCCAGTGGCTCTTTTGCCCGTAGATAGTGGCTCCCTGAGGTAAGGAGAATTTCCAAGAAACAATAAATTTACAAGACAAAAGGTTGCACTTTCATGAAAAAAATACCCTAAAAAGCAGAATATACGAAAACCTTAAAATTTACAAAAAAAAAAAAAAAATCTCACAAATTTAATGAAAATTTCTACAATTTTCTGACAGAAAAAAAAATTGCAAGAAAAATGTCAAATTTAGTTCTAGGAGAAAAAATTGATAAATTTATGTAAGAAATGCTGCAGTTTTACCCATGAAAGGTAATAACTTTTTAAAGAAAAATACATTAAATTTACAAGAATAGCTGAAAATCTGTGCCAAAAATACTCGCAATTTAGGGAAAATGTTGCAATTTTATAAAACCCACAAACTGGCAAGAAAAGTCACAAATTTACCAGAAAAAGCTACAATTCTATTAGAAAACTGTTGCAATTTTTTATGAAAAAGCCATCCTTTTTATCTAAAAAAAGGAACAATTTGATAAGACAATCTTATGAGAAAAGCAGATTACTGTCATAAGGCGTCTCCGACAGACAGGAAGGATGACTCCTTAAGGCAGGCACAATGTACTGTAGTGCAAAAAAACGAATATTACATCCACAAACAAAAGACAGCGCAGGGGCTGTGTAAAATAACTGTGGCGCTAGGCAGAGAAAGAGCCAGAGAAACGTCCTGTGTCAAGACTAAACACTAACACACTGTAACTATAATTTTGCAGAAATGAAGAACCAAAAACGACATCTATAAATAGTGACACAGAAATTAATCAAACCAAGGACAGCTGAGAGCAACAATTAGCTGAACTGCAACTTACAGGAAAGAAACCATCAAACACGAAAAAAACAAAGAACCCTTTCAAAATAAAAGCCAACTAGAGCTAAGGAAAACAGGGAAACAAATGATAACTGAATGCAAACAGTGGCAAACCCCAAAAACCTAACAGAAAACATGAACATGGTCTCAAACCCCATCCAGGACATGACAAGGCCCCCTCCAGATGCCCCCAGAACAGACAAAGAAAAACAAAAGGCCGGGGGGGAGGGGGGTGAAGGACTGGAGGGAAAAAGTCTACACAAAACAAAACAGTCCATTGGGTGGTCGGCCGGAGTCCAGTGACCGCCACCCTTGTGAAGCATGGCATCTCAGGGGGCTGACCAGAGTTGAAGGACCCCCAAACCAAGGAGCAATGTGGGTCAGGGGGCCGCCCAGAGTCCATGGACCCCCAAACCAAAAAACACGACAAGTCTAGTGGCCCCCTAAAGTCCATTGGCCACCAGACAGAGGAACATGGCGTCGCAGGGACGTTGAGCTCAGGGGGCAGCAGCTGAAGAGTGGCAAACTCAGGCGGCGATGGTGGAGTGTGCAGCTCGGATGATCGCGAAGGTGGAGCATGCAACTCGGATGATGAAGGATGGCGAACGGTGAACCCAGATGATGACGATGAAGGCTGAAGAGCGGCGTGCTCGGGTACTTGGGACTCCATCCCCAATGCAGCCACCTCAGACGGGAAGGAAAAAGCACAGGTGGCTGTTGGGTCAATACAGCAAATATCATACATATCATACCAGGAACTGGAAGGAAGGACCCAGAGGCAGATGGGAGTTGCACTTGGGTCCCCCCATCCAGAACAAGGCAAGATCTTTCCAGTATAGACATTAACATGCAGTTTGGCATATTCCAGTCTGGCTTTTTTATGATTTGTTTTCAACAGTGGTGTCCTCCTTGGTCGTCTCCCATGAAGTCCACTTTGGCTCTAACAACGACGGATGGTGCGATCTGACACTGATGTACCTTGACCTTGGAGTTCACCATGAATGTGTTTAGAGGTTGTTCTGGGCTCTTTTGTTACCATTCATATTATCCGTCTCCTCCTGCGGCCACGTTCAGGGAGGTTGGCTACAGTCCCGTGGATCTTAAATTTCTGAATAATATGTGCAACTGTAGTCACAGGAACATCAGGCTGCTTGGAGATGGTCTTATAGCCTTTACCTTTAACATGCTTGTCTATAATTTTCTTTCTAATCTCCTGAGACAACTCTCTCCTTTGCTTCCTCTGGTCCATTGGTCCATGTTTAGTGTGGTACACACCATGTCAACAAACAGTACAGTGGCTACTTGTCACCTTTTAAATAGGCCGACTGACTGATTACAAGTTTGTAGACACCTGTGATGTTAATTAGAGGACACATCTTGGTTGAACATGTCCCTATGGTCACATTATTTTCAATCTTTTCTAGGGGTACCATCATTTTTGTCCAGGCCTGTTTCATGAGTTTGTTTTTTAAAATAATTCTGTTGAACCACAATTCAAAAGCATTGTCTGATTTTCATTGGTTAATTTTCATAGAATTTTTATTTATTACCACTTTTGTCAGATTCAAGTTATTTCTGTGACCACTGTGGGTTTTTCTTTCATTAACAGACGGGTACCAACAATTTTGTCCATGTCTGTATGTGGTAATTAATCCTCCATTAAAGAACCAGTTTATCTGGTTTACCAAGCTGCATGATTGGTTGATTTTTATGACCGGGGCATGGATACATTTTACTCGTCCAGCTCAAAGTAGCTTCTGTACTACTGAGTCTCCTGTTTTACATGCCCGAGGCGTAGTTTCATATGGGGGAGACGCATCCATCAGAGAGAAGTGAAGTATGCTTGCAAATTTGTAACTGATTGGCACGCAGCAAATAATGAATCACTCCATCGGGCAGACTGTAAAGTCAATATGATCTGGTAAGCCTCAGAAATATTCTCACTTCCAAAGTGTCACGTACTGACACCTGGTCTGTGATTATATTTTCACGCATTTATGCAAATAATAAACATGACAGACTACACAGCTCCTACTGGAAGACATCCAAAGTCACACAGCCAACTTGATAATGCCTCTAGGCCAGTTGTTTCCAACCTGTGGCTCTGGGGCCACATGTGGCTTTTTTGCCCATAGATAGTGGCCCAATGAGGCCTTAAAAAAACCTCATATGTTTCCAAGAAAAGGAGCAATAAATTTACAAGAAAAAAGGTTGCACATACCTCCCCCCAGGCCACGGGGGGCAGGGAGTGGGCGAACAATCTGAATCTGTTTTTCAATAGGTTTGACCAACCGCCCCCCCCCCCCCCCCGACTGCACAACAACCACTGCTGCCTCTAAAGACATCAAGTCCTGCTGCCCACTCCCCACTCCACCAACACCCCCCCACTCCCAGCACACAGCCCCCCATCCTGACCCTGACCAGGACCCAGGTGAGGACGGAGCTGAGGAAGATCAAGGCGAGGAAGGCGTCGGGACCGGACGGCATCAGCGCAAAGCTCCTCAAGTCCTGTGCAGACCAGCTGTGTGGGATTGTGATGTACATCTTCAACCTGAGCCTGAAGCTGGGGAGGGTACCACAGCTGTGGAAAACATCTTGTGTGGTACCTGTACCAAAAACTTCCCACCCCAAAGACCTCAACAGCTACAGACCGGTGGCCTTGACGTCCCACTTGATGAAGACCCTGGAGAGACTGCTCCTTGCTCACCTCCGCCCCCTGGTGGAACCAGCGATGGATCCACTCCAGCTCACCTACCAGCATGGCATTGAGGTGGAGGATGCGGTGATCTTCCTCCTTCACCGTTCTCTGTCCCACCTGGAGAAGCCCGGGAATGTGGTGAGGATCATGTTCTTTGACTTCTCCAGTGCTTTCAACACCATCCAACCGATGATCCTGAAGGACAAGCTGCTGCGCGCAGGGATGGACCAGCACCTGTCATCATGGATGCTGGACTACCTCACGAACCGGCCTCAGTTTGTGAGAACCCGGGACTGTGTGTCCGACACGATCATCGGTAGCACGGGGGCCCCCCAGGGAACGGTGTTGGCTCCCTTCCTGTTCACTCTTTATACTGCGGACTTCTCACACAACACAACACACTGCCATCTACAGAAGTTCTCTGATGACTCTGCGATCGTTGGCCTCATCTCCAATGGAGATGAAGCTGAGTACAGAGGGCTTATCCAGGACTTTGTGGACTGGTGCCATCGGAACTGCCTCCAGATCAACGCGAGGGAAACTAAGGAGCTGGTGGTGGACTGCCGCAGGCATGGACAACCCCTCACAGCACCAGTAAATATACAGGGAACAGACATTGAGATGGTGACATCCTACAAGTACCTGGGTGTTCATCTGAACAATAAACTAGACTGGTCACACAATACTGACACACTCTACAAGAAGGGACAGCGCAGGCTGTTCCTACTGAGGAGACTCAGGTCTTTTGGTGTACAAGGGGCGCTGCTGAAGACATTCTATGACACGGTGGTGGCATCAGCCATCACTTTTGGAGTGGTCTGCTGGGGCAGTGGCATTACTGCAGCCGATAGGAAGAGACTGAACAAACTGATCAAGAAAGCTAGCTCCGTCCTGGGGCAGCACCTTGATCCGGTGGAGGAGATAGGAGAAAGAAGGACGGTGGCTAAACTGTCATCTCTGCTGGAGTCCGAATTCCACCCTATGCAGGACATACTGAATGCACTGAGGACCTCATTTAGCAGCAGACTACATCATCCCAGGTGCACAACCGAGAGGTTTCGCAGGTCCTTCCTACCAACGGCTGTCAGACAGTACAACCTAAGCAGGGCTGCTCGCAGAGACAGCAAAAAGACGTAACAACCTAATAGTTTTTTAGAATGCAAAAGATGCAATAGACTTACACAATGGTCCCCTCCGGCATACAACTAGGAAAATACCGGTCGCTATGGAGGGTGAGAATATGTATGGGCACATAATCATACCATGTAGGATAACTAAGTAGACGGTTGTGCTGTTTCATCCCATCTAGCAACAATGCTCTGCACTGTGTGTGTTTATATATTTACATATTTATTCCACCTAGCTGCAATGCGCTGTACTGTGGGTGTTTATATATCTACATATTTATTCCATCTAGCTACAATGCTCCGCACTGTGTGTTTATATACTCATATATTTATCCCATCCAGCTACAATGCTCTGCACTGTGTGTCTGTGTGTATATATATATATATTTATAGTAATATGTACATATGTATATTAGCTGCTCTTGCTTGCTTGCTTTTTTTTCTTGCCTTCTGATTGTTGCTCTGAGTGTTGCTATCCCTGTGCTGTTGCAATCCTGGAATTTCCCCGTTGTGGGACTAATAAAGGTTTATCTTATCTTATCTTATCTTATCTTATCTTACATTCGTGAGAAAAAAACCACGAAAGCTTATGCAAAAAATCTCACAAATTTGGGAGGAAATTTTGCAATTTTCTGAGGAAAACAATTTCTGTAAAAGAAATCAAATTTATTGGAAAAAGTTGGAGTTCTATGAGAAAATTGTAATAAATTTTTGTAAGAAATGCTGCAATGTTGCAATTTTATGAGAGGAAAAAAACCACAAACTGGCAATAAAAAAGTCACAAATTTACCCAAAAAGATAAGATAAAAAGCTACAATTTTATTTAAAAATGGTTGCAAATGTATATGAAAAAGGCAGCATGTTTACCTGAAAAGGTTAACAATCAGATAAGACAATCTTATGAGAAAAGCAGAAGATTATATCAAAAATATCAAAATTTAAGAAAACCAACAAATTTCCAAAAAATTATAAGAACAAAAAAAACCAATCCTGATATTGTCAGTTGTAATTCTGCTGTTTTATAGACTCAGATATTTTTCTGGCTCCATGCAGACTTTTTTTAAATATAAAAATCCCTTACTGTGGCTGTTTGTGTAGTACAGGTTGCCGGGGGTGTATGGAGTGTCAGGCAGGGATAGTACCTCTGACGGGGTAACAGTCGCACCTCCGGGTGGTCTGTCCACTTTGGTTCCCACTTGGCACTCAACTATCACCTGTGGCTCCAAGTAGCTGTTTGCATGCAACAGCGGCCACACCCCGGTAAACCACTTCGACTGGTGGGCAAAACCAGGTGAGGGTAGCCAACGGGTTTGAAACCCTCGGTGAGGTAGGGCTAGTCTACCTACGCATGTGTAGACCGGACCTGGCGGACTGCGCGGTGGAAACCACCAGGTTAGCTCAACAAGCAGGAAGGCAGACCCAGCAAAGCGTTGTGGAGCACAACTAGGACACAGTGAGACACGTAGGACACTGCTGGCCATCCACTGCATCCTAACCTATCTCCAGCCATCTTGACTACGTCTTGCCATTGGATCCAGATAGGCTGGGATGAGACAGTGAGGCAACCTGCACAACTCTCTCTCAATTAAATCAAATTCACGTGCAAGTCAAGACATCATTACCCCCCCACCCAAATTTCCTTCTCATTCCCCACCCTCTCCCTCCAAGTCCTGTGGCGATGGGCAAGTGATGAAGCAGCAGGTGCGGATATACTGGAAGCTGTAGCCACAATCCCACACACAAGCGGCTCAGGGCACAGGGTCGCTCTCTACTGGACCGAAGCAGCAGTGGAGTTCGGCAGCCCCCTGGGTGTCTGAGCAGCCCTCTTTAGGATTCGCTCTGCTCACCTCCATGGCCTGAAGAAGGTGCTAGAAAAGGTGCCCTAAACATAGCCTACTTCACTACACCCTGGCCAGCAAGCCGCAGCTGGTGGGGATCCCACCCTAGCGGTCGAGAGTCTCAGAAGAAATCAACTAAGGTGACATCACTCACCATTGGCACTTGGAATGTGCAAACACTCATGGACAGCTCCAAAGTGGACAGGCCTGAGAGATGGACAGCAATTGTCGCAAGAGAACTCAGCAGGTGCAACATCCACATCACAGCTCTGAGCGAGACCAGGTTTGCAGACGAAGGTCAGCTGACAGAAGTCAAAGCCGGCTACACCTTTTTCTGGAGCAGCTGAGGCAGCAAAGAACACCATGATCCACAAGCTTACCAGCCTCCCCAAAGGAACCAATGACTGCCTCATGACTCTGTGGCTCCCCCTCCAATTAAAACGCCATGCCACAATCATCAGTGCATATGCTCCCACAATGACAAACCCAGATGAGATCAAAGACAAGTTTTACGAGGATTTAGAGACTCTCATTGAAGGTGTACCGAAGGAGGACAAACTCACTCTTCTCGGAGACTTTAACACCAGAGTTGGTACAGACTACCAGACATAGGAGGGAGTCCTTGGGAGAAATGGAGTTGGAAAGTGCAACAGCAACAGTCTTCTCCTGTTGAAGACGTGCGCCTCTCATGACCTTCTGATCACTAATACCATCTACTGCTTGCCTAATCGCAACAAAGACCTCCTGGATGCATCCACACAGCAAGCATTGGCATCTGATTGATTACATCATTGTGAGAAGGAGAGACAGGAAGGACGTTAGAGTGACGAAGGTGATGTGTGGCGCAGACTGCTGGATGGATCACAGACTCATTCTCTCAAAGCTCAACATGCACATCCAGCCCAAATGGCATCCACTGGGGAAAAAGGCAAAAAAGCGACTCAGTGTCAGCAAGCTGGAACAGGACTCTGTGCAACAGATCCTCAGTGAGGACCTCAACAACAAGTTTAGTCAGCTCAACCTCGGGGCGTACGGAGCAGAAGACGACCGGGCATCTTTCAGAGACATGGTGTACAACACCTCACTCACTCATCTGGGCCAGAACACGCACAAACACCAAGACTGGTTTGATGAAAATGATGAGGACATCCAAAAACTGCTTCACGAGAAGGGTGAAGCCCACAGAGCATACCAGCAAGACAGTAGATCTGCCTCTAAGAAGGCAACCTTCATCTCCATCAAAGGAAAGGTGCTGGCAAAGCTCAGAGAGATGCAGCACTTCTGGCTCAGCAAAAAGGTAGATGAAATACAGCAGTACACTGACAGCAACAACTCCAAATGCTTCTATGATGCCCTTAAGACCATCTATGGGCCTCAGTCTTCTGGAACATCACCACTGCTCAATGCTGACAGGGCCACTCTCCTCACTGACAAGAACACAATCCTGGAAAGATGGGCAGAACATTTCAGCAGCGTCTTGAACAGACCTTCGTACATCAGTGCAGAAGCCATCACTTGCATGCCCCAAGTAGAGGTAAACACGTCTCTGGCAGAACTTCCAACGGAATCAGAAGTCCAAAAAGCGATCCAACTCCTTTTGAATGGAAAAGCACCAGGCTCTGACTCCACCCCAGCTAAAATCTACAAGGCAGGAGGACCAGTTCTAATACAGAAACTCACTGAGCTCTTTCAGACCATGTGGCAGCAGGAAGTTATCCCCCAGGAGCTCAAGGACGCCTCCACTGTCCATCTCTACAAGAGAAAAGGAAACAGGCAGTCCTGCAACAACCACCATGGGATCTCTTTCCTCGCCATCGCCAGCAAGATCCTCACAAGCATCCTTCTCAACCGCCTCATTCAGCACATGGAAGGCAGTCACCTGCCGGAGAGCCAGTGTGGCTTTAGAGAGGGTCGTGGAACTGCTGACATGATCTTCGCCCCACACCAACTTCAGGAGAAGTGTCAAGAGTAGAACAGGGACCTCTACACAACATTTGTAGATCTGACCAAGGCTTTTGATACTGTCAATCGTGAGGGGCTGTGGAAGATCATGGCAAAGTTTGGCTGCCCGGACAAGTTCATTAGCATGGTGCGCCAGTTCCACGACAGCATGCTTGCTCGAGTACTGGACGATGGAGACTCCTCTGAAGCATTCCCAGTCACCAATGGGGTCAAACAGGGCTGTGTACTCGCGCCCACACTTTTCAGCATGATGTTCACAGCCATGCTGTTTGATGCCTTCTGCGACGATGAAGAAAGTGCCATCAGGATCAGGTACAGGATGGCAGCAGGCTCTTCAACCTGTGGAGGCTCCAAGTCAAACCCAAGGTGGAAGAGGACTCAGTGCGTGACTTTCTGTTCGCAATGACTGCACACTCAACTCTGCTACAGAGGCCCAGATGCAACAGAGCATGAACTGCTTCTCCACTGCTTGCGACAACTTTAGGTTCACAATCAGTATGAAGAAAACCAAGGTCCTGCACCAACCCGCACCACAGAAGACTTACGTGGAACCAGCCATCACTGTCAATGGGGAGACCCTCAAGGCTGTCGGCAAGTTCACGTACCTCGGCAGCACACTCTCCAGGTCTGTCAATGTCGAAGATGAGGTTGATTCGCGCATTGCCAAGGAAAGCTCAGCATTCGGACGGCTACATGCAACAGTGTGGGAAAGGAGAGGCATCAGGCTGACCACAAAACTGAAGGTGTACAAGGCAGTTGTCCTGCCTTCCCTACTGTATGCCTGCGAGACCTGGACAGTATACGAGCGCCATGCCAGAAAGCTAAATCGCTTCCACCTGAACTGCCACAGAAAGCTCCTGAAGATCACCTGGCAGGACAAAATCCCTGACACAGAGGTCCTCTCCCGAGCTGAGCTGCCTAGCATCCACACCCTGTTCAAGAGAGTCCAGATTAGGTGGGCTGGCCACCTTGTTCGTATGCCTTAATCACGCCTACCAAAGAGACTGTTTTATGGTGAACTAGCAGAGGGCAAGCGCTTACAAGGTGGTCAGAAGAAGTGCTACAAAGACACTCTTAAGGCCTCCCTGAAGAGCTTTGACATCAGTCCTGACACCTTAGAGACCTTAGCGCTAGGCCGACCAGACTGGCATAGCCGTACCAGCAAAGGTGCTGCCTCCTTTGAGCTGAAAAATATTGCCAAGGCCCAGAGAAAACGTGAGCTTCACAAGTCCAGAGCCGCTCCTGTATCTTCTTCCTGTGCAGACCACCTGTGCCCGACCTGTGGCAGAGCCTTCTGTGCCCACATTGGATTGATCAGCCACAGCCGGATACACCACACCCAGTCCTCTTCTCTGCGATGTCCTTGGTCATCGTCGAGAATGACAGCCGAACAATGACAACAACAGATTGCCGACCCCTGCTCTCGGCAATTATGAATGTCGGGAGGTTTGAATTATCAATAAAGTGTTTTCATTTTTCCAGAAGTTTCCCCTAAATAACCGTTTCAATTCATTATCTTGTTTTTATGATTTTTTCAGTGTTGAAATGTATGAATATACAACAAAACTGTGGCATTTTCAAACAAAGGATTCTCTTTAGCGCCTCTCCTCTCATCTCTGGGTAAACACACCTTTTTGCTATAATGCAAATGCATTAAAAGACGATTATCTACCATCTGCAACAAGCGGCTGCTACTTGTTGTCGATTACTCTGATTATGATTATGGTGACAGTGATTATGCCTTATTGTGGGCTTCAGAGATTAAGGGGCTCCTCCTGAACTCTACAGGAATGCTCTGCAGGCTAGATGGGTGTCAAGTGTGTTCCATCATGAACAGACCATGACTGAAAACAGGACAAGTTGTGTTCTCCAGCAGTAACTTTGTCAAACTAATGACAACAGACCAAGACACCATCAAAGTTGTTAGTACCTCTAAGAATGAGGTGATGCTTTCAGCTCCTTTCCTTTGGGAGTCTGTAGAGACATGTGTTGCTAAAAGAATAAAAGAAAGTTGTGGATGAGCTTAACTAAACTTTTAGTCGGAGATTGGAAATGAAACACAGAGCAGCTGAGGAAAATTTTGGCAGCGATCCACATCACCATCTGGTTACAGGAATTTTTTTTAAACAGGATTTTGTTATTTAATTGCTGTTTTTTATGTCCTGTGAATAGAGCGACTCTTAAAAATAAATTAATGGTAACAAAACAAAATGTGTCACAATTTTTCCGCATAATGAAAGGACAAATAGTGTGCTGGCCAAGTTTGTTTATTCAGTCATTTAGAATTATTTAATTTAATAGAATAGAATAGAAAAATGTGGGCTCAGGAGGAATATTTATTCCAATTTGAGCCACTGGTTCAGTGTGTCACTATTTCACAGTCATCACGGACAAAAGTGGGCTGTCCCATGCTCTATAATTATAGAGGATTGGATGGTCCTCAAAATGCTTATCTAGTTTGGCCTTAAAGGCATTCACCACGTCCTCTGGAAAGCTGTTCCACCATGAAACCAATCTGTTGCTGAAGAAAAACAACCTGCGGTTCAACCTGACACTGTTCTTTTGAAGCTGCAAATTATGACCCCCGGTCCTTGTGTCTGTCAGTAGGTCTGGTAGATGGGGATCTGCATCGTATTTCTTGTGGATGTACTTAAAGGTGTTAATTAGATCTCCTCGCAGTCATCAATGTTAGTGCTGGGTAACAATTCAAAATTTTAATTGTGATCAATCTCAAAAGATTAATCGCAAGTAATCCCCCTTTAATTGTGATTTTGTTTTGATACAATGTATAATAAACTGGTCATTTTCCAAACTCGGATTAACTTGGGAGTGGACAAATGTGCTTCCTTTCTGCAGCTGCAGGTTTATTTAAAGCTCTCAGCGTGTCAAAAATGGCAACAGCTATCCAGAATATTCTCTAAAAAACTTCATAAGTACCGCAGAAATACTGCATGTGCAAACAGCTGCCAACACCTCCCTTTTCAATGTGAGTTCCAGTATCAGATAGTCCAGTTTGTTTTCTAGAAACTGATGGAAGCAGTGATTGCTTAGGGTTAGCCGCTAGCTTAGCCGTTAGCCCTCCTCAACAGCTGCACTTCAGCCTCTCCATCGGCCTCTATTCTCTCCTGTGTTCAGGTCTGGACTGTGCATTGATACAGTCCATATGCCCACATAGTATGACAGCAATACTCCAGCAAGCTGATTTGAACATCCGTCGTCGTCGGCCTCCATCGGTCTATGATGACCATGGAAGAGAATCCTAAACATCTACTCTGCTGGAACAGCACCGCCTGTGGCTGAACAGGCCGATGCGCGAATGACAGTCCCTGTCACACAGGTCACACTTGTGGGTGGTCTCCGTGCTGCTGGGTCTGTGGCGGTTCTTCCTGCGGGTCCTTTTTTCATCTGCTGCAGCAGTCAGTCTCTCTTCACCCGCCTTGAGCTGTCTGGTCAGGGTGCCTCTCCATTTGGAGCGGTCCGTTGCAAGGTCCTCCCAGCGCTCTGTGTTAATATCCAGGGCCTTCATGTCTCTCTTGCAGACATCTCTAAAGCGCAGCTGTGGGCGGCCAACGTCTCTCCTGCCAGTTGCCAGTTCTCCATAGAGGACGTCTTTGGGGATTCTGCCATCCTCCATACGGTGAACGTGGCCTAGCCAGCGGAGCCTGCGCTGCCTGAGTAGAGTGAACATGGAGGGAAGGCCGGCGCGGGACAGAACTTCTGTGTTGGGCACTTTGTCCTGCCAGGATATGCCCAGGATGTGGCGAATGCAGCGCAAGTGGAAGGAGTTCAGTCTCTTTTCCTGCCGGGCGTATGTTGTCCACGTCTCACTCCCATAGAGCAGTGTGCTGATGACGCAGGCGTTGTACACTGCCATCTTCGTCTTGACAGAGAGTTTGGGATTCTCCCACACTCGTGTGGTGAGGCGAGCGAGTGTGAAGGCTGATTTTCCAATCCTCTTGTTGATCTCTGTATCAAGGGAGAGGTTGTTGCTGATCGTGGACCCCAGGTACGTGAACTGATTCACGACCTCCAGCTTGTAGTCATCAATGGTGATGGTTGGTGGTGCTTCCGTGCCTTGCGCCAAGACGTTAGTCTTCTTCAGGCTGATGGTAAGCCCGAAGTCCTTGCATGCCTGGGAGAAGCGATCCATCAGGGTCTGAAGCTCCTGCTGTGTGTGGGTTGCAACTGCAGCGTCGTCTGCGAACAGCATGTCTCTGATTAGAGCCTCACGTACTTTGGTTCTGGCTTTCAGGCGGGCGAGGTTGAAAAGCCTGCTGTCAGATCTTGTGTGCAGGTAGATTCCCTCTGTTGCTGTGCTGAAGGCATGTCTCAGGAGCATAGCAAAGAAAATCCCAAAGAGGGTTGGCGCAAGTACACAGCCCTGTTTCACTCCGCTGCGTATGTTGAATGGCTCTGAGACGTTGCCATCGTGCTGCACTATCCCCTGCATGTTGGTGTGAAACGATTCGATGAGGCTTTGCAACTTTGGTGGGCATCCTATCTTTGGCAGGATCTTGAAAAGGCCCTCTCTGCTGACCAGATCGAACGCTTTGGTGAGGTCGATGAAGGCGACGTACAGAGGCATGTTCTGTTCTCTGCATTTCTCCTGGAGTTGGCGGATGGAGAATATCATGTCTACCGTCGATCGCTCAGCGCGGAAGCCACACTGAGACTCGGGGTAGACACGTTCGGCAAGCTTCTGTAGACGAACGAGAACAACTCGTGCGTAGACTTTGCCAACAACGCTGAGGAGGGAAATTCCCCTGTAGTTGTTGCAGTCGCTTCTCTCCCCTTTGTTTTTGTAGAGGGTGATGATCTTGGCGTCCCTCATGTCCTGTGGTACGGCACCTTCCTTCCAGCACTGGCAGAGGACGTCATGCAATGGCAGTAGTAGGGCGGTCTTGCAGTGCTTGATCAGGTCAGGGGGTATGCCGTCGTTGCCGGGTGCCTTGCCAGCGGCCAAGCTATCAATGGCCTTACTGAGTTCGTCGATGGTTGGCTCGGCGTCAAGTTCGTCCATGGATGGCAGGCAGTCGATGGCATCAAGGGCTGACAGTGTCACGGTGTTCTGTCTAGAGTAGAGGTCAGAGTAGTGTTCCACCCATCTCTCCATCTGCTTGTTCTTCTCTGTGATCATCTCCCCAGTGGAAGATTTGAGGGGGGCCGTCTTGCGCTGAGCCGGACCAAGTGCTTTCTTGATGCCATCGTACATACCACGGATGTTCCCTGTTATGGCAGCGGTTTGAATGTCTTGGCTGAGCTGAGTCCAGTACTCGTTGGCACAGCGCCGAGCAGTCTGCTGAACTTTGCTTCTTGCAGCCCTGAGAATCTGGAGATTCTTCTCGTTTGGGTACTTCTTGTACTCAGCAAGTGCTGAGCGCTTGGCTTCAATGACGGGGGTCATCTCGGTCAACTTGGCATCAAACCAGTCCTGTGACTTCGAGGTCTTCCTCCCAAAGGTAGCCAAGGCTGTGCGGTAGATGGTGTTTCGCAGCTCTTCCCACTTCTGCTCTGCAGATTCTCCTCCTTGTGGTACACCAAGTTCCTTCTCAAAGGTGGAGGCAAACTGCTCAACAAGTTCTGGTTGGGCCATCTTGCTGGTGTCAATCCGTGCCTTTCCAGGTTGTCTAGCACGATGGAATTTCTTCTGCTGCAGCTTGACCTTGCAACACACCAATGAATGGTCTGTGTCGCAATCTGCACTCTGGAACGAACGGGTGATTAGCACATTCTTCAGTGAGGTGCGCCTGGTCAGGATCAAGTCTAGCTGGTGCCAGTGCTTTGAGCGCAGATGTTGCCAGGAAACCTTGTGTTGGGGCTTGGTCTTGAAGAACGAGTTTGTGATGCACAGATTGTGATATGTGCAGAACTCGAGCAGCCGCTGTCCGTTGTCGTTCATTCTGCCCACGCCAAAAGGTCCAAGACAGGAGGGCCAGGAGTCGTGGTCAGCACCCACTCTGGCATTGAAGTCTCCAAGGAGAATGAGTTGTTCAGAGTTGAGGATGATCCTGACAGTTGTTGCCAGATTCTCGTAGAACTCGTCTTTTGCCTCTGGTGTGGCTGTCTGTGTTGGGGCATACACACTGACGAGGGTGACTGGGCCTTCAGTGGTGTTCAGGCGGAGGGTGAGGAGTCGTGCAGAGCCAGTGCTGCCCGGTTCCACCATCTTCAGCAAAGTGTTCTTCACTGCGAAGCCCACTCCGTGTTCCCTGTGTTCGTCACTGCCCTTTCCCTGCCAGTAGAACGTGTAGTCCTTCTCTCTCAGTGTGCCTGCATCAGCTAACCGTGTTTCCTGGAGAGTGGCGATATCCACTCCCAGTCTCTTCAGCTCATTATTGATGATGGCAGTCTTCCTGGTGTCGTTGATGTCCTTTAGGTTAGCAGCGAGTTCTGTCATCATAGTGCGGACGTTCCAAGTTCCCAGTTTTAGAGTTGGTCTCTTTTGTTTTATTGTCTTGCCTGGTGCGAAGGTTCTCAGCCTGCTGTTTGGATTTCTCCTTATCCCCATGCACCCAATGAGGAAAGCAAGCTGTGGCGGGACAACACCTTATTGGCTGGGGGCTGCCCAGCTTGAGGCGGGCGGTAGCTGTCCAGTGAGATCTGATGATCCCTCCCACCGTCGGGAACAACCCCTGGCGCCACGCTCTACGCCAATTGAGCAGTGGCTTATAACCAGTAACTGTCATTCCCCGTGTTTTGTCTACGCCAAAGGCGAAGCTGGAGTGTCCTCTCCAGTGATCCGGTGTTCTACCTTCCAGCGTTGGGCGTTGGTAGGATTCAAGCCTGGGCAGGAAGATATGGAGGACAAGATGTTGCCCATGCAGCATGTCCCCCCTCTCCACGTCACTGATGAATCCAAAGGAACAGCAGGGCTGCTACAGTTTGGCACCAGCGCCGTTGCAGGAGCTGCCAGAACGATGTTGAGCACAACATAGAACTGCCTTAGGGGATCCGACTCCGGATTTTTCCTCAGGGTTGACTCCCGAAGCCTTTCCCGTGACCGGGTATGCCGCAAGGCAGCAGAGGTTTGAAATCAGGGTTTACCTTCCCCTAGATGGGCTACCTTCCCAGGTTGACGAGCCACCATCTACCCGAAGCATCTGGTTTTAAGGCGCCAGAGATCCGCCCTCGCCCCTTCTCCTATTAGTAAAAGCAGTTCCGCCGGGCTTAGAGACTAAACCACACGGGCAGGCTAGGAGTTGGACTTAGTTGTCAGAGGCTTTTCGAGACGCACGCCATAAGGAGCATTTTATGAGCACTGGGAGCTTAACCCCAGTGTCGCTCCTGGCTATGACAACCTTGGAACTTTTGAACATCCAGAGTTAAATAAAATGAGGAGTCTGTGCCATGAATTGGGCTTCAAGTGTCTCTGTTTTGAGTTGCGCCATAGACTGTCTGACAGAAACAGTACCCATGTTTCGAAAGTTCCGCCTGTTCCGATTAATCAACGGGGTGAGGAGTTAATCACAATTAACGCGATTAATGTGCCCATCACTATTACAGATTCATGGTTTTGTGTGAAGACCATTTGCATGCAGTTAAGGTAATGGTACTTTCTGCTTTCTAGCTTGGTGCTTAGCATAATAGAATGGGGAAAGGAAAGTTAGCACAACGAGCTACGACAGGACTGACCCCCACTGTGGCTTTCACTACATACAGTAGATGTGTGTCCTGAAACGGAGACAGGCACTGCCCACATTGTGTCCCATATGTCTGTAGAAGGAAATAACTAACTGGTGCTTCTGCTCCTATTAACAAGAACATCAACATATGCACACAAACACACACTCAATTACTGGCATAAAGTTTTGCCAAACGATCTGGCAGGAACAATGTAAATATGAGGGTGAAAATGAGCCTTGGTGGAGGTTGCATTCTCTGAGTGGCTTCTATTTAGTTATGAGTTCAACGCAAAATTAGAATAAGCCCACACAGGGGATTCAGCAGCCGTACTGTGGCGTGAACTAAAGTTTCTTCTCTAAACAGTTTACTCGGTGTTGTGCCCCGATGAAGGGCAGACAAGTGATGCTGGTTTTTTTTTCTATGCTGCATATATTAACCAAAAATCAATAAAGGCTTCTGGACCTTGTTAAAGTTTTAGAATTTGTGCCTTATCGGCTGGCCAGGTTTGCAAACAGCTTGTCTGGATGACTCGTCTGCTGCTGAATATTTCCAGACATTGTTTGGAAGAAACACCTGCTTTTATCTGTACCTCTCCTCCACTTTTACCAACACATGAATATTCAAGAGGCCGAGGAATAATTTAAACACCAATTATTGTGATGTTTGTGATGTTTTGACAACTCATTATTGGCTGCTGGAAATGTTGGCAAAATCCATTAATTTAAGCATGTGACTAATTTAGCTAATTTAAGCTTGAGAGCCTTAACTAAGTGCCTAAAACACAATGAATGAATAAATAAATAACTTTCAGATCCAACACTGTTATGCAAACAGTAGAGGCAGAAATCACCTAAATTAGGCTTCTATGCTCGGCTGGTGCTTCTGCCTCTGATGGGGAGAACTAAAAGCACCTCGGGGTTTTACATTTTAAGAACCTTTGTGCTGCTAAATTTACCAGCATTCTGACTGATCCGGAGCTGAAGGCAAATGTACCTCGGCACCATTTCTTTTCCACCTTCTCATGTCAGCTAACAAGTCACAAGAAGAGCTGTCCCGGTGCCGTGACAATGGTATGACACACCAAAAACTGATCATTCTCTCCCACTAAAACTTCATTTCTTAAAGCGTATATTGTAGGTTAAACATTTAAAAACTTTCACTGTCTTACAGTTTTGTGTCAAAATCACTTTTCCTTCTCCTTCAAACGCGAGGATCCGTGAATAGGCCCACCCACATACTACAAGGCTAACAGTGGCTAGCGCTACATTAAACAGCATAAATAGCTACGTCACCAAAAACATTTCATTAAAACTCACCTTTTTCAGGGGGCGGAGCTTAAGTGAAACTTAAAGAGCAAAAAACAGAGACATGAGAAATTTGAGTGATTTTGCTCTTAATATGCCTTTTAAGTTATAAAAAGTATGTTACAGGTACATTAACAAGAAAAAAAAACATTTTTGGCAGCGTGTCATTTTAAATGTTAGTACAGGTTTGAATTTGGTATCGAACACCTACGGATGTATAAGCTGAAATTTTGATTTCAAGTGTCACTTTTCAGATCTGCTCTCAAAGAGCTTCTTTTTTTTTCAAAATGTGTCATATTACGTAACATAAGGGGGGAGTCTGCATCATTTATTGCAGTAATTTATTGGGGGAGGGCTGTGATGTTTGCCGGACAGAAAAGGAGAGGAGGTCAGCAGAGAACCGGGAGTGCAGCAGCTAATGGCTATCGACAGTAACGATACCACTGACTTGCACTCTTAATGGTTCTATTCATGGACTGACAAGACATCAGCAATCAGGAAGAGGAAACAATGGACTTTTTTGTTTGTGAACAACACATAATGTAACAGTTGTATCTCACGGAGCGGAAGAAGCGGAAGAACGCAATGATTTTTGGATCTGCAAACTTTTCTGATGAATGTTGGCGAAGATCAAGCTAGTATCTCACGGAATGGTGAATGCTAAGTAATGTTCACGAATGCTGCGATTGTTGGGTTTCATCAGGGTTTGTAAAAGGTTGCAAAACTGTTCGCACACAGTTTGTAAGGTTGTAAACAGTTTTGTCATAGAGGTTCTTAACTGTTGCCAGTGTTCACTACTTGGTGAACCAAAAAGAACTTTAGTGACACGTGTTATAACCATTTTGCAAATATTTGCAAACATTTGCAGAAAAACACATTCACACAAAACATTCTTGGTGACAAGAAAAGCTGTTTGGGACCTTAGAAACTGTTTTGCCACTTTTTATGAACCCTGACGAAAGCCAACAGTCACTACATTCATGAACATCTGTCGCTCCATGAGATACGGGCTAAAGTGTGTGCAAGTTAGGAATTTTGCCCTCGCTCAGTATTACTATGTTTAACATGAGCTAAAAACTAACCAATGATAATCACCGCATCATTAATATTGAAGTACTGTAAATAGTCTGATTACAGATCAAAGCTCACCACAATTTTAGAGTCAGTTTTCCAACAAACCTCTCACATAAGCAACAAATAAATTTACAAGATTTTTCACAGTATTAATCACAAGCTAACAACTCACCATAACAGCTGTGTAGTTCTCCACTGGCTTCCCTCACACCACACATTAATTTCTGACTGGTGGCTGGGCTAGGCTAACTTGTTTTTAGCTGTTTTTAGCTAACCTGTTTTTAGCTGTTTTTGGCTGGCTGGCTATCCACCTCTCGCCTGGAACGTTATGGCTCCATCCCTGACATGTGTCAGCTGTGTGTCCCTCCTTAGGAAGGTTTCTGAGTTGGAAGTGAGACTCTCCAACCTCTATAAAATTCGGAAGGCTGAAGACCACCTTGACACCATAATTCTCGGGCAAACAACAGCCCCGGCAACCGACTCGCAGCTGGCAGAGACGGCGACTTACCTGGGTGAATTCAGAGCATCACCATCCACTTCCACCCCTGCTCAGGTCTCTTCAGATGTCCCTGAATCCGGTGACCCTGATCCGGTGATCCGATCCTGAATCCGGTGTTCTGATCCGGTGATAACTTTCTGATCCGGCACACCTTTCACTCTATATATATCACGGACACACAGATCGCCCCAAAGGTCTCCCGAGTCGGCGGACGGAGCCTCTGTTTACAGCAGGAGACAATACAGCAGGGAAGAGCTAGCTAGCACTCAACCGCCACCCGGTGCTAACGGAGAAACTCGACATACCGGGAGAACTGAAGTGAAAACGACGCGGGTGCCAGGCTGGAGTTTAGGCGGCATGCAAGAAATATAAGACAGAATAATAAAGAGCGATGGCAAGAACCAAGCAGACCGCCCGTAAATCTACTGGAGGAAAAGCCCCCAGGAAGCAGCTGGCCACCAAGGCTGCTCGAAAAAGTGCTCCGGCCACCGGCGGAGTGAAGAAGCCTCACTGTTACAGGCCCGGTACCGTGGATCTGAGAGAGATCCGTCGCTAACAGAAATCCACGGAGCAGCTCATCCATAAGCTGCCCTTCCAGCGTCTGGTGAGGGAGATGGCTCAGGACTTCAAGACCGACCTGCGCTTCCAGAGCTCCACCGTCATGGCTCTGCAGGAGGCCAGCGAGGCCTACCTGGTGGGTCTCTTCGAGGACACCAACCTGTGCGCCATCCACGCCAAGAGGGTCACCATCATGCCCAAAGACATCCAGCTGGCCCGCCGCATCCGCGGAGAGAGAGCCTAGACTTTCTGCTGCACATCCACCAACCACAATGCTCCGCACTGTGTGTCTATATATATATATTTATATTAATATGTACATATGTATACTAGCTTCTCTTGTTTTTTCTTGCCTTCTGATTATTGCTCTGAGTGTTGCTATCCCTGTGCTGTTGCAATCCTGGAATTTCCCCATTGTGGGACTAATAAAGGCTTATCTTATCTTATGTCGATGACCACAGCAATAATCACTGGCTTCAACTCGGAGCTAAACCCAAAGCCCCAGGTGGTTTTTCTCATCCTCAGTGCGCCCCCTGGACCGTGGTTGGGCCAACTAGTAATCATTGACGATCGACCAGACAGGGCCGCACCTCTTCTCTTCCCTTGCTTTTGGAAAACAGATTCGACATCCTTTCTCTGGAAGATTTTCCCCACCTGGACACAGACCATCCGCCCATGACCGCCCCTCCTCCTCCTTTTCCTCCTCCTTCAGTGGCGGCTCAAACCCGCAAACCCTGGATTAAAACTACTTTAGGTGTGCCAAATTACACACCAGCTCCAAAAAGAAGAGAGCGCATCACCCTGCCATCACAACAACAACAATGACAAAATTATCCACCACTTCAGAAACAACCGACAAAGCTCCCCCCAGACAACGCTGGTAATTGGTGACTCGATTATGAGGAACGTCAGAAGCAGATACTGTATCACTAAATTTTTTCCTGGAGCTAAAGTGTCTGATATTGAGGCTCTTACCCCGGACCTACTAAATGAATTCCCCCACGCTAAAACTGTCATAGTTCATGTTGGATGCAACAACATCCCTGATGAAGCATCGGAGATCTTAAAGAGTGACTTCAAGAGCCTTCTGTCCACTCTTATGAACTGTGGCAGACGTGTGTTTATCTCTGGGCCTTTGGCCCTTTTCAGACGAGGTTGTAATTATTTTAGCAGAACTCTCAGTCTTAATACTTGGTTGTGTTCTACATGTCCTACTTTTAACATTGGTTTTGTTGACAATTTCAACCTGTTTTGGAATCGCGCATCACTTATGAGGCCAGATGGCATCCATCCAAACAGACTTGGTACACATGTTTTAAGGGACAATCTGTTCTATTCCATTCAGCGTTTTTTTTTAATACAGTGACTGAAATTTGGTGCGTTAACTCACTCCAAAGTTTCTGGGTCTGCCAACCAGCCCTTTTTTGTTCCCACTTCTCATATTAATCCTATTAATCCATATAATCCTCACTGTTTAGATCAGTCTTCAATTTGTAACCCCATAGAGATTGTGTCTGTCTCCCGTTACCCAAAATATTATAACCCAAGACAAATACAACACAACTTGATAAATACACGTCTTTCTGCAGCTCCTCCTCATCCACCCACCCCCCAACTTTGCCCCTGTCTTCTCCCTTAGAGAACCTTTGTCTGCTCCCCCTAAAGTTAATAAAAATACAATGCAGAAACATCACTTCCGGTTATGGCGGCCGCCTAGAAGGACACGTATCACTCTGCTCTGCCCTTGGAAATAAAAATTCGGCAAATAACTCTCTCATTTGGAACAGAACTTTTCCCAGCGTTTGGGTGAGGATATGCCGGTGAAGACTAAGGCTGGGAAATCAGGAGGGGGAAAAATTGAATCGCCGAAGCAGTCCAAATTAACGGACTTTAAAGTTTGTGGCGCAGTAGAAAAAGCTGCGGATATGGCGGATGAAACTAGCGGTGGTGCGGTAACTGCTGCTGCTGACGATGACGGCACAGGTGCAGTGCTGGCTGCCATTAGCTCAATGAGAGCAGACTTTTCCGCTAAACTTGATGGGATTATGGCAGCGTTGGATGCAATGAGAAAGGAGTTGGGTGACTGCGTGGAGCGAGTGACGCAGGCGGAGCTTCGTGTCTCAAGTGCGGAGGATGAAATTAGCGGACTTCAAATAAAGGTGCGCACTTTGGAAAAAAAAAATAAAGATCTGGAAAATAGTGTTCTGGACTTGGAATCTCGGTCCAGAAGGAACAACCTGAGGCTGGTGGGTTTACCGGAGGGAGCCGAAGGTCGTGATTCATGCTCCTTTTTGGAGGGGTGGATCCCGGAGGCGCTGAACAACGCGGAGCTAAAATCATCAGTCGTCTTGGAAAGCTCCCACCGAATTGGCCCACCGAGAGGTAACAAGGCAGCACCAAGGACGCTAATTATGAAGTTTCTCAGCTACAGAGACAGGATGACGATCTCCAACGCGGTGCGGGCCAAAGGAGAAATTAAATACCAAGATCAGCAGGTGCGGTTCTACCCAGATTTGGCCTCAGGAATCCAACAATTAAGGAAGCAGTTTGACCCCATCCGCAAAGAACTGCGCAACCTTGAGATTCGTCATGGAGTGATTCACCCTGCAAGACTTCTGGTCACATATGAGGGCAGAACACGCATCTTCAAGACCCCCGAGGAGGCGCAGGAGCTCATCAAGAAGATCCAGGAAGAGACTGGTGGGAGCTAAGCATGAACAGAATATAGGGTAGAATATTTGAGCATTTAACTGATTAGAAGCATATAACAAGATTACAAAATATAGAATGTATTACATATTAAAAAAAAAAAAAAAAAAAAGTACAAAATTGCTAAAAAAATTTGGAGTTAAATTGGAAAATTATAGAAGAGAGTTAATGTTACGTTATTAAAAGCAGTAGAGTTAGGGTGATTAGGAGGATGAAGAAGGAGTGGCTTTGGCTGTTCCTCGTGGGTGTGGAACGGTCGATGGCTATATCGGGAGACGGAATTTTTCTTTTGCTTTTGGGGGGATTGCCACAAATGTGGAAAGGGGGAATTTGTTTGTGTGTAGTTTGTAGGGTGAATGTTCAACCACTCATTTTTTTGCTTTTCTGTTTGAGCATGTTTACACTGCAAGGTAATCCCAAACACCCTATTGATTATAAATCAAAGCGTTAATCTTAATTTAACTTCATGGAATTGCAGAGGTCTACAAAATTTAAAAAAACTTAAACAAGTTATGAATAAAATAAAAGGCATGGGTTCAAAAATTGTGTTTTTACAAGAAACTCATCTAATAGAGCAAGATGTAAAAAGAATTAGGAGTAGATGGCAAGGAAATGTTTTCACCTCATCATTTTCATCCCGAGCCAGGGGAGTTATGACTCTCATACATAAATCAGTCCCATTTCAAGTGAAAAATGTAATTGGAGACAAATTTGGAAGATATGTAATCATTCAAGGATCTTTGCTATTAGAAAACATAAATTTGGTGAACTTATATGGTCCCAATATAGATGATCAAAAGTTCTTTGCCAATTTATTTCTTATCTTATCATCACTTACAGGGCAACATATAATAGCAGGGGATTTTAATTGTACATTGAATCCCAGTATAGATAGATCAACAGGACTGGACTGTACGCACAATGGATGTAGGATGACCATTAATCATTTTATGAAAGAATTGAAATTGATAGATATATGGAGAGAAATGAAACCACAAGTTAAAGCATACTCTTGTTATTCCAATACCTACAAGACATTCTCACGTATAGATTATTTTTTGATCTCCACAGAATTAAGGTCCAAGATTCAAAACTGTTTTTATGATAACATCGTGATCTCTGATCATGCACCCTGCTGTCTAATGTATGTAGATAAGAAATTGACAAAGGAACCAGGTAGATGGAAATTTCAGCATAAATGGCTTCAGGATGAGGAATTTGTTAAGTATATAGAAAAACAGATAGATGAGTTCTTTGATATCAATACTACACAAACATCAGCATGTGTAAAGTGGGAGGCTTTCAAAGCTTTTATTAGGGGACATATTATTAGTTATACAGGTTCAAAATCTAAGAAGACTCGAGAGGAGAGAGTCCAATTGGAACATAAAATAAAAATTCTTCAAGAAAGAGTATATGCAGGAAGAGATCCAAGGTTGGAGAACGAATTACTGATTTTGAGAGCTGAATATGACAAAAAATCAGCGAATAGAGCTGCCTCGAGTCTTCTAAGATTGAAACAATCTTTTTATGAACAAGGTGAAAAATCAGGAAAGTTATTGGCATGGCAGATTAAACAATTAGAATCTAAAACACCAATTACCAGTATTATAAGTAACGGACAGGTAGTTATAGATCCTTCAGAAATTAATAGAGCCTTTAGAGATTACTATGAAAAATTATATGATACCAAAAATGAATCTGACTTAACAAAACTACATGGGTTTTTGAATGAACTATTTATACCGTGTATTCCAAATGAAAATAGGGAGATACTGGAGTCTAAAATTAGTCAAGAAGAAGTTGGACTAGCCATTGATAATATGAAATCAGGAAAAAGTGCAGGACCAGATGGTCTTCCAGTTGACCTTTATAAAAAATTTAAGAATAAATTAACAAAACCTTTTTTAAGATAAGATAAGATAAGATAAGCCTTTATTAGTCCCACAACGGGGAAATTCCAGGATTGCAACAGCACAGGGATAGCAACACTCAGAGCAACAATCAGAAGGCAAGAAAAAAAACAAGCAAGCAAGAGCAGCTAATAAACATATGTACGTATTACTATAAAATATATATATATACACACACACACAGACACACAGTGCAGAGCATTGTAGCTGGATGGAATAAATATATGAATATATGAACACACAGTGCAGAGCATTGTAGCTAGATGGAATAAATATGTAAATATATAAACACCCACAGTACGGAGCATTGCAGCTAGGTGGAATAAATATGCAAGTATATAAACACACACAGTGCGGAGCAATGTAGCTAGATGGAATAATATGTAGATATATAAATATATAAACACACCCAGTGCTGAGCATTGTAGCTAGATGGAATAAATATGCAAATATATAAACACACACAGTGCAGAGCATTGTTGCTAGATGGAATGAAACAGCATAACCGTCTACTTAGTTATCCTACATGGTATGATTATGTGCCCATACATATTCTCACCCTCCATAGCGACCGGTATGTTCCTAGTTGTATGCCGGAGGGGACCATTGTGTAAGTCTATTGCATATTTTGCATTCAAAAAACTATTAGTTTGTTACGTCTTTTTGCTATCTCTGCGAGCAGCCCTGCTTAGGTTGTACAGTCTGACAGCCGTTGGTAGGAAGGACCTACGAAACCTCTCGGTTGTGCACCTGGGATGATGTAGTCTGCTGCTAAATGAGCTCCTCAGTGCATTCAGTATGTCCTGCATAGGGTGGAACTCGGACTCCAGCAGAGATGACAGTTTAGCCACCGTCCTTCTCTCTCCTATCTCCTCCATCGGATCAAGGCGCTGCCCCAGGACAGAGCTAGCTTTCTTAATCAGTTTGTTCAGTCTCTTCCTATCGGCTGCAGTAATGCCACTGCCCCAGCAGACCACTCCAAAAGTGATGGCTGATGCCACCACCGTGTCATAGAATGACTTCAGCAGCGCCCCTTGTACACCAAAAGACCTGAGTCTCCTCAGCAGGAACAGCCTGCGCTGTCCCTTCTTGTAGAGTGCATCAGTATTGTGTGACCAGTCTAGTTTATTGTTCAGATGAATACCCAGGTACTTATAGGATGTCACCATCTCGATGTCTGTTCCCTGTATATTTACTGGTACTGTGAGGGGCTGCCCATGCCTGCGGCAGTCCACCACCAGCTCCTTAGTTTTCCTCGCGTTGATCTGGAGGCAGTTCCGATGGCACCAGTCCACGAAGTCCTGGATAAGCCCTCTGTACTCAGCTTCATCTCCATTGGAGATGAGGCCAACGATCGCAGAGTCATCAGAGAACTTCTGTAGATGGCAGTGTGTTGTGTTGTGTGAGAAGTCCGCAGTATAAAGAGTGAACAGGAAGGGAGCCAGCACCGTTCCCTGGGGGGCCCCCGTGCTACTGATGATCGTGTCGGACACACAGTCCCGGGTTCTCACAAACTGAGGCCGGTTCGTGAGGTAGTCCAGGATCCATGATGACAGGTGCTGGTCCACCCCTGCGCGCAGCAGCTTGTCCTTCAGGATCATCGGTTGGATGGTGTTGAAAGCACTGGAGAAGTCAAAGAACATGATCCTCACCATATTCCCGGGCTTCTCCAGGTGGGACAGAGAACGGTGAAGGAGGAAGATCACCGCATCCTCCACCCCAATGCCATGCTGGTAGGCGAACTGGAGTGGATCCATCGCTGGTTCCACCAGGGGGCGGAGGTGAGCAAGGAGCAGTCTCTCCAGGGTCTTCATCAAGTGGGACGTCAAGGCCACCGGTCTGTAGCTGTTCAGGTCTTTGGGGTGGGAAGTTTTTGGTACAGGTACCACACAAGATGTTTTCCACAGCTGTGGTACCCTCCCCAGTTTCAGGCTCATGTTGAAGATATACGTCACAATCCCACACAGCTGGTCTGCACAGGACTTGAGGAGCTTTGCGCTGATGCCGTCCGGTCCCGGCGCCTTCCTCGCCTTGATCTTCCTCAGCTCCGTCCTCACCTGGGTCCTGGTCAGGGTCAGGATGGGGGGCTGTGTGTTGGGAGTGGGGGGGTGTTGGTGGAGTGGGGAGTGGGCAGCAGGACTTGATTTCTTTAGAGGCAGCAGTGGTTGTTGTGCAGTCAGGGGGGAGGGCGGTTGGTCAAATCTATTGAAAAACAGATTCAGGTTGTTCGCCCACTCCCTGCCCCCTGTGGCCTGGGGGGAGGTATTCTGGAGCCCCGAGATGGTTTTGAGGTTTCTCCAGACCCCGCTGATGTCGCTCTGTTGCAGCTTGTCCTCCATCTTCTTCCTGAAGCTGTCCTTGCCTTCTCTGATCTTTCTCCTCAGCTCCCTCTGTACGGACTTCAGCATCTCCCTGTTCCCTGACCTGAAGATCCTCTTCTTCTCTCTCAGAAGTGTTTTTATCTCAGGGTTGATCCAGGGTTTGTTGTTTGAGTGACGCCGTATGGTCTTGGTGGGAACGGATTTGTCCACACAGAAGCTGAGGTAGCCCGTGAAGGTGTGAATGAGGCCATCGATGTCCTCACCATGTGGATCGCAGAGCTGCTTCCAGGCGGTGGCTTCAAAACAGCCCTTTAGGGTGTCCATTGTCTCCTCAGACCATAACTCCACAGTGTGCATGGCCGGAGGTTGTCTGTGCACTAGGGGTTTGTACACCGGCCGGAGATGAACCAAGTTGTGATCCGATCTCCCGAGTGGGGGGAGTTGTGATGAGGTGTACGCCTCCTTAGTGTTTGCGTAGAATTTTTGGAAATGGTTTTAGAAGCATTTCAAAATAGTAATTTACCATCATATATGAATAATGCCTTAATTATACTGTTGCCAAAACCAGGTAAGCCCTCTAATAAATGTGAAAATATGAGACCAATAAGCCTATTAAATGCCGACCTTAAGATAATTTGTAAAATTTTAGCAAGACGAATACAAGAAATTTTACCAAATATTATTAATCGAGATCAGAATGGCTTTATAAAGGGAAAACAAGGCTTCCATAATGTAAGAAGACTATTTAATATTATTTATTCTAATAAAGAAGCACCGGATACAGCTCTCTTATCACTGGATGCCGAAAAAGCCTTTGATAGAGTTGAATGGCCCTTTCTTTTTGAAGTCTTACAAAGGTTTGGACTTGGAAATAATTTTATAAAATGGGTTCAGATAATATATAATAATGCTACTGCAGAAATTCTAACAAATAACAATATTTCAAAATCAATAAAAATCAATAGAGGATGTCGACAAGGCTGTCCACTTTCACCTTTACTGTTTACTATGGCAATTGAACCTTTAGCGATGGCGATACGTCTACAGTCACAAATATATGGAATTAAAGTTGGACCAACAGAACATAAAATCTCCCTGTATGCCGATGACATAATTTTGTTTATGTCGAATCTTAAAAAATCAATTCCGACCTTGTTGAATTTAATAAAGAATTTCGGGGAAATATCAGGATATAAAATAAATAAAACTAAATCTTCAATATTAATGCTAAATGAGACCCAGAGAAATTACCCAGCCCCTGAGGTAAATCAATTCAATGTTGTAAATCAGTTCAAATATTTAGGAATCCAAATTGTGCCTAAGCTAGAATCAGTCGCCAGTGTCAATTATGAAGCCTTAATGACAGATATTGATGAGTTACTTCAGAGATGGATGTCACTACCAATGTCGATGATCGGGAGAATTAATATACTTAAAAGTAATATTTTACCTAAAATACTTTATTTATTTCAATACATTCCCTTACCACCACCTTTAGATTTATTCTCAAGAATTAAAAAAAAGTTAGTGGAATTTATATGGAACAACAGGAGGGCTAGATTACGTCTGTCTTTATTATATTTACCATTTGATCGTGGAGGTCTGAAATGTCCAAATTTTATGTTGTATTATTGGTCGGCACAACTGAGGTCTATGACATATTATTTTTCATCAAATGATCTCCCTCACTGGACTGAAATGGAATCATACAATTTACCTTTACCTCTTCCCATATTCATATACTCAGATTCGGCAAAAAAATTACAAAAACAAGTTAAAAATCCATTTGTAAAGCATATGATCAAAATATGGTGTGAAGCTAAAAACTATTTAAAAGAACCACAGTTATTGTCACAATTTAGTCCAATATGGGGTAATCAATATTTTAAACCAGGGAGAGCGGACGCTGTATTTAAAGTATGGAATTTAAAAGGGATACAAAAGATTCAGGATTTATATTTGCCATGTGCAGAAAACATAATGTCTTTTGAAGAGTTGAGGATCAAATTTAATCTCAATAGAACACATTTTTTTAAATATCTTCAACTTAGAAACTTTATTCGATCAAATCAAAACAATGCTCTCACTCGACCTATCTATTCATCCTTGGAAAAAATGTTGATGAAAGATAGTAAAAGAAAGGGTATTATTTCAGAGTTTTATAACTCATTGACACTATTTTCAAGTGAAAACTCACTGAAAAGATTAAACTACTGGAAAGAAGACCTGCAAACTGAAATTCCAGAGGAACAATGGGAATTGGCTTGTACAGAAGCTCAAACCAAATCAATAAATGTACGCCTTAAATTGATACACTTCAAATGGTTAATGCGGATGTATGTTACACCGGAGGAGTTAAATAGATATAACAAAAATATACCAGATACGTGCACAAAATGTATGGAAAGTAAAGGAACTCTATTTCATTGTGTATGGGAATGTAGATTAATAAGAATGTTTTGGGAAGAGGTGAGGGTAACAATTGAAAAAATAATCTCAAAACAAATCATATTGAATCCTAAACTGTTTTTGTTGGGTCTGTACCCAGAAAAGCATAATTTTAATAAAAGTGAAAGAACATTCATAGACCTCAGTTTGCTTAATGCCAAAAAATGTATTGCACTATTATGGAAAAAGACTTATAGACCAGATGTGACTCAGTGGTTAAGACAGATGTTAACAAACCTTCCATTAGAAAGAATAACATATATACTGAAATCAAAGGAAATTGTGTTTGAGAATATATGGAGACCTTTTATTGATTATGTAAAAAATTTAAACATAACTCTTGAAGAAGAAGGTGAATGATATGTGCGGACCTTGTAAATTCCAATCTGGTGAATATAATATGTATACTTATGTGTTGGATTGTCTAGACTAAACAGAGGAGCATTGTTGAAGATTTGATTTTGTTGGTGGTTGTTGGTGTTTTTTAGTGCATTTTTTTTTTGTAGTACTTTAGTGTTAGTGTTTGATTGTTTGTATCATGTTTGTAAAAAAAAAAAAAAAGGTTCAATAAAGATATTGTGGAAAAAAAAAACAATGCAGAAACATCCCAAAGTGATTAAACAAAATGTTGGTAAAACCCAAATCAAACATCAAGTCTCTAAATTTAATAATTTGGCCTCTGTTCCTCCTCATAATTTAAAAATCAAATGTGGTTTGTTAAATATTAGGTCTCTAACTCCTAAGTCTCTACTAGTTCATGATCTATTAATTGACCATCAGATCAATTTAATATCCCTTGCAGAGACTTAGCTAGGGCAAGATGATTATGTTGGTCTGAATGAATCAACTCCCTCTGGTTATTTAAACTATTATAATCCCAGAAGTTCTGGTCGCGGAAGTGGAGTAGCAGCAATTTTCCATTCTAAATTACTAGTTAATGTAAAGCAAAAATCATGTTTTAATTCCTTCGAGGGCCTGGTCCTCAGTGTGGGGCATGTTGGCTATCTTGGCTTGAACTCAATTTTCTTCGCCATAGTTTACCGTCCTCCCTCGGCCTACTCTGAGTTTTTATCCGAATTTGCTGAATTTTTAGCTGAT